>CANTUT010000750.1:175000-657500 GCA_947687605.1 Reutealis trisperma | reverse complement strand
GCTTGGTTTAAAAAAATTTGGTTGTCATATGACCTAACTAAAACAGACAAACAAATGAAGTTCTCAAATACTACATATTTGTCACTAGATAAAGTGTAGGAATAATTTAATCTATTATAGCAAATTACAGGTCACAACTTTTTTTTGAAAAGTAAATTGATTCTTACTGTGACTCTTGGAGAATGCTCTGTTTATTGTTCGAGCTGGATTACCAAGTGATAAGTGATATGCAATTTAGCCATGCAGGTTTAAACCTAGTGATATGAATATTTGGTTATGTGCAATAAGGATATTTAAATCTAGTGATATGAATATTTGGTTATGTGCAATAAGGATAATTTACTAGCAAAATAACTAGTAGATGACCTTGCAATATTGCTATAGTGGACTGATATTCATAGGCACATCTATTCGTTTTTATGAATTTGAAGCTTGTTTTAGCTTTATCTATTTTGTTTGGATAAATAAATTATCAAATGATTCTGCTGATTTGGTTGCAAGATATATGCTAAATTGCTTTCTTTCTCCAATTTGGAATGAATGGATGCAATCCCTTACAGTTGTAAAATTTTAAGTTTGTAGTTGTAATGCACAATGACAACTAGCTAAACCATAATAATAATATGCCATAATTAATGGGGAAAGAAATGTATCCATAGTGAAATAAACCACATCCATATTTAAGTCAGTAAACCACTAAATATTTAGATTACAAAAGCTTTTAAAATAATACTAATAAATTTCTACTTCTGTTTTTTATCTATAGGAGCTAACTTCCAAACCTTGCTATTGCTCATCTTCTTTTGATGTTTTGTAGGTAGAAAACAACTTCTTTCATTTCTCTTGTCTTTAACATTCATGCCTTTAAACCAATCAATAGCATTATTCTTCACAGTAAACTTCAAATGGTTGCTCTCATGTGTTAAGATCCACAATAACACCTTGACACTGAGTTCTTGAGAAAGTACCTGTAATGAATAGACAATATTCAGTAGTATTGCCTGAGCATTTGGATATAAATAAATAATAAAAGCTTCAATTGCCTTAATACTTCACCTCAATTTCTTCAAAGGTTTTCAAACATTTTAATTGCAAAGGGTTTGAGAGGCTTCCTGCCGAATGCATGTTTTGTATTCAAAGATGTCGCAATCATATCTACAATTACATCTATTTAATGGAATATAGGAAGAAGATAACACGAATGCAACAAAAGCAAATGCATGAATTGAATAGAATCCATATGTGTTCTTTTGTTGAGGACAACTAATGCTCTTCTAAATATTGAAAGAAGTAAAAGGGATAAGACCATCCTTTCTAATTTCATGTTTATAAACCTATTGAAGACTTGATAGCTACAAAGCTACTATATTAGCATATGTTACATAATAAATAACATTATCAATGTAAAAAACAAGTACAATTAAATATTACCAGAACTTCAGTATGATGTTTGCTATCTTTATCAATGTAAGAATAATAAATATTTGAATCCTTTAGCTCAATAGTCTTGCCGATTGTATCAATAACTAAAAGTCTAAAATGATTAGGTTTCAAAGCCAAAATTGGAACTAAAATTTGCATTGAATTAAAGCAATGCGTATCATAATAAAGCACATCCATAACAAAATCAACAATATTTCAACCATATTAAGAAAAGAAAAAGATTTCAGATAGACAACCTCTTTGTATGTCACGGGCGAACTTGTTTTGAAGATTTCTTTGATCTTCAACATATCAATGTAAGAAACACATTGCTTTGTATCACACAAAGAATAATCCTAATCATGGAATAAAAAAATTGCATGTGAGAATTAATCAAAACAATTGTTGAAAAAATGCATGCTACAAAATTATACTACTTACAACATTAAATAGTGGGAAAAACTAGATATCCATTCCACTATTTTTTCATTGTTCATCATAATTCAATATCTCAGAGGACATATCCAAAATTTATTATAGATTGATGTTCAAATAGTAGATTAGTCTAAATGCATATAGTAAGATGGAATTCACATGAACAACCAATAAAGGGGAAAAAAAAATGTTTGTTGGCACAATAATATGTTAAGAACTGAATAAAATATATTTCCTTAATTTACACTAACCGATTGGTTTAACCATTGGGTCTGTCACAAAGTTATTAATGCATGCTTGCTACCTCAATGTTGCACCCTCATCATTTGGCTATAGCCTAGCATCTGCTAAGTTTAGTGCACTATACAAAACTGGTATGACAGTCTCGTTAGTTGGTTAGTGGGTGGGGGGTTCAGGGGCTAGAAAATTATTTTAGGCTTCAAATACATTATTACCTAGACACTCAAGTTTTCTAAACCTCAAACCAACAACAATCCCTTAAAAAAAAAAAAAAATCCTACCGCCAGCACCAGCGGCATGTTGCAGGGTGGGCGGCATGCTTTGTATGTTACCGGTGACACCGGTATACCGTCGATGCTGTCCTTCCTCCCTCCTTTTTTTTTTTCCTTTTTTGCCCCTCTAGCCTGATTTTTTAGCATTTTTAGCCTTATCCTTTTAGTCTTTTCACTTTTTCACTTCCCAAAGTACCCCTCACCCCATTTGCCTATAAATTGGTCCTCCATTCCTCTCTTTCTCTTTGCTCATTGAATTTGAGTAGATTGCTATTCTCAAATTCCTCTCTTCTTCTTCCTCCAACCACTCTCTAATTAATTAATTAATTATCTTGCTCTAACCAAGTTAATTAATCTTTTTAATTAACTAAAATTCTTTTTTTGAAATTAGTAACTCAATTAATTAATCAATTAATCTTTTTAATTAATTAATTAAGCACTTTTTTTTTTCAAAAATCAAATTAATCATTTTTTTTCCACCTTTCATCCAAATTAATTAATTATTCATTTTAATTAATTTATCCATCCATCCATTTTATCATATTAATTAGTTAATTAATCATTTTAATTAATTAATTAATCTTCCATCAATCCAATTACCCAGTCCTGATAAAATGGAACTTTGGTCTAGTAAAACCCTCCACTCGACAAAAGCAAAGGTATCAGCCTTTTCCTCTTACCCACAAACTCAAATCAAATCAATCAATCTAATTAATCCTTAAACCTCTCCACTTAATGGTGGAACAAATTACGTGGGTTTTGATCCCCATTCAATGGGGTACGTAGACAAGTTTGAAATCTAAATTCAAATCTCAAATCTAAATCCCAATCAATCCCCTTTCTCCTTTTAGTTTCTAATGTAATTAATATATTCAGTTGATTTAATTGTTTTAAAATTAAAGAGTGATTATGTGGTTCTTCTAGAATCCATAAGGACTATAGCAAACACTCTCCTTGATTTATGGATGATTCACTTAAATTACTCTTTTAATTTCCTCAAGCACTCATACTTATGCCATGCATTCATATTATGCCACATTTTTGAATTTCTTGTAATTATCATTTAATACTTGTTATCCATGAAATTAATCTTCAAAAATCAAATTAAACTTAAGAGCTAAATTGCGATTATTTAAAATAAAAAACCTAGCCTCCGAGCTCAACATGGTTCGAGACTAGTGATTTTATCATTAGGTAAATTAATTGAAAATTAATTAATTAGAGTCAATAGGGTTTTTCCTTAATTTTCTTATTTAAAAATAAATTAGGGTGGCGACTCCCAAAATCATTTTTAAGATTAACCAATTCGAACCTGAGGGTTCCATCGTGAGTTAAAACTCAGGGTTCCATCGTGAGTTAAAACTCGAATGAGTATCTCAATTCCCTCTAGTAGATTGGACCAGTTCTTAGGCCAGGCCTTGCAATTGGGGACTCCATAGCCACCTTTTAAATAAAAGGAAAAGCAAATAAGAGGATTATTATAATCTCTATTTGACTCATTTAGTATAATTTAACTTTCATGCATCACTTTGCATGATAAAGGCTCCTTGCTTAATCTTAGTTTTAGGAAAACTTTTGGATGGTGAGTAATATTGACTTGATAACTCTTTTTGAGTATGTTAATAGATAGCAAAAGCATTCCATCCTATGATGCATCCCTGATCATTTCGGTGGCATAATAAGCAATTAGTATTGTTGGACCCATACGAGACTTCTTGCCTTACATGTGGTTAGGTATATTGATACTCTAGTGGGACGGGGACCCTTAATCAAACCACCTTTAACCCTTATGCATATAGTTGTCTTAGCCTTTGACCTTAGTTTTCATGCATCGCAATAACTGAGACCTTTGTCTATATTCATGAAACCTTTTTTGGCATGCATCATGATATTGCCATGTATACATAATATGAGAAGTTTGACAAGGTAAACCCTCAAACACCTCAAAAACCTAGACTAATGATCCATCACCTAAAACACATAACTCACTGTAAACCCTCAAATTTGCACCCTTATGATCCAACTGCAGCTTGACACCTACTAAGAATAGTATATTACGCATACAGCAGTCTCGCTAGTCGGTTAGCGGGCAGGGGTCAAGGGGGCAATGCCCCATTGAAAATAAATTTCCTAAATCTTTCACCTCTAGTTGACTGCTTTTCAATCACGAACTCATGTAAACAAACCAAGCTTGAATTGAAACTGAAATGGACTAGAAACGGATGAAAAAGTAGGAAACGGGTCGAACCAGTTGTCAGCGCGCATGCGGCACGCCACCTCTCTGGGTGGCATGCTGGATGTGCCGCCCCATAGGCGGCATGAAATCCATACTGGCGGTATGGGCGGCATGCCCATTGTGCCGCCCAGCCGGTCTGTATGCTACGGGTGTCGCCCGTGCCGCCGGTAAGCTGCCAGTGCCGCCACCGGTGCCACCGGCACCCCCTTCACTAGCTCTATAAATAGAGCCTCCTTCTAGCTCATTTAGGGGGGAGGTTCTAAGGTAGAAACTCTCCTATATTGCTCTGCTTGTTGTGTTTAAGTTCTGCCTGAAATTTGATACAAAAGTTGTTGTTTCAATTTCTTTTTTAATTTACATTCATTACTCTATTTTGCTAACCTTTTGCTGTTAAGGTTCAACTTCAGGGTCCTAAATCTAAAGTGGAGCTTAGATCCAGAGTTAAGCTCGCCCTGTTCATATGAAAATCAAGGAAAGCAAAGGTATAATTCATTTTGTCTATTTTCAAAATTCTAAAATCAGATATAGAATTCTCTTTAGGTTTAAAACAAATAAGATCTAAAATTTATTAATTTAAGAATCAAAATTAAATTAATAAAAAAACCAACACTTTTTTTCAGAACCCCTCCTTTGCAATAAGGAAGAACTGCATGGGGTTTGATTCCTATTCAATAGGATATGCAGGCTGCAATTCTGAAAGGCATCAACTCCAAAATCTTTTTATTAACATTTTTTCCCTTTTACTTTGATTTATTTATATTAATCCTTTATTTCTGATTTTATGTTAACTTAGTTGAGGAACGTGTGCTTTTCCTAATACCCATAAGGGCTAGAGGAAAGATCCTCTTATTTTATTCGTTTTGATCTTGTAATAATTAAGTAGGACTTATTTTGCTTGTTTATCTATAATTGTCATTCCATCTTATCATATATATCTGTTTCATGCATCATTATATTCCTGTTTATACATACACAAAAATTTCTTTTTAAGAGTTATTTTGCAATTTTCAGCCAAACTAAAGAAAATTATATTTTCTTAATAGTGTAATTATCAAAACCTGATCCCCGAGTCTTCTTTGGTCACTTACAGATTAGTGCATTTTTCATTGGGATAAACAAATATTTTGTGGAGTCAATCATATTGGGTTTTCTTTAATTTTCCCAGTTAAAACAATTAAATTAAAGTGGCGACTCACTTTCATAACTTTCAAATTACAAAAATCAATTTTCTGAACTCACAGCTAGTTTCAATCATGGAGTTTCTCTCGAAGAGTATTTCGATTCCTCGGCGGATTGGACCGGTGCTTGGGTGAGGCCTCACACTCACTTACCCTATCAACTTTTAGACCTGGTGACTAACCATATGAAAGGAATCTTTTTTCCGACACATCATTACATTCATACCCATTTTCCTTTACAATTTTGTATTCTTTCCCATTTTTCTGTTTTAAAGATACCGATGGCCAATACCTCTAAGCCTTTCGACTAAGAGGTGATGAGCACCTTTTTCACCAATCTCCTTAAGAAATAAGAGGAGAATTTCCAAGCTATAATATCTATCGCCTTGAAAACCCAAGCCAATACTTTCACCAAGGCTCTTAGTACCCAACCTGCCATCTTCACTAGTGCTCTCAACTCCCAACGCCAAAGGTCAGGGAAATGACTAATACCACCATTGCTCTTCCCTTTACTTAGCCTGTTTTCACTCAAGCTGGAATTATCCATGAACCATTTTCACTCCTCTCATTATTAATCTCACTTATAAAGGAAAGGCACCTAAGGTCTTTACTTCTCCTGGTTTGGATTTGAATGCCGTGGCCCCCACTCCCATTGCAAATACTTTTCAAAGTGGAGATTTCTCCAGTTTCCTTGAAGCCAAAAAACTAATGGAGAAATTTAAGGCCATAGAGAGGACTATCAAAAACATAAGGAAGAATGAAGACATGATTGATATCAAATCTCTGACTCTCATCCCTAATGCTAGAGTTCCACCTAAGTTTAAGATACCCATAATGGATAAATTCAATGGCACAACTTGCCCAAAGACCCACCTCAAGATGTATGTTGGCATGATGAGACCATTTGGTGTGGATGATGAGCTTCTTATTTAGTTATTCCAATAATCTTTAATTGGGGCTATCGTCAAGTGGCTTTTAGATCTTGACCAGAACCATAAGAAAACATGTGATGACATTTGCAATGCTTTTGTCAAGCAATATCACTATAAAGTAGATGTTACCCATGGAGACTTAGAGACCACTAAGTAAGATCAAATAGAGTCCTTCATTGCATTCCTTACAAAGTGGAGGGCGAAAGCAGCCTAAATGGTGAACTGTCCATCTGAAGTAGAGAAAATTGAGATCATTGTCAAAAATCTCCTCCCCTAATACTAGACTCATATGCAAATGTAGTACCTCTCTAGCTTTAAAGCTCTCATTGCCATTGCTACCAAGATCGAGGATTTGATCCAATCTAGACAAGTCAAGGATCAATCCTCTAGTTTGAGGTATCATAAGAACACTAACTACACTACCAATATCATCAATTCTACCACCTAAAGAGAGGGGGAGGTAAATGTTGTCTCCTATCACCAGTTGATGAAGTTAGAAACAAGAAGGACTTTCTCTGAGCTGGGTATGCCCCTCAACGTTGTTTACAAGAAAGCCTTAGAGGCTAATATGGTTAAGCCCTTAGAACCACAACCTCCTCCAAACATCTTGCCCAAACGATACAATGCTAATGAGATTTGCGACTATTAGCAAGGGCCAAGGCACAAAACTGATGCTTGTAAGGCTTTGAAGCACAAAATTTAAGACCTTATTGATAGCAGAGACATCATTGCTCCCAAACCAAAAGTCTAGCACCACCACTAATCCTTTTCTGAACTACTGAGCCCACTCGACCATTGCAATCTTCACCCAATAATTGGCACTTTGAGAAAAATGTTGCCCTGCTGTGCCTCTATCCAAGTCTTTTAGGTTTATATTTGAGCCCTCTGAGTCTATGTCTGAGTCGTTTGAGTCCATGTCAAAATCACTTAAGTCTGAGTTAAAGTCAAAGTCTTTTGAGTTTGTTTTTGTTAAATCTTTCTTTGAATTTGAGTTTATCAGGTCTTGCCCTTTTGAGTCTGTATTTCACCTTTTAGGCTTATTCTTTAAGTAACTATTGATGGGACTTTTATTAGTAATAAAAAGTTTAAACTTTCTGATTTGCTTTAATTTTTTCTAATTCATCTTTGAATGGGACATCTAAAAAAGGGAAACAAAAGAAAAAAATCTAAAAAATTAAAAAAAAAAGAAAAAAGAAAAAAGAAAAGGGCAAAAGAAACAATTAATTATGGTATAAAATAAATCATCACATCAACTATTCTACATTGAAACCTAAAGACTTGGTAGGGATAGATCCAAGCATCGAAGTTCACAAGAGCAAGACCTACATACACAAGGGCTTGTCCATCAGAAGCTATAAAGAGTAGATTAGAGGGCATCATGATCAGTTGAAAGCCATTGATAAAAAGAGAATGGATGCTCTGTATGAAATTCTGGGCTATCAATAGAGACCTATTGAGCACTTCAACAAGAAGGTGAAAGACAAGTGTTTGCAAGAAGGAAAAGATTAAATCTTTTGTTCATGATTCAAAGGGAAAGTTCAGACCAAATTAGGCCAGACCATACATGCTCAAGAACTATCCGATGGAGGCATTATCTTCATGGACATGGAGGGAAGCAAATTCTCCTATCTTAGCAACTTGGATCAGCTGAAGTAATACATCATCCGAAGATGACATTTGCATTTCATTTATGTTTTTCATGCATCTACATTAGAACTACGTGGACCTGATTCTCCCTAAAAGAAATAATTGACAGAAAAGTGATGTAAGGGATACGTAAGCAGCCCGACTTGGGTGTAGTCTAAATTATAATATAAAATATTTTGTTTGCATCGCATTCTCATTTTCTCTATACCTAATACATCATTCACTTAATTTTTTTTGCCTAAAAAAAAACAAGACAAAAAAAAAAAAATAAAAAAGAAGAAAAAAGAATGCTCATTAAGCTAACAACCCGAAAGGGTGACTTAGGCACAAATTAAAGCAAAAATAAAAGATATCTCATTTAATGGTGATCAAATTTTGCAAAATGCAAACCCATCATTATGACAAAAAGGATAGCTCTTTCAATGTCATCTATAGCTTATCCTATATCGTGTAATCTTATCAACCTACAAGTTTCCTAAATAGAAAGAAAAAAAGTCATGTTTGAAGCCATAATAGCCAACCCTCCAAGGATTCACACTCCTTATGCCTTTGTTAGAATTAGAGTCCATTACGATCTTATCAAAATTCCATACCTATCCTCTTAGTCTTTGTAGCTCCTTCTACTGTAGCAGTAAAAGTACTAGCAGAACCAAATCTACTCATCATAATGGTATTAGAAACTCCAAAAAATCCTCCTCTATATAGTAGTAACCCAAAAATTGCCCCTGTTGAAGTAGCTAAAATTTTCCTATGCATTCTAGAAGATGTAGTCCTCCTCTCTACCTTAACTACAGTAGTCCTTCTCTGAACCTCCAATAGAGTGTTATCTTGTCCTCACTGTAGTGACAATCTCTTTTGTCACTGCCATCATAGTTTGAGTCACTACTATAACCTGTGGTTTTGCACTTCTAGTAGATCCATGAGTCTCCTTTAAAGATCGAGTCACCTTCTTTGTTTGTGCTGTAGTCCTCTTGCTACTAGTGGTTCCTCCTATATTCTTTCCCTTCTTAGCTGCATCACCCTCTATTCCTCTTAACAGGGTAGCCTGGTACTCTATCTCAACTAGCCAAACCACCTTTGTCAACCACTTATCATACCTCTCTATGGTCCTAAGTGAAATCCAAATGAACAATATGATAACTCCTGAGCTAGCCACCCCTGATAGCTTTGCTGTGATCTGCATAAACTCTAAGTAAAGAATGATTAGGGGTATGTCCTGAGTCTACCCTATCTGCCTCAAAACCCTTATCCTTTGATAGAAGGTCATTCAAGCCAAACCTAACAAGCAAACCACTTAACAGCCATGGCCCTTAGTCATGAAAGATTTGGTCTCCTGCTATTGATAGTGCCAAAATGTGTCCTCCAGGGCAAGCTGCAAGCAACTATCCTATCCGATCTCTGATCGAATCTCAATAAGGCATATGCAGATTGAAAAATAGAGGCCATCACCCGAAAATGATCCATCAGCCATATTTGCTAGATAACCCAAAACCTAAAACCAAAAGCCCATTGTGAACCATTAATTTTGCACTTTCCAGTATGCATTTGACCTTAGAAGCACTTAGGCCCAGTAAATAAACTTTTAGAAGTTGAAAACTCTCAAAATGGGAAAATTAAAACATTTCTTTTTGACATTTGAATCCTTTTAAATAATCCAGGATTGAGTAACGAGTACAACACAACTAGAATTGTGAAAAACAAACAAGAAACGAGCAAGAACGGGAGAAAACGGCAAAACGGGCCAAAATAGGCCTATTGCCGCAAAGGCTTGCGGCATTGCTGTAGAGGCCTCTGTAGTTCCTGCAGCACTGCCACAGAGAGCTATGCAGAGCTGCAAAGCTCTCTGCGGCAACTCGGACGAAAACCCTATTTTTTGCAATCCCACATTGGAATTTGATGCCTTTTATGCTCCAATCCTCTTCTTATATAAGAGGACCTCTCTACACTTCAAAACACCAACTTCTAGAGCTTGAAAAGCATTAATTTCAAGCAAATTGCTTTGCATTTGCTCCTTGCTTCGCAAAGTAAGTTAGGGGGTTTCTCCTTGATTCCTACTCAATTAGTTAAAGGCTTTTGCCCCCCTGTTCGAGGCAAGTCTATTGCCTAAGGCTCTTTTTTCCAGGTTAGCTGCCACCCACCATCTAAGGCCAGCTACTGCCTGCCATCCAAAGCTAACTACCACCAGCCGTTCGAGATTAGCCATTGCCTGTCATCAAAAGCCAGTCGCCGCCCATTGTCAAAGGCTATCCACTACCCACCGTTGAGGTTAGCTGCTGCTTGTCATCCTAAGCCAGTCACTACATACCATCTAAGGCCAGTCGTTGCCCGCTATCCGAGATAAGCTTCTTTTCCTTTAATTTTCTTTTGTCCAAATTTTCTTGCTTCTTTTAGTTAGTTAATTAAATTGATTCATCTAGGTTGTTAGCTAATCAACTCGATAATCAATTAAATTAATTAATTAACTCAACCCTCTTTTAATCAATCAATCAAAACATAATAAAGGCTAAACTAACCCTTTTGCAAGAAGGGAGAACTGTGTGGGTTTTGATTCTCATTCAAAGGGATACGTAGGCATGCTTAGTTTAGACATCGAATCCAATTAAAATTAACCAACTCTCCCCCCTATCACCTTCTTCACTTGTTTTTATTTTGCTTCCTTTTACTTTGATATTAGGTTTAGTTTAGGGAATGTGTGACTTCCTTAGAACCCCATAAGGGCCAGAGGAGGTATCGCCTAAGTTTGGGATTTCATTGTAATATTAACTCTCTTTTATTTTGAATTCTAATTGTGTATAAACTTTGTGAATTGAATGATCATGCATTTTATAAATTCTTCATGCATTTTAAATTATTCATGAAATATATTTTAAGTTACTTTTATATTACTTGGCGAAACTTATTTTGTTAAAATAAATTGAAAACCTAGTCTCCAAATCCTCTTTAGTTTTGAGGCTAGTGATCTTTTTCCTTTAGATAATAATTGGAGTCAAATGGGTTTTTGCCTTATATTTTCCCAAATAAAAATAAATTAAAGTGGTGACTCTAAAAATAATTTTTAAACCTATCAAAGATAAGCTTGAGGGCTTCCTTGTGATTTCTTTCCCAAATAAGCATTTTGATTCCATTTAGCGGCTCGGACCAGTGCTCGAGCGAGGCCTCACAGTTGGCGCCTCCACTAGGGACTAACTTTCTTTTAATAAATGGAAAAATAAGTGGACTACTAATTGGTTTAAAAAAAGTTTGGCCTTTTAATATGATTGTGACTTTGCATACATCACTTTCATAGGCTCTTTGCCATTCAACCTAGTTTTAGGAAAATAATAGATAATGAGTAGCATCGAGTGGGTAACCCTCCTTCAGTTTATTCGCCGATAGTGAAATCATCCACCCCACGATGAATCCTTTGGTCCTTTCAAAGGTGTAACAAGTATGCACGTACTGTTGGACCACATAAGACTCCTTGACTCATATGTGGTTAGGTATATTACTGCTCTAGTGTGACCGGTACCTAAATCGAGCCACCCTTACCCTTTCATGTAATGAACCTAAATCCAGGCCATAGGTTTTATATACCATAATTAAAACCTTGCATCTTTGCATTCTCATGAAATGTTTTCCTCATGCATATCATGCATCCATATTGTATAACAAAACATGCATTCATCTCAAGTCTAGGTCAAACCTTGAACCAAAGAAGGGTTAAACATTCTTACCTCCATTCAAATAACTTCCCCATAAACACTTTCACCTATATCCCATCACCTATCCAAATACCCTTAAATTGTCACCCTAAACCTTTGGCCTAAACACCATTATCCTTAACCTAAAACCCTCTCATCTCTATCCAAACACCTTCACTCTTAAACCTTAAACACAATCACTTATATCCTAATCACCTTCTCCTCCACAAGCTTAAACACCTCACCCTGACCTTTAATCCTAAACACCTCACACTGAACACTGACCTTTAATCTTAAACACCTCACCTTGACCTTTAATCCTAAACACCTCACCCTGGCCTTTATCTTAAACACCTTGCCCTAGCCTTACCCTAAACACCAAATGCTTGAACCTTACACCTTAAATGTAAACCTAAACCACCTTCAACCTTTGGACCTTAAGCCAAAAACCCACGACCCTAAAACCCATATCCAGCCCTAAAAACCTTGCTACTTGACCATAAGCCTAACCCACAGCTTCTATCCTTATAAAAAAAAAAAAAAAAACTAGACACCTTAGGTTCTCCATACTAAAACCATTATCTTAATCTTACCCTTGTTCAAAATCAAATCCACTATCTTTAAACCCAACAACCATGGCTCATCACCTTTCAAAACCAATATGGTACTCTTAAGCCCAATAACTTTGGCTTAACACACTACCTTAAACCTAATACCTTTGATCTTACCCTAAAACCCAAAGCATTTGCCCCATCTCACCTTAAGCCCAAAAAATGGTTAGTTCATGATACAATAGGGAAGCCTTTCCTCTTAGGATCTACATGCCTATACCTTCATCACCTTTTCTATTCCATGCCTGCCACTTACCTTGTTGCTTTGATTTGAAGGTACCAATGGCCAACCCACTTGACATGGCTTCCCTGACCACACTTGTGACTAGACTCTTTAACACGTAAGAAGAGCATTTCCAAGCTATCCTAGCTGCTCAACAAGCCTAATTCAAATAACAAAGGCAATTCATCATTGAGAAAGTTTGGGCTATGATTAACCAAGCTAGCCTTAACCATCCTGACCTAAACCTTAGCCTAAACCAGACCAATCTTAGCCTAAATTTGAGCCAAACCAACTCATATCCAAACCAAGGTGGGGAACTTTTCTCTTAATCCATACACTAGATTGCTCATGGACAAACTTAAAGCCATAGAAAGAACCATCAAATCTCTAAAGCACCGCAATGATCTAATTGATGTGGACAGTTTAACCTTATTCCCTGATGCCAAACTTCCTCTTAAATTCAAAATGGCTGAACTGGAAATATTGATGGAAACATTTGCCTTAAGACTCATCTAAAGATATATATAGGGGCAATGAAACCTTTGGGTGCTAGAAATGAGCTTCTTACTCAACTGTTCCAACAATCACTAATTGATGCTACTAAGAGATGGTTCCTTTCACTAGACAAAAGCTAGAAAAGGATATGAGATGATATCTGTCATGCCTTTGTTAAGTAGTATCATTACAATTATGAAATGGATGTCACTAGGCATGACTTGGAAACTATTAAGCAGCTTCTAGGTGAGTCCTTCTTCATGTTCCTTACAAGGTGGAGGGCTAAAGCTACTCAAATGGTAACTAGACCAACAGAGTAAGAACAAGTGGACATCCTTATCAAAAACCTACTTTTGACTTATCGAGTCCACTTGTTAACCCAATACCTACCCATTTTCAAGGCTTTGATTGTAACTTCATCAAAGATTGAAGATTGCATCCAAAGTGCATCATTTCAACCTGAATTCCTCACCACCAACCAGAACAATTATAAAGAACCCAAACTTAATTCAACCCCACCTTACCTCAACCCCAAGTGGCATGACACAGAAGAGTTTAAGTTTAGCTATCTGAGGTTGAAATCTAAGTCTAAGTTTGAGTCTAAGTCCAAATCTCAAAGTTTGAGTCTAAATTCAAGTATGAGTCTATCATCTTATTTTCCTTTTCATGTATTTTTTGTCAATCATGTCGATTCCTTTTTGTTATCTTGCAATAAAATTTTCTATTGTAATAAAACATTCACATCTTTTTAATTATTTGTGCATTTGTCTTTCTTGTTTAAACAAGGATGAGCTTTGAAAAAGAAATGAAAAGAGAGAGAGAGAGAGAGAGAGGAAAAGAGAAATGAATAGTCAATTAAATCCACCATAACTAGCACATGTTGGAATTGAGATGCCATAAACAATTGCTTTGCTAGCCCTTAATCGAAGAAGGTTAAGAAATAGACCTCTCATTAAATAGTTGAAGCATAAAATCAAATGATACACCTTAATAAGGGGCAGTAAGTTCTTCAAATACAAAATTCAAAAGTTGAAGCCCCTCAAAATGAAGAAAAGCAGCAAATCATGGTAGAATGTTTTCTCCCAAATTTCATTAATCTGAGATAGCTAAGTTGAAAACCTGAAAGGGCGGTTTAGGCAAAAGTTAAAGCTAAAAAAAAAGAAGAAAAAAAAAATAGAGAGAGAGAGAGAGAGAGAGAGAAAGCTTATTCCAATCATCTTCCTTCGTATCATTCAAATTTTGTCAAATCATCTTCAATCAATCAGTCTCATCATATATCTTCAAAGTTATCCTTCCTCACTAGAGGTTCATTCTCTAAAGTGATATTGTCTTCTATGCCCTCATCTCATAGTCGAGGCATATCTTTTTAGGTTATCATCATCTTTTGTTAATCTGTCTCATTGCTTAGCTCAAAGAGCTTAGGCATAATTTCTTACATTGCTAGTTTGTCATGTTCCTATCTCTCATTGGGAGCATGATCCCTAAGTTGTCTCTTCTCATCAGTCCTTCAATCGCTCCTTAGGGCACTTCCTTTTAGCCAGTATGCCCTCTACATTCAAGCTAATAGAGTGTCACCCTAAATGTCTCTTCAATCTCAAAATGACAAAGTTAGCTTAGCTTATTCTTTTCCATGAATTATGCTACAAATAGCAAAATCATACAACCTCTCTGATCATTTTCAAAATTTTCAACCCACCTTTGAACCATTCCTAAACTTTAAAATGTACCATTCCATCCTTTCAAGTTCAAGCCTCATACCATCCTTTCCTTAGCAAAGTCTCATCGTCTTCTAAGGGCCAAGCTTATGTGCAAAACCAAAGATCCTAAGTCTCTCAAAACTCATCATCCTTAAAGCCAACTTTCTTTAGCACAACCAAAAATCAAGTCATGTTTTGCAAAAGGACTTGAACATATCAAGGCCCCATTCCATGTCTCATTGGCAAAATCTCATCATCCATGAAAAGACAAAGCATCCTTAGCAAATTACATCAACCATGAAGTCCAACAGAGTAAAGGCCAACCTACTGTATGATGGGTGAGAAAATTTTATGCAACCATGTCAAAGGGCAAACCCTTATCCATGAGCCTGCAATATCCTTATGACCAAAATCTGTAGTACCATACTTGAGATAAAGCTAATCATCTTCTAAAAAGGTCCAAAGCACCCTTGTAGAAAAGTCTAAGCTGATAAAGCCTTTTATCCAAAAGCCTTCAAGCCTTCACCTTGAAACCCAAGCCCCAAAAACCAAGAAACCTTCATTATGAAGCCCAAAAAGCTTCACCATAGAAACCACTCCCAAAAAGCCTTTACCATGAAGCCAAAGCCCAAAAGTCTTTACCATGAAGCCCAAACCAAGAAGCCTTCACCATAAAGCCCAAAAAGCATTTTCATTATAGAAACTACCCCTAAAAAGCCTTGACCATGAAGCCCAAGCTCAAAAGCCTTTACCATGAAACCCAAACTAAGAAGCCTTCACCATGAAGCCTAAAAAGCATTCACCATAAAAATCACTCCCAAAAAGCCTTCACTATGAAGCCCAAACCAAGAACCCTTCACTATAAAGCCCAAAAAGCATTCACCATAAAAACCACTCCCAAAAAGCCTTCACGATGAAGCCCAAGCCCAAAAGCCTTTATTATGAAGCCCAAACCAAGAAGCTTTCATCATAAAGCCTAAGTCTAAAAGTTTTCGCCATAAAATCCATTCATAAAAAGCCTTCATTTATGAAGACCATAATCTCCTCAAAAGGCCAAATCTGACCAAGCTGTCCCCAACTAATTTCTTAGCCTGACCTTTCCTCTAAGCAAGACCTAATTGAGCCTAAGGCAGAACTTGACTGAGTCTTTCAAATAAACTCCTCAAATGTTGTAACCTGACTAAACTGAAGTGCCGGACTTGACTAAGCCTTCCATATGAACTTCTCTAAGGATAAGCCCCACAAGCTGACCTTCCTCAAACCTTCCAATCTAATCGTATATAAAGACCTAAGCCTCCTGATTAAGCTTTCCAATCCAGCCTTAAACTAAATTTTTTTATAAAGTCAGACCTATCTATGTCTTTTAAACTGAGTAGCCTAATCTTTTCTAAGACCACACCTTGTTTGACCTCCCTGAACGACTTCTTTCTAGGCCGAATTGATAGTCATTGACCAACCAATCTCATACCTAACATGCCTACTTCCCTCTAAGCTAGCCAATCAACCAAAAACCAATTAACCAAACCACTTTCCTCCCTCATTTTAAAGTAGGGGCACCTCCTTTCTAAATGTTCACCTTTCTGAAATGGGGGCATCTTTCTCCTAAAGATCAATACTTTTATATCAGGACTGACCCTTCACAGGTTCAAGGTATCAGATTATTGCATAATTATCTAGCATTTTTTGTGTTGAACAGGATTATGAATCAAGGCAGATCATCAAACTCTCAAAGTAAGACAGATCATCAACCCAATCTATCTGAATCAATCTCTTTTTAAAAATCAATCTAAATATTAGGATCACTATTTTTACTATTCCTACCAGATAGAATAGTTACTTTACCATTCCTACCAGATAGGATGGTCATGGTCATCATTTTAATTCTACTAGACACGATCATCACTTTTTTATTCCTACTAGAAAGGACCACTACTTTTATTGTTCCTAATAGACAGGACAGTTATCTTCACCATTCCCACCAGATAGGATGGTCATCCTTTTGATTCTATCAGACAGGATTATCACTTTTCATTCCTACCAAAAAGGACAATTACTTTTCATTCCTACCATAAAGGACTACTACTTTTACTATTCCTACTAGACAGGACAACTATCCTTACCATTCATACTAGACAAAATGATCATCTTTTTCATCTTACCAGACAGGATCACCACTTTTCATTCCTACCAGAAAGGACCACAATTTTTACTGTTTCTAGCAGACAAGATAGTTATCTTTATAATTTCTACTTGACAGGATGGTCATCTCATCGTTCTTACCAAACAGGATAGTTACTTTACCATTCCTATAAGAAAGGATGGTCATCTTTTCGATCCTACTAGACAGGATCATCACTTTTCATTCCTATCGAAAAGGATTACTACTTTTACTGTTCCTACTAGAAGGACAATTACTTTCACCATTCCTATCAGATAAGATGATCATCTTTTTGATCTTACCAGATAGGATCATCACTTTTCATCTCTACCAAAAAGGGCAGTTACTTCTACTATTCCTCCCAGACAACATAATTATCTTTACCATTTCTACCAAACAGGATGGTCATCTCATCATCTCTACCAGACAGGATCATCACTTTGTTGATTCTTACCATACAAGGTCACCTTCTTTCCTACTAGACAGGATTATCATTCCTACCGGACTGGATCACCACTTCATCGATTCCTACTAGACTGGGTCACCTTCTTACCATACAAGATCATCATTTCTACCAGACAGGATCACCACTTTGTCGATTCCTATCAGACAGGGTCATCTTTTTTCCTACCAGACATGATCATCATTCCTATTAGACAGGACCACCACTTTGTCAATTCCTACCATACAGGGTTGCCTTTTTTCCTACTAGATAAGATTATCATTCCTACCTAACAGGATTATCATTCCTACTAGATAAGATCACTATTTTATTTATTCCTACCAGACAAGGTCACCTTCTTTCCTACTAGACAGGGTTATCTTTTTTCTTACCAGATAGGATCACTGTTTTATCAATTCCTATTAGACAGGGTCACTTTCTTTCCTACTAGGCAAGATTATCATTTCTCCTAGACAGGAACATCACTTTTAACTCCTATCAGAAAGGACAATTATCAAATGCTACTAGCCAATGGATCTCTTAAATATACTAGGGGCATCTTCCTTAAAATTCAACCGCACCTCTCACCCAAATATCTAAACTCTGACCTAGACATTAATTTGGTTCCTTTCACTATCTCCCATCCCTAGGTTCACTGTCATCAATCGCCTTTCTAATAAAGACAATTCTGATAAGGGGGTAGCTGTGAACCCTTAATTTTGCACCTTTTAGTATGTGTTTGAACCTTAAAAGCACTTAGACTCGATAAATAAACCTTCAGAAGTTAAAAACCCTCAAAATGGGAAAATTAAAATATTTCTTTTTGACATTTGAACCCTTTCAAATCATCCGGGACTGATTAATGAGTACAACACAATTAAAATTGTGAAAAACGGATGAGAAACAAGCAAGAACAAGGGAAAATGACAAAATGGGCCAAAACAGGCCCATTACTATAAAGGCTTGCAACATTGCGATAGAGGCCTCTGCGGTTCCTACAGCATTGCCGTAGAGAGCTCTATGGCAACTCTAGCGAAAATCCTATTTTTTACAATCCCACATTGGAATATGATGCCTTCTATGCTCCAATCCTCTTCCTATATATAGAGGGTCTCTCCACACTTCGAAAACACCAACTTCTAGAGCTTGAAAACCCTTAATTTCAAGTGAATCACTTTGTATTTGCTCCTTGCTTTATAAAGCAAGTTGGGGGTTTCTCCTTTATTCCTACTGAACTAGTTAAAGGCTTTTCACCCGCCTATTTGAGGCAAGTCTATTGCCCAAGGCTCATTTTTCCAGTTCGAGGCTAATCACCACCCACCATCCAAGACCAGCTACTGCATGCTATGCAAAGCTAGCCGCCACCAACCGTTCAAGGTTAGCTGCTACCTGCCATCCAAAGTTAGCCATCACCCATTGTCCGAGGCTATCTGTCACCCACCATCGAGGTTAGTCACCACCTGCCACCCTAAGCCAGCTGTCGCAAGCCATCCGAGGCCAGTCGTCGCCCGCCATTCGAGGTAAGCTTCTTTTCCTTTAATTTTCTTTTATCTAAATTTCCTTATCTCTTTTAGTTAGTTAATTAAATTGATTCATCTAGCTTGCTAGCTAATCAACTCAATAATCAATTAAATTAATTAATTAACTCAACCCTTTTTTAATTAATCAATCAAAGCATGATAAAGTAGCTAGGCTAAACTAACCCCTTCGCAAAAAGGGAAAACTACATATGTTCTGATTTCTATTCAAAGAGATATGTAGGCATGCTTAGATAAGGCACCAAATCTAATTAAAACTAACCAACTCTCCCCCCTATCATCTTCTTCACCTATTTTATTTGCTTTCCTTTACTTTGATGTTAGGTTTAGTTTGGAGAATGTGTGACTTCCTTAGAACCTATAAGGGCTAGAGAAGGTATCACCTAAGTTAGGGATTTCATTGTAATATTAACTCTCTTTTATTTCAAATCTAATTGTCTATAAACTTTACAAATTGAATGATCATGCATATTATAAATTGTTCATGAAATATATTTTAAGTTACTTTTATATTACTTGGCCAAACTTATTTTTGTTAAAATCAACCAAAAACCTAGTCCCTAAATCCTCTTTGGTTTTGAGGCTAGTGATCTTGTTTCTTTTGGTAATAATTAGAGTCAAATGAATTTTTCCTTATATTTTCCCAAATAAAAATAAATTAAGGTGGCAACTCTAAAAAATAATTTTCAAACCTATTAAAGATAAGCCTGAGGGCTTCCTTGTGAGTTCTTTCCGAAATGAGTATTTCGATTCCCTTTAGTGGATCAGACCAGTGTTCGCGTGAGGCGTCACACTCGTAGAACACCATTGATAGAAAAGGGTAAGATCAGACAAATTTTTCTTACTTGGAGAATAATTGGGGAGATAGTCCATCTCTCTAAACCCTGAATAAAGAAATCAAGACTCATTAGTGTCTCCATTAGCCCAGCTCTAATCACAAAATTACCTCTGTTTCATCTGCCACTCTAGCATCATCCCAATTAACAGGCCTGTGAAATAGGTATCTGACTCTCAAATAGAAAATCAAGGCCCTCATCTTTAGTCTTTACCCCTCATATCTCACTAGTCATTGAGATCATGGAACTTCTTAATCATAGCGGTCAAATTCACCTGACCATCACCAATCACCATCTGGCTTGCGACATCCTGAGGCAAGTTTAAAAAACTCTTGAAAAATCCAAGACATGCCAAACTTTGAGCTCTGGCACCACTAGAGCTGTCTTTGGGTTATAGCCAAACCATAGTATTGAACTCCTTGAGAATAGGCATAGCTCCTTCTCAGCAGTAACAAAATAGAACACGTGGGCCCTTGGATCTTAAAACCTAAAGGAAGCCCTCAAAAAAATCTTAAGCCACTCAAACTTCTCGTAATGCCACCATGGCAACTATTCCATACCAACCTAAGTTGAGTTTCTCAACCTTGCCGAGTTTCTCAGTCCATAAATACATGGCTCTATAGATGCAAAAGTCACATGAAAAAACTATATTAATAAAGCAAATGCATGAATCTACCCTTTTGCATCCATACAATCTTCCATTATAGGCATCATCACAAATCATACATGACATAAAAGTTAAGCAAAAGGTCTATGAATCCTAAAACATGCATATATAAACATGCATCATCTATGTGCAAACATACATGCATATGCAACTATCCATAGTAGGCATAATCATGCATAAGCTGAGCTAATAGCATCGCCTAATGCTGACCAGTATTTCCTCGGAGCTGATCAAAATTTCTTAAAGCTGGCCAGTGCCTCCTTGAAGCTAAATGATACTTTTCTAGATCTAACAAATGAAGTGTGACTTCCAAAGTCTCTTTAATCTTAGCAAAGTTTCTTCAAGCCTTCCAAAATGCCTAATCCCTCATATTTAGAAGCCCAAGTTTCCTTGGCACTACCAAAATCTTGTCAAAATCTCTCGAGCCAACTCGCCATAAGCTGAGACTCTCCTTTTACTAAAATCTTGTTAGAATCTGTCAAGCCGACTTGCTATAGGCTGAGGCTCTCCTCCTACCAAAACCTTTTCATAATCTGTCAAGCTAACTAGCCATAGGCCAAAAATCTCCTATCAAAATCTTTTCAAAATCTTTTGAGTTGACTCACCATAGGCCAAGGCTCTCCCTTTACCAAAATCTTGTCAGAATCTCTCGAGTTGACTCGCTATAGGTCGAGGCTCTCCTTTCACTAAATTATCCTGTCCAAAATCCTCTTCCACCTATAAATATCTAGAAATGGTCACCTAGACATCTTTGTGATTCCTTTTTCTAGCTCTTCCACCCATAAGTGTCTAGAAATGGTCACTTAGACATTTATGTGGTTCTTTTTTCCATCTCTTTTATCAAATCTATCAATTCCACCTATAAATATCTAGAAATGATCACCTAGACATCTATGTGGTTCCACTTTCCATCTCTTTTACCCAAATCCATCAATTCACCGAAAAATATATACTCACCAGCTAGATATCCCTTTGGTCCATTTTTTTGCTTTCATTTATCAACCACATTTTTCACCCATAAATGTTTAGGAACAATTGCTTAAACATCTCTATGGTTCTTTTTACCATCTTGCTTTTTCGACCATGTCCCTCACCCATAAATGTCTAAATATTGACCTAGACATCGCTTTGGTTCCTTATACCATCCTAACTCTTAGGTTCACTATCATCAGAATTGCCTTACATGTGAACCTTTAATTTTGCACCTTTATTATCTGGCCACAGCTTAACACCTACTAAGTTTAGTGAGCTACGCAGAGCTGGTAAATGCATGCCACCAGTTTTGGGTGGCATGTATTGCACGCTAGTTGGGCAGCATAAAAAGTATGCTACTAGCACTGGTGGCATAAGTGAAGGCCGGTGTGCCGCCATTCCCTTTTTTTTTTTTTTTTTCTTTTTTGCCCCTATAGTCTATTTTTTAGCATTTTAGCTTTATCCTTTTAGTCTTTTCACTTTTCCACTTCCCAAATTACCCCTCACCCCATTTGCCTAGAAATAGGCCCTCCATTCCTCCATTTCTCTTCACCCCTTGAATTTTAGTAGATTGCTATCCTCAAATTCCTCTCCTTCTAACCACTCTCTAATTAATTAATTAATTTTTTTCATTAATTAATTATCTCACCTTAACCAAGTTAATTAATCTTTTTAATTAACTAAAACTTTTTTTTTGAAATTAATAACTCAAATAATTAATCAATGAATATTTTTAATTAATTAATAATTTTTTTTTCAAAAATCAAATTAATTTATTTCCACCTTTCATCCAAATTAATTGATTAATCCATCCATCTATTTTATCACATTAATTAGTTAATTAATCATTTTAATTAATTAATTAATCCCCAAATCAATCTAGTCACCTGATCCTTATAAAATGGAACTTTGATCGAGTAAAACCCTCCACTCGACAATAGCAAAGGTATCAGCCTTTTCCTCTCACCCATAAACCCAAATCAAATAAATCAATCCCTAAACCTCTTTACTTAATTGTGGAATGAACTACATGGATTTTGATCCCCATTCAATGGGGTACGTAGGCACATTTGGAATCTAAATCCAAATCCCAATGAATCACCTTTCCTTTTTTATTTTCCAATGTAATTAATGTATTCAATTGATTTAATTGTTTTGGAATTAAGGAGCGATTATGTGATTCCCCTACAATCCGTAAGGACTAGAGGGAACACTCTTCTTGATTTATGGATGATTCACTTAAACTGCTCTTTTAATTTTCTCAAACACCCGTACTTATGCCATGCATTCATATTATGCCACATTCATGCATTTCTTATAATTGTCATTTAACACTTATCATCCATAAAATTAATCTTCAAAATTCAAATTAAACTTAGGACCCGTATCATGATTATTTAAACCAAAAACTAGTCCCTAAGCTCACATGGTTCAAGACTAGTGATTTTATCCTTAGGTAAATTAATTGAAAATTAATGAATTGGAATCAATTGGGTTTTTCCTTAATTTTCCCATTTAAAAATAAATTAAGATGGTGACTCCCAAAGTTATTTTTAAGATCAACCAATCCAAACTTGAGAGTTCCATTGTGAGTCAAAATCTGAATAAGCATCCTGATTCCTTCTTATAGATTGAGCTGGTGCTCGGGCGAGGTGTTATAAAGCATAGCCTTGAAGTTCTTGGCAAAATATCCCTAAAATTTATATAATTGAATAACCCAGACAATATTTTCCAATATAGTAATGTTAGATTTATCTTTATACTTACCCAGGTGGCAGTAATTCATCCAGAGTAAAATTGATAAGCTTGATGTTGTCTTCACCTTTTAACAATCTTGCCTTATCAAATGGATATCCTTGTGATGAAAAAATTATTTCCATTTTTCCACTCATATTTCAACTAGGTTCGAATGATCCATATTGTTCTTTACAACTTAAAATGCACCCTGGCTTAATAAGTTCACATCTCATGTATCATGAGGCTTCATTTTGACATCTTTTAATTTGATTTGCTTTTTATTAACATTGATAATAGGTTAGTCATCATTAAAATCTTGAATAGTTACAATTGGATGGTCTATATTTGCCTCCTTTTTCCCAACATTCGCAGTTGAAATGTTTTTAGAATCAATAGGTGTAGCCTCACCAAAATCAGTGTCTTTTTTCATACATGTGCCACTAATAATGTCATTCAAAGACTTTATAGATTGATGGATTGATGAATTAAACTCATTAATACTCAACACCAATGATGATATGAGACTCTTTGTTTTTTAGCATAAACTTCGTTTATTAGTATCAAAACCAAATTACATACAGCCAATGTAAGGGACTAGTGTGATTCATTTAATCTTTGCATTTGTATCATATTACCTTTCATATAGTTAATTATCTCGCTATAAAAGTCATTCATGCTATTACCCATCGATTTAAGAGTCTTAATGAGCTTTTGTAAATTTACACCTGTTATCAGCCACATCATTATCTTTGAATTCATCAGGTACCGTTTTTTCCTCAATACGTTTGATCTCTCTAAGGGAAAATAAAATAAAAAATATATACAACTAAATATTGTGAGTACTAGTAATCAATTAATCAATTTTGAAAAAAAAAAAACAAAAAGCAACATAAACCATTTATATATTAAAGGTATATGTATGATCACTTTGATAACTAACCATAATCTTTTTATACCATTAATTTTTATTAATCATGCTTACTAATTGTCTTATGTTTTAGAATCTGGCAAATCAATATTCTGTAAATGTTGATGATTGATTGGGACCTCAGCAAGCACTACACTTAAGTAATAGAACTGGTCCAAAGAGAGTAGAATGCTTAATGATGATTAAGTCAATGGAAAATTTATTTTGAATATTGTACATGCAATACAAAATCACATAAATATAAACATAGACTTGAAGAAATAGAGCACAACATGTAATATAGGTTTGATTGCTTGGTGTGCTTTTGAACCTTTTTATACCTTTAATCATCCTTTGTAAAAAATGACTGGCCAATTCTTTTTTGGAATATCTTCAACAATTAGTAATGAAAACATGTGTATTTGCTTGATTTCATATCTATTGGATATGACTAGCAAGCAGCAGTATCAAAAAGTATGAATTGTCTGATGAAATCATCACCAATATCAATGGTGGCATTAAGTTGTTTCTCCAAAGTGTTTACATTAATGACAATATGATCATGTATTGAGTGCCTAAATTTTTTCTTAGTTCAAATATTGCACTGAAATCTCCCTCCAAAACAATATCCAACCCACCATTTGGCACTCCCATTATGCTCTGAAAATTATTTACTGTGAGTAGATATTTCTTGCTCCCGATGGTTAGAATATGCATGTTTGTGTCAAAAACATCTACTAACTTCATCATTAGTGACATATACACTGAACAATTAGATGGTCTTACTAGGTCTCTAAGTCCAATTGATGAAATAGCTTGCTTCCTCTTATCATCAAAATTTTTAACCATTTTATTAAACCTAAGCAATGATATTCTGGTTTTCATAGTAAATGTCGTTGGACTGCTTTGGTTGCTGAAGTTCATTTTAAAATCTAAAACATCATATAAATGCACCATAACTTTTTTCCAATCTCTCTTTAATAAATTCTCTTGTATTTGCATCTTCAAGTTGACTAAATTCTTAATGCATCAATTCACTAAATATGACTATAAATATTGTGAAGCATATTGTAAATATAAAGACTCAGTCTCAATTAAAGGAGCAACCCAAAAAATAACATAAATAATGAAATAAAAAATAATTAAAATGAATTAAATATATAGTAACTAAAGAATCACAACCAATAACATCTGAAGCTTTATTGATAACGTTGTATATTTCGACAACATCATGTTCACTTGCACAAATGAAACTATTCTCATTCATAAAAGAAGGATCATTTCCTAATTTTGTTTCATAGTTCATTTATTTTGAATGGTTTGCCATTACTATCAATACTAATAATGGACAAGTAACTTAGTTGATATGTAATGCAATAGGCCAACTATAGAGTAAATAAAAGTGTGAGTAAGTCATATCTCATTGGAAATAGTATATCATAATGTTGACAGTAGTGTTATTGGAATTGGAAAAGGTTATTGTTTAAAAAAACAAAGGAGTCACCATATTTATTGGCAATCTAATTAGCAAAATAAGATTCATTAAATGCAATTCACATACTGGTAGGTGTGAACCCTTAATTTTATATTCTCATCATCCTACTGTAGCATAACACTTGTTAAGTTTAGTGGGTTATGCAGTGTCACATCCTAATTTTTTAAGATATTATGGTCCTAGAACATGGGGAGACATAAGGTCACCCATGCCTGTAAAACTCACTTATGCATACAATCATATTGCCTAGATGTGAGGCCTCGCCTGAGCACCGATCCGATCCACTGAGGAGAATCATGATTGGAACTCACTATGATTTTAGAAAATTGGATTTTGCAATTTGTTATTCATAAAAGGGAGTTGCCACTTTAATTTTATTTATTTTAATTGGAAAAATTAAAGGAAAACCCAAATTGATTGACTCCAAAATGTTTGATTTATCCTAATAGAAAAGCACTAATTTGTGAGTGACCAAAGATGGCTCAGGAATCAGGTTTTGGTATTTAAACAAATTGAGAAAACACAATTTTCTTTAGTTTGGCTAAAAGTTGCAAAATAAATCTTAAAAAAAGGCAATTTTAGTGTATGCGTGAACAAGAGTAAAAATGATGAATGAAATAGTTATAGATGGTAAAATGAAATGACAGTTATAAATAAATAAGCAAAAATAAGTCCTATTTAATTATTACAAAACCAAAATGAATGAAATAAAGAGGATCTTTCCTTTAGCCCTTATGGGTACTATGAAAAGCATGTGTTCCTCTTGAAAAGGGGATCCTTTCTCTAACCCTTATGGGATTCTAGGAAAGGTACACATTCCCCAACTAAATTAAAGAAATGAACATAAATAATAAAAAATAAAGCATATATACAACTAAATAACAAAGTAAAATGATACTTAAACTGTAAATATGAAGGGGAAAATGTTATTGAAAAAAGATTTTAGAGTTGATGCCCTACAAAATGGCATGCATGCATATCCTGTTAAATAGGAATCAAACCCCATGCATGCATATCCTGTTAAATAGGAATCAAACCCCATGCAGTTCTTCCTTATTCCGAAGGAAGGGTTTTGGAAAAAATATTGGTTTGCTTTAATAATCTAATTCTAACTTTTAAATTAATAAATTTTAAATCTTTTTTGTTTTAAGCCTAAAGAAAGGTAGAAGAGAGATAATTTTAATTCTAAATTTTGAATTTTAAAAATGGAAGGAAGAAAAGGAACTTACCTTTGTTTTTCTTGACTTTCAGATGAATGGGGTGAGCTTTACTCTGGATCTAAGCTCCACCTTGGATTAAGGAACATTGAAGTTGAACCTTAAATAGAAAATGTTAGCAAAATAAAATAATAATTGCAAATTAAAAGAATTTAGAGTGATAGATTTTAGCATTAATTTTTAATTTTAATTTATCAGAATTTTAGCATAGAAAGAAGAGCATCTAGGTGAATTTTCATATCCAAAATCCCTTTTTAAGAGAGCTGAATGGAAGCTCTATTTATAGAGGATAGGTGAAGGAAACCGTCGAAATCGGCGGTTCGGCTAGCATAGCGGCACGGCGACTAGCTCGGTGGCAGGCACATTGGGCATGTCACCCAACCTAGTAGCATGCCTGGCATGCCGTTGGAGTCGGTCTAACCATGATTCTCCCAGATTGACCTAGTTTTGGTTTGTTTCTGACCCAATTTGAGCTCGGTTTAATTCTATGGATTCATAACAAAAAATCGGTCAACTAGAGGTGCAATTTTAAGGGTTCATAGCTACCCCCTCATTAGAATTAGCTTTGGACAAAAGGTGATTTTGATGATAGTGAACTCGAGGATGAGAGATGGATGCCTAAGTTAGAGTTTAGACATGTTTGAGTGAAAATGGTAGATTTTGAATAAAAGTGGCAAAAAAAAAAAATTGAACCATAGGGATGCCTAGGTGATCATTACTAAACATTTATAGGTGAAATGATCCTAAGGCTATCCTAGGATAGTGTAATTAAAAGAGATACCTAATTTAGATTTAAGGTATTGATCCTAAGTTTGTCCTTTTTGGTAGGTGCTAAAAATCCTAAGTTTGTCCTTTTTGGTAGGTGCTAAAAATGTTGTTCTTATCTAGTAGGAATGATGACGACCCTATCTGGTAGGAATCGATAAGGAGGTCATCATATCTGGTAGGAATGATGATGACCCTGTCTAATAGGAATCGACAAAGAGGTGATCTTGTTTGGCAGGAATGATGACGATCCTATATGGTAGGAATTGACAAAGAGGTGATCCTTTCTTGCTTTGTGAAGTTTGACTTATAAACTGCCTTAATTCAAGAGTCTATTTAATGCAAAATGCATATGATTATGTAATGATTGGATACTTTGAACCTGTGAAGAGTCACTTTGTTATGTTGAGGTTTCTTAGGAGAAAGGTGCCCCCATTTCAGAAAGATAAATATTTAGGAGGGAAATGCCCCCACTTTAGAATGATAAAGTGGTTTTGCTATTTTGTTTAGATAGACTAGCATGGGGATGGTTGGACTAGGCATGATCCTAGTTGAAGGGTTAGTTAAAGGCTATCAGTTCATCCTTGGATGAGGAAGAGATCGAGCTAGTTACCTTGAAAGGCTTAGTTAAGGCCTTTTGATTTGGGATTAGATTGAACAACTAGCTTAGGGTCATATAAGGTATGAGACAGCTTAGTCATTAGTTATTAGTTTGACCTAGGAAGAAGTCACTTTGGAAAGTTAAGCTAGGTATGGCTGGAAAAGGTTGGGCTAGGCTTAGGTAGTTTCGGCTTGGGAGAAGGTTTGGTTTGAGACTAAATTGAAAAGCTTGATTAGAGGGTTAAGTCCTTGGAGATGATTAGGTTGAAACGCTTGGTCAAGTTTTGGGGAAGGTTAGTTTGTCAGTCTTGTCTCCAAAAAAGTTCAAACAGAAGCCTTTGGTTTGGTCTACAATTGGCTCTTTCAGTTATGGCCTTTAGGGAGAATGAATTTTAGAAGCTTGGTCTAATTTGTCTTCATAATTGGTCAAATGGCCTTTGGGGAGTTCATTCAGAAGGTTTGGTCAGATTTTGCCTTAAGATTATGTCAGAGAGATCAGGCTGGGTTGCTAGACTTGGGAGGCTAATCTTGGCTAAGAGAAAATGTCAGGCTAGGAAATCCATTTAGAAAGCTCAGTCAGATTTTGCTTTGGAGGAATTCATAGGCTTCATAAATGAAGGCCTTTTCGGGAGTGGGCTTCATGGTGAAGGCTTTTTAGGAGGGGCTTTATGGTGAAGGCTTTTGGTTTTAGGCTTCTTGATGAAGGCTTCTAGATTTGGGCTTTATGGCGAAGGCTTTTAGAAGTGGGCTTCATGGTGAAGGCTTTTAGATTTAGGCTTCATGATGAAGGCTTTTTAGGTTTTGGGCTTCATGGCAAAGGCTTCTAGATTTGGGCTTCATGGTGAAGGCTTCTAAGTGTTGAGGATAGTTTTCTATGAGGGTGCTTTGGATGGTTGGCTTTGGCTTAGGTATAGTGCTACAGGTTTTGGTCATAAGGATACCGTAGGCTTATAGATAGGGGTTTACCCTTTGACATGGTTGCATCATAATGGTTTGAAAGCCTTAAGAGGCTTTGATTCTCAGGGATTATGTATTTTGTCAATGAGGCTTAATCTTTCAAAGATAATGAGATGTTTGCCAAAAATACATTTGATAGGCCTTGAGTAGTTCGAGTCCTTCTTAATTAACTTGAGGATGATAGGGTTTGGGAGATATTCCTTGACTTCTGGTTTTACCAAGGAAACTAGATTCAAGGATGATGAATCTTAAAAGACTTGGGATTTTTGGTTCTGCCTATGATGAGATTTTGCTAAGGAAAGGGTGATACATGGCTTGAGCTTAGGATGGAAAAGTATGATTTCGTAAAGTTCAAGAATGGTTTGAAGGTAGGTTGTAACTTCTGAGAAAAATCATAGAGGTTGTATGATTTTGCTTTTTAGAGCATGAATCATGGAAAAGAGCAAGTCAAGCTTTTTTTTATTATTTGAGATTGAAGAGACTCTTAGAGTGACACTTAATTGGCTTGACTTGATGACACACTAACTGCACTGGCTAAAACAAAGAACCCATGAGAATCGCTAAAGGGCCAGTGAAAAAAGACAACTTAGGGATCATGTTCCCAAATCAGAGATAAGAATGTGAAGGTGGAAAATGTGAGGGATTGTGCCTTAACTCTTTGAGCTAAGTGATAGGACAGATTGACAATAGATGATGACCTAAGAAGACATGCCCCCATTGTAGGATAAGGGCGTAGAAGATTGTATATGCTTAGAGAATGAACCTCTAGTGAGGAAGGATGACTTTAGAGATATAAGACAAGACAGATTGATTTAAGATGATTTGACAACTTTAGAGATGAGCGAAGATGACTTGGATGAGCTCTCTCTCTCTCTCTCTCTCTCTCTCTTTGCTCTATTTTTTGTCTAAGTCGCCCTTTTGGGTTTTTAGCTTAGTGAGCCTGTATTAATGAAATTTGAAAGAAAATATTTCACCATGATTTGCTACTTTTCTTTGAGGGGCTTTGACCTTTGAATTTTGGATTTAACAAAGGTCTTCTATGAACTTGTTGCCCTTTGTTGAGGTGCATTGTTTGATTACTCAATGTGCAACAGGTAATTCCATTGATTTGCTCTTTATGCCTTAATTGTTTGATGAGAGGTCCATTACTTAACCTTCTTTGATTAGGAGCCGGTGAAGCAATTGTTGATTTGAGAGGATGAGGACACCTCAAATTATGATCTATGCTGATTATGGTGGACTCAATTGATCGTTCATTCATCTCTCTTTTCCTCTTTTTTCCTTCTTTTCTTTTTCTTTTCTCTCTTTTTTTTAAGCTCATCCATCTAGGACTAAACAAGAAAGATAAGAACATTAATGCATAAATAATGAAAAGAAAATGTAGATGCATTACTGTAAAGAGAACTTTATTACAAGATGATAAAAAAGAACCGTTATGGTCAACGAGAATACAAAAGAAAAAAAGAAAAAAATAATAAGATGACAGATTCTGACTCAGATTTAGACTCTTTGAGATTTGGACTTAGACTCAAGTTTAGACTTGGAATTCAATCTTGGATAGGTCAGATTAGCTGAACTTGAACTACTCCATGACATGCCTTTTAGGGTTGAGGTAAGGTGGGGTTGAGTCGAATCTAGATTCCTTATCACTGTTCAGGTTGGTGGTGGGGAATTCAGCTTGAAATTATTTACTTTAGATGCAATCTTTAACCTTTGATATAGTGGCAACCAAAGCTCTGAATGTGGGTAGGTATTGTGTTAACAAGTAGGATCGATAGGTTGGGAGTATATTCTTGACAATGATATTTACCTATTCTTGCTCGATTGGCCAATTTACCATTTGAGCAGCTTTAGCGCTCCACCTAGTAAGAAACATAAAGAAGGACTCATCTGGAAGTTGCTTTGTGGTTTCCAAATCACGCCTACTAATATCTACTTTAGTGTTGTAATGATATTATCTAACAAAGACATGACAGATATCATCCCATGTTCTTTTTTGGCACTTGTCCATTGAAAGAAACCATCTCTTGGCAGCTTTGGTTAGCAATTCTTTAGATGAGTTGTAAGGCATGTGGTTCCATCAAATCTATCTAACTCGGACATTCTGAATTTAGGAGGAAGCTTGGCATTAGGGAATAAGATTAAGCTATCTATATCAATTAAGCCATTGTGGTGCTTCAGGGATTTGATGGTTTTCTCCATAGCTTCAAGTTTATCCATAAGCAATTTTGTATCCTGAGAGAGAACTTCTTCACCTTGAAAAGGATCTCAGAGAGAGGAAAAGCTAAAGTGGGTAGTGGTCTTTGGGGTTTGAGCATTGGTAGGTTTCTCAAGATAGGTCTGGTTCGGATTGTGGTTGAGATTACTTTTACTAAGGTTTGCTTGGTTAATCAGGGCTCGAACTTCCTCAATGATGGCTTGCCTTTGTTCTTTCATGTTTTCTTCAAATTGGATCAGTTGAGCAGCTAAGACAGCTTGAAAATGCTCTTCTTTCTTCTTAATAAAGCTAGTCATAAGTGTGGTCAGGGCGTCTATGTCAAGCAGTTTGGCCATTGGTACCTTATGAACCAAACTAAAGAATTAAGGTAAGTGGTTAGAGAAGAAGTAGGAATATGGGCATACAAACTTTGAGGAAAAGATTCCCTTTGATGTTGTGAGCTAATTGCATTTGGGCTTTTGATGATTTCCTAATGTTGCATAGGTCAAGGTCTCAGGCTTAAGGAATTGAGGTTAAACCAAAGGTATTGGACTTAGGGTAGTGTATTGAGCCAATGTATTGAGTTTAGGGTAGTGTATTAGGTCAAAGGTATTAAGCTTAGGCTAGTGTGTTGGGCCAAAGCTATTGGGATAAAGGTGAGAGTGTTTAAGGTTTAAAAGTAAAGGTGTTTAGATAAAAAGGAGTATATGACCCTTCTTCGGTTCAAAGTATGACCTAGATTTAAAATGAAGGCATGTTTGTTATGCAGTATGGATGCATGATATGCATGGAAAAACATTTCATAAGAATATAAAGATACAAAGATTTTGATTATGGTACATACAACCTAAGGTCAGGATCTAGGTTCATTACATGAAAAGGGAAAGGGTAGCTTTATACAAGGTGCCTGTCACACTATAGCAGCAATATACTTAACCACATGTGAGACAAGGAGCCTCGCATGGGTCTAACAGTATGTTCATGCTCATTACACCTTTGAAAGGATCAAAGGATTCATCATGGGGTGGATGATTTCACTATTGGCAAGCAGATCTAAGGAAGGTTGCCCATTTAATATTACTTTTTATCCTTTGTTTCTTAGGAAGCTAGGGTTTTTTGGACAAGGAGTCCGATGTAGTGATACATGAACAAAGTTGTTTCATATTAAAACCAAACTTGGTATTTTACTAAAAGTAATCCACTTTATCTTTTATTTGAAAAAGATTTTGAATTCTCTAATGGAGTCACCAATTGTGAGGCCTCACTTGAGCACTTGTCTAATCTGCTGAGGGGAAAAGAAATGCTCTTTAGGAGAAACTCCATGATTAGAACTCGCAATGAGTTTAGAAAATTGGATTTTGTTATTTGTTATTCATAAAAGGGAGATGCTACTTTAATTTTATTTATTTTAATTGGAAAAATTAAAGGAAAACCCAAATTGATTGACTCCAAAATGTTTGGTTTATCCCAATGAAAAAGCACTAATCCATAAATGACCAAAAAGGGCTTAGGGATTAGGTTTTGGTATTTAAACAAATTGCAAAAATACAATTTTCTTCAGTTTGGCTAAAAGTTGCAAAATAACTTTAAAAAAAAGGCGATTTTAGTGTATGCATGAACATGAGTAAAAATAATAAATGAAACAGTTATACATGGTAAAATGAAATGATAGTTGTAAAGAAATAAGCAAAAATAAATCTTATTTAATTATTACAAAACCAAAATGAATGAAATAAAGAGGATCTTTCCTCTAGCTCTTATGGGTACTAGGAAAAGCAAACGTTCCTTTTGAAAAGGGGATCCTTTCTTTAGCACTTATGGAATTATAGGAAAGGGACACACTCCCCAACTAAATTAAAGAAATGAACATAAATAATGGAAAATAAAGCGCATGTACAAATAAATAACAAAGTAAAATGAAACTTAAACTTTAAATATGAAGGGGAAAATGTTATTGAAAAAGATTTTCGAATTGATGCCTTACAGAATGGCATGCTTGCATATCTTGTTGAATAGGAATCAAACCCCACGCAGTTCTTCCTTCTTGTGAAGGAGGGGTTTTGGAAAACATGTTAGTTTGGTTTATTAATTTAATTCTAACTTTTAAATTAATAAATTTTAAATCTTTTTTATTTTAGACCTAAAGAAAGGTAGAAGAGAGAATTTTAGATCTAAATTTAGAATTTTAGAAATGGAAGGAAGACAAGGAACTTACCTTTGTTTTTCTTGATTTTTGGATGAATGGGGGTAAGCTTTACTCTGGATCTAAACTCCACCTTGGATTAAGGAAACTTGAAGTTGAACCTTAAGCAGAAAATATTAGCAAAACATAATAATAATTGGAAATTAAAAGAATTTAGAGTGATAGATTATAGTATTAATTTTTAATTTTAATTTAGCAGAATTTTAGCATAAAAAAAAGAGCATCTAGGTGAATTTTTATCTCCAAAATCCCCTTTTAAGAGAGTTGAATGGAAGCTCTATTTATAGAGGATAGGTGAAGGGAATCTGGAGGCGGCACCCAATTGGTGCTACCCATGCCGCCTGACCCGGTGGCACACCTGGCATGCCTTTAGAGCCAGTCTAACCCTGATTCAACTGGATCAACTTAGTTTTGCACTGTTTTGGTTAGTTTTGGTCCGTTTCCGATATGATTTGAGCTTGGTTTGATTCTATGGATTCATAATAAAAAATCGATCAATTGAAGGTGCAATTTTGAGGGTTCACACTAGGATCATACCAAACCTCATGCATTAACTTGGATAACCAATAATAAAGGAAAACCTTAGTTTGCAGAAGATTAGTTTCAAAAAAAAATTCTTTGAAAACAATCCATAAGAAAGGAACATTTTAAGACTCCAAATAAATCATCAAACATAATATTCCAAAAGAAAACTCTCCAACAAGGACTCCTAGAGCATCTAAAAGAGACTCTTTATATCACAACATGATAATAACTTATACAAGGAAATCCCCTTAGTGGAGTAGATGGCTTGAGCTATCACCTTGCCTCCTTATAATGCTCACCTGGAACCACACAAGGAAAAGGGGTGAGATAGATGATCTCAATGAGTAAACAATATAGCTTATATATTAACACATATCCCTTAAAAAGGGCTCATAACTCATAACTCATAGGTCATGATTTATATTTCATGATTCATAGTTAATGGTTCATTGTTTGTAATTTAGCAAGGTTTGCAGAAATCACGCTTATCACTAGCGAGTGAAGACTCTTGCTCAATTCACTTGAATACACTGAGGAGAGGTGGCCTCAAGCCAAATTCCAACTTCTAGATGAGGTGGATACTATGCCTCTATCCATCAGGTTAAGGCCATATGCACAGGTTCCGATGATTTCTCGCATTGGCACGAGGATTTTTGTATAAAAGAGTTCATTAGTACCATAGCTAGAGCTAATGGCAATCAGTTGTAACAATTGCATTAAAGATAACAATCACATATAAAATAGTAGCAATAGAATTTTAACTTATCAAATGAAAGATAAACAATAGTGTGTTTCTAGAAAGAAAGTATGGTAAGGTAACAATCACAAAGGTTCTTTCTTATCATTAAATAATCAAAAATGGTTTTGGACCAATTGTCCTTTGGCAACCCAAGTTTAATAAAGAAATCATATAGTTATAATTGAAAATAGAAAGGAACTTAGGTTCCAAGAATCTTAAAGGTTCACATATGGTGATAACTTGTACTTGTAACATTAATATAATGTTTACTCACCTTGTGGTTCTTCAGCTCTTAGTGCTTGTACCCCTTGAACTTCTAATAATCCTGAAGCTCTAACATACATTACAATTCAATACTTAACATTTGCTTAACATCATGCTATCCTATCCCATAACTACCCCATGCACATATAATATTTACATATACTTGGAGTTGCACTTAGAAGTGCACTCATCACTTGCAGATAATATGTTGACTTTTTTAGTCTTGCACACTTAGCCTTTTAGGCTCATATGAAAACACATAATAACTCATGCTAAGACTTTTTAATAGCCAAACACAATAAATCATAATCTTAATATCAATTCAATTTCACTTTCAACTTGTCACACTTAATACTTTTCATATATCTCAACTTAACACGTAACCTTAAAAGTATCATGCTTATCTCTTTTGACTAAATTATAAAATCAATCTCATAGTCAATTTAAAGTCATTAATCCATAATTAAAAAATCGTAAGGCCTAATTCACATGCCACTTAATCATATACACATATTAATCAAACATGGTAGTTAGGGTTTGGAAACCTTATTGTAGGCCGAACCTCTCTAGGCTTTGTCTAGAGTTATTCCTTCAACCAATAATCAATTAAATCACGTATCATTCATATACACATGTCAAAAATCATTAAAATATATTACACAAAAATTATAGACATTGGGATCAAAATCCCACTATAGGCCGAATCATACAAACCATGGAAATCATAGATTTTCTTTTTTTTTTTCACTTTTCATTTATTACAGTAATATGCAAAAATATGATTTAATCCAATATTTTTCATTTAAACATAACAAAAATCATTTTAGAACACCTTAATATACAAATCAGCACCCCCTTGCTCATATGCATGAAAATTCCAACTTTTAAGTTTTAGGATGAAAACTATGAATTTTCTTGCTTTTTGTTCTTTCCGATCATTGTAGTAATATATAGAAATATGATTTAAACCAATATTTTTCATCTAAACACAACAAAAATTAGTTTAGAATACACGAACATGAAATTGCCCCCCTTATAAAATATATGCATGAAAATTCCAACTTTAGGTTTTAGGGTTCACCTTTGGTGGATTTGCAAAGAAAGAGTTGTGTTTACGGTTGGAAGTCAGTTTCTCCTTCAATTAAAACACCTAGGCCAAATTTAAAATCAATAAAAATAGTAAATATATAGTCCCATATAGATTTCTCAAGGTTAGTTTCATAAAAATCAACTAGTAGATTGAAATAAAAGAAAAACTTACGAAGATGATCATGAAATCGCAAGTTTTGAAGGCACATTATGAATTTCGGTTGAAAGAATATTTTTGAGAGAATTTTTCTATAAAAATCTAATGAATAATAGAATGGTGGTTGCCACAATAAGGAGTGGCTGAAATTTAGGTTTATATTTAAGGTTTGGGCAAAATTACAAGTTTGCCATTAATGAGCTAGGTTAGGAGTATTTTGGTGTGTTGGTTTTTGGTGAGTTGGGCCTTTTAATTTTATTTATGGGTTGTTTGATTAAAAATAAAATATTTTTCTTATTATTTTCATTAAAATCCCCCCAAAAATATTTATTTAAAAATATTTTAAAAATACTCATAAAAATTATTTTATGCTTAAAAATCATTTTGTGCATGAAAATTTACTTTATGTGCAATAAATTAATTTATGCGTATGCACTTCACATAAGTCACTTATTTCACATTAATAATCCATATTATGCATATTAGAACTAATATAACATGCCATATACTTATCAATCACATAACATATGAATTTTCATAAAAGCACACATTTTGTCATAATAGTTCTAACTCAAGTAAGTTGCCACAAAACTCTTAGGGTGGGTGTGGGTTGTTACAAGCAGAGTTAGTATGATTATCTCATTAGCCAGTTAGTGGGCGAGGGTGTCACATCCCAACTTTAGAGACATGACGGTCTTAGAACATAGGGAGACATAAGGTCACTCACGCCCGTAGAACCCATTAACACATATACAAATCATGCCTAGGATTGTACCAAACCCAATGCATTAACTTAAATATCCAATAATATAAGAAACCTCAATATGAGGAAGAATAGTTTAGTAAACACTTGGAAAATATCTTGTAAGAAAAATAACATTTAAAGTTTTAAGACAAATCATCAATAATTCTTCCTGGAGCGTCTACGAATATCTCTTAATAACATGGTATTATTAAAGACTTTGACAAGGAATCCTTAAGCGAAGTAGAATGCTTAAGCCATCACCTTACCTCTTCACATTTGCTCATTTGGAACCACACAAGGAAAATGGGGTAAGATAGATGATCTCAGTGAGTAAATAATATAACACATACAATAACATATATCCCTTTTAAAAAGGCAACCCATAGCTTATATCACATAGTTCATGATTTACAATTCATGAATCAAAGATGCAATTTAGCAAGTTTTTCAATTTAGGAAATTTCTCAATTTAACAGTTTGCAGAAATCAAACTTATATCATTTAACACCCAATAAGAGTAAATGACTATGCTAGCTCATTCACACGACGGAGAGGTGGCCTCATACCAAATTCCAACTCCCAACCCAATACTTATAAAGTCATGAAACTGATCAGGCTCCATGGCTAGAATCACCCTTTTTAGCTGAGGTGGATATACAACCCCTATCCATTGAGTTAAGACCATGTGTACAGGTTTTGATGATTAACCCCATCAGCATGAGGATTTCTCCATAAAGGGTCAAAGGTACCATAGCTAGAGTTAATGGTAATCACAAATAACAATATCACATAAGGCAACAATAATAAGTATCCCAATAGTAATGGTAGTTTAACTTTTGAACAAAAGATACAATGATAGTGTATTTCTAGAAAGAATATAAGTTAGAGTAATAATCAAAAGTAATATTTATCATTGGATAATCATAAATGGCTTTGGACCAAATGTCCTTTGGCAACCCAAGCTTAACAAAGAAATCACATAGTCAAATTTAAAATGGAAGTGAACTTGGATTTCAAGAATCTCAAAGGTTCCCATAACATAATCATGATAGCTTGAACCTGTAATAATAGCATAATGTTTACTCACACCGGTGGCATGAATATAGTGTTTACTCACCTTGTGGTTCCTTCGCTCCTAATTCACATAGCCCTTGGACTTCTAAGACTCCTTAAGCTCTATCATAATATTTAATTCAATACTTAGTATTTATTTAATCATGATACTATCCTATCCCATAACTACCCTATATACATATAACATTCACATATACTTAGAGTTGCACATATAAATGTACCTCATTCACTTGCACATATCATGTTGACTTTAAAAGTCTTGCACACTTAGCCTTTATAAGCCCATATAAAAATACATTATAATTCATGTCAATACTTTTCTAAGGTTAACACAATATCATTATCTTAATATCAATTCACTTAAATAATCATCTTAAGACTTTTAACACCTCTATATATGTTAACTTAGCAAGTACCCTTTCAAGTGTCATGCCCATCTCTCATGACCAATTCATTCAATCAACCACTTCATAAATTCAAGATTATTAATCCATTATCAAGTCATCATATAACCCACTTCCATATCATCCAATCACATGTACATATCAATCATAACACAAGATTAAGATACTTTAAGTATACCAAAATGCCTTTAAGCTTGTCTAGAATCATTCCTTCAACCAACATGCAATTTAACCATTTATTATTCATGCATACATGTCAATAATCATCAAAATGCATCATATAAAAATTATAGACATTGGGATAACAATCCCAATGTAGGCTGAATGCTCCCTTCCAAAGAAAACTTGAATTTTCTTATTCTTCGCACTTTCCGTCTATTACAGTAATATGTAAAAACATGGTTTGAACCAAGATTTTTCATGTAATCAAAACAAAAATCATTTTAAAATATAGACATGTAGGAATTGGCCCATATATACATTCATATGCATGAAAATTTTGAACTTTAATTTTTAGGATGAAAAATTGTGAGTTTTCTTGTTTTCGGTACTTTCCAATCATTACAGCAATATGTAAACATGTGGTTTAAACCATTATTTTTCATTCAATCACAACAAATATTAGTTTATAACATTAATATGTACAAATTGGCAGCCATGGATGCTTTTTATACATGAAAATTCCAAATTTAGGGTTTAGGAAGAAAATCATGAGTTTTCAAACTTTTTGCACTTTTCGTTCATTATAGCAATATGCAAACACATGATTTAAATCATTATTTTAATCCAAACAAAACAAATATTGGATTAGAATTCCTCCATACACAAATCGACTGCCATATGCACATGGAATCATGGAGTTTTCCAACTTCTAAGTTCTAGCACAAAAACCTTGAATTTCTTTGTTTTCTGAAACTTTTCGGTCATTATAGTAATATGTAGAAATATGATTTAATTCAATTTTTTTCATATAAACACATCAAAAATCAGTTTAGAACAGCAACATGTAAAAATCACCCCCCTTTGGTAATGTTTATGCATGAAAATTTCAATTTTGAGTCGTAGGAATCACCTTTGGAGAAATCGCATAGAGAGGTTGGTGCTTTCGGTAGAAAAATTACTTTTTCTCTCAAGAAATCACCTAACCCAAATTTTATCAGTAAAAATTAGTAAATATTTAGTTCAACATAATTTTTCCAAGATTAGTTTCATAAAAGCCAAATAGCAAATTGAAAAGAAAAGAAAAACTTATGAAACGGTCGCAAAAATCACAAATTTGAAAGGATTTTATGAATTTGAGTAGAGAGAAATATTTTGAGAGAATTTTTCTATCAAAATACAGAAAAATAGAGTGATGGCTGCTGGAATGAGAGTTCTGGCTGAAATTTGATATTTTAAATGTAGGGTTTTGGGCAATTTCCACTAATAACCTTAATGAGCTAGGTTATGAGGATTTTTGGGTAGTGGGCTTTTAGGTATTTGGGTTTTTTATTTAAATTAGGAGCTGATTATGGATAATTAAAATAAAAATATTTTTTCTTATTATTTTTATTAAAATTCCCCTAAAACATTTATTTAAAAATATTTTAAAAATACTCATAAAATTATTTTATGCTTAAAAATTGCCTTTTTGCATGAAAATTCATTTTATGAAAAATAAATTATTTTATGTTTATGCACTTTGTATAAATCATTTATTTTATAATAATAACTCATATTATGCATACTAAAATTAATTTAACATGCCACATACTCATGAATCACATAAGGCATTGATTTCCAAGAAAATACATACTTAGTCCTAATAGTTCTAACTTTAAGCAAATTAGTCATAAAAACTTCTAGGATAGTTGTGGGTTATTACAAAGGGTTTGGAGGCAATACTCTCGAAAAAAATTTTAACTTTCAATTAATTGCCATCCAGATACCCAATTTTCCAATATAAGCCAATTTCAATCTCTAAAAAAAAAAAAAAAAGGGTTGTTGACATGTGGAGCCGCACAGGCCTAGTACGGATCTGCACTAGGTTTGTGCAGATCCATGCTGTGTTGGTACTGCTGCTGCATGGGGCTTGTGCGGTTCTGCGCGGACACTGAAGCTAATCCACATAGGCTCTGTGCATATTTGTGCCAATAGTCCCCTTTTCTGCCTGAATTTCCCAAAATACCCCTCCTTTTGGCCCACTTTTCTGCCCTTTTTGGTATTTTCACCTCACACTTTTCACCTATAAATACCCCCTCATTTCCATCATTTTTTCTCACCCTTTGAATTAGAATTGATAACTATCCTCTAATTCCTCTCTTATTCTCCCTCCAATCACTCTCTAATTAATTATTCCACCCTAACCAAGTTAATTAATCTTTTATATAACTTAAACTCTTTTTTTAAAAGCTAAAATTAATCACTCAATTAATTAACTAATTAATCTTTTTAATTAATTTATTTATTACTTTTTTTTTCAAAATCAAATTAATCATTTTTTGATCCACCCTTCATCCAAAATTGATTAATTAATCATTTTATTTAATTAATTAATAAATCACTCAATCAATCTAATCACTCGGTTTCGATAAAACGGAACTTCGGTTTGGTAAAATCCTACACATACCAAAAGCAAAGGTATCAACCTTTTCCTCTCATCCATAAATTCAAATCAAATTAATCAATCTAATCAACCCCTAAACCACTCCACTTAATCATGGAACGAACTATGTGGCTTTTGAAACCCATTCAATGGGATACTTAGGCAGGTTGGAATTTAAATCCAAATCCTAATCAATCACCTTTCCTCTTTTATTTTCCAATGTAATTAATGTATTCAGTTGATTTCATTGTTTTAGAATCAATGAACAATTCTGTAGTTCCTCTAGAATCCATAAGGACTAGAAGGAACACTCTCCTTGGTTTATAGATGTTTATTTCTTAAATTTTCTCATGCATTTCATAACTATATCATGCTCATGCATTTTAATTATTATCTTAAAATCGCAATTCATAAAACTAATTTTTAAGTTAAATTAAACTTAAGAGTCAAATTTAGATTATTTAACCAAAAACCTAGTCCCCAAGCTCAACTTAGTTTAAAAACAAGTGATTTTTATCCTTGTAAATTAATTACAAAATTAATGAATTGGAGACACAAATTAGGTTTTTCCTTAATTTCCCATTTTAAAAATAAATTAGGGTGGCGATTTACAAATCCTTTTCAAAATCAAAAATCAATTTTTCGAACGATAGCTGTTCCAATCTTGAGCACCAAAACTTGTTCCATAACCTTCTTAAAAATCACTCGCCTTTCCTTAAGGCAAAATTCCCCAGAGTGAGGGAGGGGCATTAAGGCAAGGTCTCATAATTGGCCACTCCACTAGGGACTAGTTGCCACCTTTTCTTTAAAATAAAAAGCAAATAAAAGAATTACTATTTGGTTAAAGAAAAATTTTCCAAAAATAATCTTCATTTGGCTCATTAAGTATAATTTGATTTTCATGCATCACTTTACATAATAAAGGGTCATTTCCTAACTTAGCTTTAGGAAAACTTTTGGATGGCGAGTAGCATTGGCTCAATAACTCTCTCTAGTATGTTGGGAGATGGCAAAAAAATTCCACCTCGCGACGAATCTCTAATCATTTCGGTGGTATAACTAGCAATTAGTACCACTAGACCCATGCGAGGCTATTTGCTTCATAGGTGGTTAGGTATATCAATGCTTTAGTGGGATGGGGACTCTTGATCAAAGCACCCTTCACTCTTATGCATATAGTCGCCCTAGCATTGACCCTAGGTTCTATGTATCGTAATAAAGGAGACATTTGTGCATATGATCCTGAAACCTTTTTTCAGCATGCTTTATGACATCATCATGCATACATGACATAAGAAATTCGATGATAAAACCCGAACACCTTAAACACTAAACCAATGGTCTATCACCCCCAAACATGAAACCTCACACACTTACCCTAGGAACCTGTTAAACTCAATGGCCAACCATATGAAGGGAATCCTTTTCCTGACACACCATTACACTTATACCCTTTTCCCTTCACAATTTTGTATTCTTACCTATTTTTTTATCTGTTTCTATTTTAAAGGTACCGATGGCGAACACCTTTAGCTCCTTTGACCAAAACATGATGAGCACCTTTTTCAATAACCTCCTTAAGAAACAAGAGGAGACTTGCCAAGCCACACTCACTGTCGCCATTAAGACCCAAGCCGACACTTTCATCATTGCTCTTAATGCCCAATTTGCCACCTTTACTAATGCTCTTAACTCCCAATGCCAATCTATCATTAATAAGGTCAAGGAAATGACTAATGCCACCATTGCTCCTCCCCCTACTTAGCTTGCTTCCACTCAAGTTGGAATTAGCCATGCTTCCACTTTCACTCCTTCCATTATTGATCTCACTGATAAAGGGAAAGCACCTAAGGCCCCTACCTCTCCTATTTTGGATCTGAATGCCATGGCCTTCACTTCCACTGTGAATCCTTTTCAAAGTAAAGATTTCTCTAGCTTCCCCAAAGCTGAGAAATTGATCAAAAAATTTAAGGCCATAGAGAGGACAATCAAGAGCATAAGGAAGCATAAAGACATGACAGATGTCAAATCTTTGATTCTCTTCCCTAATGTGAGGGTTCCACCCAAATTTAAGATGTCAGTCATAAACAAGTTTAATGACACCACATACCCTAAAACTCATCTCAAGATGTATATAGGTGCCCTGAGACCTTTTGTTATGGATGATGAGCTCCTTACTTAGTTATTCCAATAATCTTTGACCGGAGCTACTGTCAAGTGGTTACTAGATCTCAACCAAAATCACGAAGACTTGGGATGACATATGCACTGCATTTGTCAAGTAATACCATTATAACATCGAGGTGGATGTCACCTGTCAAGATTTGAAAACCACCAAACAAGATCAAAGAGAATCTTTTACTGCTTTCCTTATAAGGTGGAGGTCAAAAGCAGTACAAATGGTGAATTGCCCATCTGAAGTAGAGGAAATTGACACCATTTTTAAGAATCTCCTCCCCTAATACCATACTCTTCTATAAACTCAATACCTCCCTAACTTTAAAGCTTTTATTGCTGCTGCCTCCAAAGTCGAGGATTTGATTCAATCGGGATGATTCAAGGATGAATCCTCTAGTTTGAAGTATCACAAGAACAATAATTACACCACTAACTCCACCACCCAAAGAGAAAGGGAGGTAAATGTTATCTCTTATCGTTAGCTAATGAGGTTGGAAAGAAGAGCTTTCTCTGGCATGCCCCTAAACACTATCTATAAGAAGGCCTTGGAAGCTTATCTTGTCAAGCCTTTAGAGCCAAGTGCACCTCCTAATCCATTGCCTAAGAACTATAATGCCAATGAGTATTGTGACTATCATTAAGGACTAGAGCACAAAATTAATGTGTGCAATGCTCTAAAGTACCAAATCTAAGACCTTATTAATAGTCGAGACATTATTGCTCCCAAGCCCAAAGCCTAACTTTGCCAGTGATCCTTTTTCAAATCACTGAGCTCATCCAACCATCTCAAGCCTTATCAAATAACCAATATTTTGAGAAGAGTGCTAGCCCTGCTACGCCCTTATCCAAGTCTTTCAAGTTTATGCTTGAGTCCAATTCCAAGTCATCTGAATTTGAATTTGAGTGTAAGTCTTTTGAGTCTATCTATGTTGAAGCTTTTTTCTGAGTTTGAGTCTATCAAGTCTTTCTGAGTATGTATTTTTGCCTAATGTAATCCATAATCATGGGACTTTTTTTATTAGTAATAAGATTTTAAACTTTCTACTTTGCTTCAGGTTTTTTTATTCATCTTTAAATGGGGCATTTTAAAAAAAAAAAGAACAAACGAAAAAATGAAAAATAAAAAAATATATGAAAAAGGCAAAAGGATAAATTAATTATGGCATAAGGGAAAAATAAAAAATCTCATACATTACATTTGCATGGAAATAATGGAAAAAACTCATACAAGGACATAATAAGAATAATCTAAGCATCAGAGTTCACAAGATCCTAGCTTCCATATACAACAAACCTATTAAGGAGAAGCTATGGAGAATAAAGGCAAAATAGATCAAAAGGTATCATAACCAGCTAAATGCCATGGATGAAAAGAGAATTGATGCTCTATATAAAATTAAGGGTTATCAACGGAGACTAACCAAGCACTTTAATTAGAAGGTGAGGGATAAGGGTTCCCAAGAGGGAAATCTAGTTTTGGGAGAAATCCAAACCCCTATTAATGATTCAAGAGGAAGTTTAAATTGAATTGGGCTAGATAGTACATGCTCAAGAGGATCATATCCAACAAAGGCACCATCCTTATAAATGTAGACAGAAATGTATTCTCCCATCCTTACAACCTGAATAAGCCAAAGTGATATTTCAACTAAAGATGACATCTGCATTTCATTTCTATTTTCATGCATATGTAATCAGAACTACATAGACCCGATTCTCCCTAAAAAATGAGAAAAATTAATGAAAGGAAAATGATTATAAGAGATACATAGGCAGCCTGTCTCAGGTGTGGTCCAAATCATAATACAAAATATTTTATTTTCATCACATTCTCATCATTCACTTAATTCCTTTTGCTCAAACAAAAATATAAAAAGGAAAATAAAAAAAGAAGAAAAAGAAGAAAGAAAAGAAAGAGCTCGCTAAGTTGAAATCCCAAAAAGGCGACTTACCCAAAAATTAGAGCAAAAATAAAAGATATCTCATTTAATAGTGATCAAATTTTATAAAATGCAATCCATCATTATGACAAAAGGATAGCCCTTTCAATGTTATCTATAACTTATCCTGTATCATTAATCTTGTTGACCAATAAGTATCCTAAACACAAAAAGCAAAAGGGTCATGTATGAAGTCATGGTCTAACCAGTCCTCCTCTATCTCCTAAGGTGCACATCTCTCGTACCCTTGTCAGAATCAAAGTCCACCATAATCTCCTCAGATAGGCACACTCCTCTTTTAAGTCTCTGTAGCTCCTGCTGCTATAGCAATAAAAGTACCAGCAAAATAAGAACTGCTTCTATAGTAGTATCAGAAACCCCCTCCTGAGTACCAATAGTTTTGAAACTACTCCTAGAAATCCTTCTTTTCATAGCAATAACTTGGAAATTGCTCCCTACTGTGGCAACTAAAATCCTACTCTGTACTCCAAAAAATATAGTTCTCCTTCTAGCCTTAACTGCAGTAGTCCTTCTTTAAACCTCTAATGTAGTGTCAACCTATCCCTTTACCGTAGCCACAGTCTCCTTTGTCATTGCTACTATAGCCTGAGTCACTATTGTAGTCTGTGGTGTTGCACCTTTAGTAGACCTTTGAGTCTCTTTCAAAGATCGAGTTACCTCCCTCTATTTGTGTTATAGTCCTTTTTCTATTGGTGGCTCTTTTTATAGCCTATCTCTCATCAACTGCGTCACCCTCTATTACCCTCACTAGGACAGCTAACCGCTCTTTCTCAACTAGCCAAAATTACCTTTATCAACCACTTGTCATACCTCTCTATAGTCCAAAATGAAATCCTAGAACAAATAATATGATAACTCTTGCAGCCAACTGCTCTAATAGCTCTGATAATGGAAATTGTGATTTGCGCAAACTCTAAGAAAGGAAAACTAGAAGCACAAAACTCTCATCCTTTAGTGGAACGTCATTCAAACCAAACCCAATAAGCAAACTACTTGACAACCATGGCCTTTCATCAAGAAAGATCTAATCTCTTATCATTAGTAATGCCAAAATGTGTCCTCTGAGGCAAGCTACAAACAACCATTTTATCCGATCTTTGACCAAGTCTCAATAAGCATATGCAGACTGAAAATTAGGGGACCACCAACTAAAAATAATCCATCAACCACACTTGCAAAATAACCCAAAATCTAGAATTGGACACTCACAAAGCACCCCTAATAGAAAGGGTAAGAATAGATAATTTTTTCTTACCTAAAGAATAATTGATAAGATAGTCTATCTCTCTAAACCCTAAACAAAGTGATCAAGACTCCTTAGTGTCTCCACTAGTATAGCTCTAACCACAAATGCCTCTGTTTCATCTATAATACCAATCCTACCACTCTGGCAAATCCCAATCAATAGGCTTGTGATATCCGACTCTCAAATAGAAAACCAAGGCCCTCATCTTAAACTTCTGCCCCTTCATATTTCCTTAGTCACTAGTGTCATGAAACTTCTCAATCATAGTGGTCAAATTCACTTGACCATCACCAATCACCATCTGGCTTGCGACATCCTAAGACAAGTCCAAAAACACTTGAAAAATACAAAAAATACCAAACTTTGAACTCTGGCACCATCAGAGTTGCCTTCAAGTCGTTACTAAGCCATAATATCGATCTTCTCAAAGGTAGTGCACTACTCCTTTTTAGTAGCACTAAAATAGAAAATACGAGCCACCGAATCTAAAAACTCAAAGCAAGCCCTCAAAAAAATCTCAATCCACCCGAACTCCTCGTAATATAACCATGGCAACTATTCCATACCAAATCAACTTGAGTTTTCAACCTTGTTAAGTTTTTCGGTCCAGAAATGCATATAGTGTCTGAAATATAGTTTCCATGGATGTAAAAGTTACATGAAAAATTGCATTCACAAAGCAAATGCATGAATCCACATATTTGCATCCATTATGTGCATTAACACAAATCATCCATGACATAGAAATTAAACAAAAGGTCCATGAATTCTGACACATGCATATATAAATATGCATCATCTATGCACAAACACCTATGCAACCATTTGCAACCAAGCACTATTATGCATAAGCCGCGGCAATAGCCTCAGCGACATCTCTTAAAGCTAACAAATAGCTCCTCAAAGCTGATTGACACCTTCTAAAGCTGACTAGTTCCTCTTTGAAGCCAAATGATACATTTCTAGATCTAATCGACGAAGTGTGACTTATAGAGTCCCTTTAATCTTAGCAAAGTTCCTTCAAGCCTTCCAAAAGATCTAACCCCTCACATTCAGAAGCTTGAGTTTTCTTGGTGCAACCAAAATCTTACTAGAATCTCTCGAGCTGACTTATAATAGGCTGAGGCTCTCCTACTATCAAAATCTTTTTAGAATTTGTCAAGCCAACTCACCATAGGCCGAGACTCTCTTCCTTCCAAAATCTTTTTAGAATTTGTCAAGTCAACTCACCATTGGTTGAGGCTCTCTTCCTACCAAAATCTTTTTAGAACTTGTTGAGTTGACTTGCCATTGGTTGAGGCTCTCCCCTTATTAAAATCTTGTTAGAATCTTTTGAGCTAACTCACCATAGGCCGAAGCTCTCGTCTTACTATGTTAGAATCCTTCAGGCTAACTCACCATAGGTCGAGACTCTCCTTTTTATCTTATCCAAAATCCATCAATCCCACTCATAAGTGTTTAAAAATGATCACTTAGACATCCTTATGGTTCCTTTCTCATCCCCCTCATTTTAAATCAATCATGTCCTTCACCTAGTAACATCTAAATCCTCACTTAGACGTCAATCTGGTTCCCTTTTCCATCCTTGTTCATCTTAAAGTCAATCATATTTTTCACCCAGAAATGTCAAAACAGTAACATCCCTTTAGTTCCCTTTTCCATCCATTTTGCCCAAAATTCATCCAATATCTTCATCTAGATATGTCTAATCTAGGCATCATTTTAGTTCTTTTACACGTCTTTTAATCTGAATCAACTAAATCCATCAATTCACCCAAAAATATCTAGCCACCAGCCTAGATATCCCTTTGATTCCTTTTCTCACTTCTATTCATCAATCAACTCCACCCATAAGTATCTAGAAACGGTCACCAAGATATCCATATGGTTTTTTTTCCATCTATTTTATCCAAATCCATCAATTCCATCTATAAATGTCTAAAAATAGTCACCTATACATCCATGTGGTTCATTTTTCCACCTTTTTTTTAATCCAAATCCATCAATTCATCCAAAAATATCTAGCCACCAGCCTAGATATCTCTTTGGTCCCTTTGGTCCCTTCATAAATGTTTAGGAGTGATTGCTTAAACATCGCTATGGCTTCCTTTTCAACAATGTCTCTCACGTAAATATATCCAAACACTGACCTAGATATCACTTTGTTCCTTATATCATCTCTTCTTTTGGGTTCACTATCATTATAATTGCCTTATAGAAAAGATAATTTTGATGAGGGGGTAGCTGTGAATACTTAATTTTACACCCTCATTATCTAGCTGTAGCCTAACATTTGTTAAGTTTAGTGCGCTATGCAGAGCTGGTATGGTAGTTTGGCTAGATGGTTAGCAGGCTACCCCCAAAAGAAAATTTTAGCCATCAAGTAATTGCTACCAGAATATCTAATTTTCCAATATAAACTAAGCTCAATCTCTAAAAAAAAAAAAAAAAAAAGTTGCTGACAAGTGGAGTCGCATAGGCTTGGTGTGGTTTTGCACCAAGTCTGTACGAATCTGTGTAGTGCTGGCACGGCCTGTGCGGACCTGCACAAACACTGAAGCAGATCCGCATAGGCTCTGCGCAAATCCACACTATTGGTCCCCTTTTCAGCTTGAATTTCCCAAAATACCCTTCTTTTTGGTCCACTTTTCAGCCTTTTTGATCTTTTCATCTCACACACTTCACCTATAAATACTCCCCCTAATTTCCACCATTTTTCCTCACCCTTTGAGTTAGAGTTGATAGCTATCCTCTAATTTCTCTCTTCTCCCTCCAACCACTCTCTAATTAATTAATTATTCTTTTTAATTAATTAATTATTTCACCCTAGCCAAGTTAATTAATCTTTTTAGTTAACTAAAACTCTTTTTTTCTTTTTAAGTTAAAATTAATCACTCAATTAATTAATTAATCATTTTTTTTAAATCAAAGTAATCATTTTTTTTAATCCACCCTTCGTCCAAAATAATTAATTAATCATTTTAATTAATTAATCCATTTATTTATTTCATCACATTAATTAGTTAATTAATTATTTTAATTAATTAATTAATCTTCTAATCAATTCAATCACCTGGTCTGAATAAAATAGAACTTTGGTCCGGTAAAACCCTCTACCAGCCAAAAGCAAAGGTATTAGTTTTTTTCTCTCATCCACAAACCCAAATCAAAATCATTTCATCTAAAATAATTAATTAATCATTTTAATTAATTAATCCATCTATTCATTGCATCACATTAATTAGTTAATTAATCATTTTAATTAATTAATTAATTTCCTAATCAATTTAATCACCTGGTCCAAATAAAATAGAATTTCGGTCTGGTAAAACTCTCCACTAGCCAAAAGCAAAAGTATTAGCTTTTTTCTCTCACTTACAAACTCAAATCAAAATCAATCAATCCAATCAACCCCTAAACCCCTCCACTTAGTTGTGGAATGAATTACGTGGGTTTTGATCGCTATTCAATGCGGTTCGTAGGCAAGTTTGAAATTTAAATTCTAACCACAAATCTAAATCCCAATCAATCACCTTTCCCTTTTTATTTTCCAATATAATTAGTGTATTCAGTTGATTTAATTATTTTGGAGTCAATGAGTGATTATGTGGTTCACCTAGAATCCTAAGAAAAGACTAGAGGAAACACTCTCCTAGGCTTATGGATATTTATTTCTTAAATTTCCTCGTATATTTCGTAAGTATGCCATGCTCATACATTTCAATTATTATCTTATAATTACAATTCATAAAACTAATTTTTAAGTTAAATTAAACTTAAGAACCAAATTTAGATTATTTAAATAAAAACCTAATCCTTGAGCTTAACTTGGTTTGATGACTAGTGTTTTTTATCTTTGTGTAAATTAATTGCAAAATTAATGAATTAGAGTCACAAATTGGGTTTTCCTTAATTTTTCTATTTTAAAAATAAACCAGGGTTGTGACTCTAGAATCATTTTCAAAATCAAAAATTGATTTTTCGAATGATAGTCATTCCAATCATGAGTATTAAAACTCATTTCATTACCTCTTTAAAAATCACTCGCCTTTCCTTAAGACAAAATTCACCAAAGCGAATGAGAAGCATTCAGGTGAAGTCTCATAGCATGTCTGTAGGTTAGTGCATGCTTTGTTAAAAGCTTATAGTCATTGATAATTTAGTAAATACGAAAGGCCACAACTATTTCGCATGATCTATAGTAAGAAGAGCACGGAAAATGCATGTGAAGTCCATTCATCTTGGTCAGGACAATCGTTTGAATTCAAATAACAAGACAACTTCCCCATCAATAAACTAAATTTTAATGGATGTCCAAAAAATCATCTTTTTTTTTTATTATAAAAAATAGATGATTATTTTCAGTTTTCTTTTTTTAGTGATCTCCTTTATCAATAAGTCAATCAATATTGAAGTCATCAGGTTTGAGACTAAAAGAAAATTTTTTTTTAGGGATAAGGTTCAATTATGCCCCTATGGTTTAGCTAATAGAGCACATTAGCACTCATTCTTTTCGCGATCTTAATTGAACGCTTCAACTATTCAAATCCAACAAATTAAACCCATTTTAATGCCTGACTTAACTTTTACTTACCAGACGTTTAGGGGGCTTAATTTTTTTTATTTCTCTCTCCTACCTGGACATAAAGTCTTCTCTCTCCTTCCATAAAATCATATCAGAATATTACCGTTAAGAAACAAATGTTTGTCTCTCTCCCTTAAAACTATTTTCCCCAAATCAAAAACCTTAAAATTGTTGGTGAAATTTAAATCAGAAGGGTTATTCTTCTTCTTCTTCATCATCATCTTCTTCTTGGTCGTGAATGGCTTCTTCTTCTTCGTCTGCAAGTGTAAACACAGATTTTGTGCAAACTGTTGTTGAATATGATTATGAAGGGCCATGGAGATATTGCAAATGTAGAAGATATGGAAGAAGACTTAAAGCTCCTAGGAAGACGTCATGGAGCGAAGATAACCCAGGAAGGAGATACTTTGCATGTAGATTTTGGAATGTAAGTTTTAATTTGAAATCTGTTGTGTAATTTTTTTCTTATCAGGGAGTATAATTTTTTTTGTTTATATGTTGAATGATAGCCTAATCCATTGAAGAAACATTCATGTGGTTTTTTTGAATGGTACGATGATCCAATGACTATGAGAGTAAAGGAGTTGTTAAATAATTTGAAGATGGAGAATGAGATGCTAAGGCATGAAATGACAGAAATGGAGAATAAAGGAAAGGGTAGCATTAATGATGAAGTAGGTGATTTGTGGGCAGAACTAAAGAAACTAAAGAAAGCTCATAAAAAAAGGGATGAAGAAATTATGAAGGCCAAAAGGAGAAGAATAGAAGCTTTTGTTATAGCCATTGTATCTTGGATAATATTACTTTATTTTGTATTGAAACAAAAATGAATGGGAATATATTTTGCATGTTATGTTTTGATAATTTTTTGGATAATTGTTGCAAAAAGTTATCCAATGTAATGACTGCAAATTGTTATGACTTAATTATGTAATATATTATGATTTAATGGTTTAGTATATTATTGATTAAATTTGTTTGTTACAGTTGATGTTGATTCAATGTTGATACAATGGTGTAGTGTGTGGCTTATTTTTGTTTTACAATTGTAATGCTTTGACTAAGAAAAGGATAAATAAAAACAAAACTTCTTTAAGACACTTGAAAATATTATGAAACTTGTAACGAATAGCATAACAAAATTAATTGGTGTGTGCCTATAAAATTAAGGTCACTACAGATTGTTGTAGTCACTGTTTTTTACAAAAAAAAGAACATAATAATAATCATAATAATCACCCACAAAAACATTATAATGTATAAAGGTCCAGTTCCTATTGGAACTTCTACAAATTAGTGCATCAATTTTCCCTAATTTCAACTTCAACTTCATAACATTCATCAACAAAATAATTAACATGTCCAAAAAAAAAAAATTAAATAAACTTCATTCATTAGGATGCATTCTTCTTTTTGTAATGATTTCTTCCAATCAGGCCCTCTCTCAATCTCCAATTGTCTTGTAGTATTGCCTGGCGCTACTTGCCATTCTAGTCCTGATGGCCTAAATGGTAAGTCAGTTGCATAAGTGACCTATGATCCATCACCAATGAAGTTGATATTCCTTGAGTTGCTGCTTGTTGATTTCCTATTTCTTGTCTTACTAATCTCTCTCTCATTAGGTATAGGAAATCTTGTTGTAGGATCTGTGTCCTCAATTGAAGGTTGAATTCCAATGACAATCACCCTTTGAGTAGACATACCAGGCTGTATACACAAAATGAAAAAAGAAAAAAAATTAAACCAACCAATCAGCAGCCCTCATTCACTAAGACAGTCAATTCAAGTTGAAAATGCAAGCATACTTACATCAAATACTGTTTGACTAGTATTTTCATCAACCATAACACCAAAACCCCTAGGAATGGGCCTCGTACCTTGTGAAGATCCATCAGGGATAGACATGATAGAAGTTTGTCTTATTCTTTGTTGTTGTCTGACCCTTGGTGGCTGACTACTTAACCCTTGCTTATGTCTTGTTCTTGGTGGCTCACTTCTTTGTGACTGAATAGTGTTTGAATGCTGCTGTGTTCTGACTGATGGTTGACTGAGTAGTGAAGTATGCCTATGAGAATCATTTGTCCCCTCTCTTGGTGCCTGTTAAAAAATTAAAAAAAATATAAGTGTAAACAATCTTATTATTAACTACAAAAAAATCTAAGGAAAAACAACTAAAAATATGGATACTGACTCTGTTTTGTTGAGGACATATCCTTCTATTGTGCCCCTCCTGTTGACATATGCCACATTTTTGTTGTTGACCTTTTCTGCTAAGTTTGGTTGGATTATTATTGATGTTGGGCTCATTACTTCCCTTCATCCTCTTCTTCGTTGGTCTACCAGGCATCTTCTCAATTGGTGGAGGTTCTATGCCTTCATACTCCTCAATTCTCAAGAATCTCTTCCCAGGTACAGGTTGTAATACCTCTTCATATGAAGCCAAATATGTTTGCTTGCTATACCATTGAGAAATCTCATTCATTGGTTCTTTCTTCTTGTGATATAGTGCACAAATTGCATGTGCACATGGGATCCCTGTGATATCCCATGACCTATAAGTGCATAACTTTCTGTCTATAAAGACAGTGTGCTTATCTTCACCTTCTTGTATCTCAAAGCCCACATCATTATCAAAAACTACTTCACATCTAGCAGCTCTGTGCTTGTTGTCTTGATATAATTTCATACAATTAGGACTGAAGTCATATCTCTATTTATCTACATCTTCATATTTTCCCTTATCCTATTCATGCACTGTAACCTAATATCTTCAAGCATGCTCACTATTGCCTTATGTCTTGCATCTCCAATCCAAGAGTTAAAGCATTTAGCTATATTATTATCCACCATATTGCACTTGATTCTGGTACTAAAATATGCTCTACACCAATTATGTGGAGCATACTTGATTAGATCTGAAGCTGCTGTCTTATTCACATCCCCAAGCTCTTTCAAATTGTCCTTGAATTCTTCATCAAATGTGCTCCAAGCACATATCCAAAATAGCTTCTTTAAGGCTTCTCCCCTCCATTTTTTGGACCAATTGGCATAGATGTGCCTAGCACACCATCTATGCTCAGCTTGGGGGAGAACCTGTTCCACAGCTTTGATTAACCCCTACATAAATCAACACATGACAATAACACTTATAAAATTAGTATATATTATCTAAGAAATAACAAAAAATAAAAAATAAACTAAGATCACATTGCATACCTTTTGCATGTCTGAAATTACTATTAATGTTCTTCCATCTATATTTAATGCTTTAACAAGCCACTGAAGAAACCACTTCCAGTTCTTAAAATTTTCCTTATTAACCACACCCCAAGCAATGGGGTACATCTGATCATTTGCATCCTTATCCACTGCAGCCAAAAGTTGACCCTTACAAACCCCTTTTAGAAAACACCCATCTAATCCTATAATTGGTCTACACCCTTTCATCCACCCTTGTTTCAATGCATTGAAACAAATAAATATCCTTCTAAAAACCCTCTTCCCTTGTTCTAAATTTTCTTTGCACAAATCAATTTCTGCCAAAGTCCCTGGATTACTTCTCTTCAAGGTTGCAGCATAAGCCGCAAGGAGTCCAAATTCAACCTTGTAGCTCCCATTCAATTCTTCAACTACTATCCTTTTAGCTCTCTTAATCATTGACATATTCACCTTCACTTTTAATTCATTCTTACATTCAAATTTAAGCTCTTTATTCTTTTTTTTTGGGATTTCTGTATACCCTAGCCTTGATATGCCTAGATATAAAATTGGCTGTACAAAGAGGGTTTCTAAATGTCTTATAGCAATTATGTTCAGGGTTCAAGGTTTTGACAATCAAACCTGGATGATCACCATTTTTAGACACTAACATAACAAAAGGGCAGTTAGGATCAGTTACACATTTAGCCCTAATCCTATTTGGCTCATTAGGTTTTAATCTTAATTTAACCTGTCTAGCCATTGCATATCTTGCAATAGCTTCTCTTGCCTCTTTACTATTAGTAAATGACATGCCAAGTATAAAATAAGGCAACCCATCATTCTCATTATACATTACCCTCTCCCTAGGAACCTCATTCCCTACCCCATATGTAGCAGAATCATCACTACCCTCATCAGCTTCACTTTCCTCACTATCATCCTCACTATTATCATCAAACTCAGTCTCCTCACTATCCTCATCACTACTGCTAGTCACTGCATTTGTACCTTCAATACCATCAACATCTATATTTACATCTACCCATGTACTAAAGTCATAATGTACTGAGTCTTGCCCCACACCCTCATTAGTTGTTGTAACCCCTACTGAACATTGACCTTTAGCTTCATCCTCACTAAAGTGACTATACTGTGTAGGTATGTAGCAAGCAATAGGTACATCTATTAGGTCAACAGGTACATCTATTGGGTCAACTACTGGTGGAGGTTCTAATGTTAATATGGGCTTATTTAAAAACACAAGAACATCTACCTCATGAGCTGCATACACATTTATCTCCCTTACCCAACTATTAGCTCTAATTTTATCTAACACTCTCCTAATTGATATGTCATTAGTAATCAATATAAAGCCATCATGTAAATTCTTTCCTAGTTCAAGCACACAAATATCAGACACATTATGAAAACCTAATACTGTTTTATATCTAACCTTGAGATCATCAACACACATATAATCAATATCAAAATTGCACAATGTATCCACATCTCCATTAATGTATTTTAAGTCAAGATCATACACCCACTCACCTCCAAAGTGGAAATTTATATCCACTGTATCATCCATTGTACCTTAATTCAAAAACAAAAGGATAATTCAGAATGGTAATTGGAAACAAACAATCACAATTATTAAATTAACTAAAATTAATTGCAAATAATTACAAATTAAATACATAATGACCAAATTTTATAAACAACAGTCTTAATTTATCATTATCCAGTGAATTAATAATTTCATTTCATAAATCGCTAATTTCTAATTACCTAGTAAACCCTGAATTCCAATTACAAAAGCCCTAAATTCTCATTGCCCATTAAAACCCCAATTTTAATATTAGAAAACCCTAATTTGTCATTATCCAGTTAACCCCTAAATTCAATTTCAAAAATTCACTAATTTCTCAATTACCCACATAACCCCTAATTTTGTATTTAAAAAGCCCTAATTTTTCTTTACCCATAAAACCCCTAATTTCAACAACGAAATCCCTAATTTTTCACTACCCAATAAAACCCTAATTGAAATTCAAAATCTCTAATTGTTTAATTAACAGTTTTCAGCCGATAACAAATTCTTTAATTGTTTAATGTAGTCAAGAAAACCCAGTATCTTTTTGTCATCAATGTACCCTACATTGTGGACCACAAACTCGAAATAATCAAACAAAAAAGAAGAGAATACAATATCAAATTTAACTCTCATACCCTACATGCATCCACATAAACAAACCCCACATGCACTAACAGAATCAAATGTGCCTTTATTAATCACGTACCTTTAACCAGTGCTTTTCAGTTGATATTGGCTTTTTCAATTACACAAGCTAGCTTTTGCAAATCATTCGAAACAGAAATGGACAGAGATAGAGAATCAATGAAGGAAATAGTATTTGGAGTGAGAATGCTTACACCACAGAGAGAAAGTGTAAAGATAGCAGTCAATGGGTTTGTTCAGAGCGTGCTTAATTTGGTGCGCTATCCATCTCTTTGCTAAGTTAATTAATTTGTTTATGTCCAGGTAGGAGAGAGAAATAAAAAAAATTAAACCCCCTAAACGTCTGGTAGGTATATGTTAAGTTAGGCGTTAAAATGGGTTTAATTTGTTGGATTTGAATAGTTGAAGCGTTCAATTGAGATCGCGAAAAGAATGAGTGCTAATGTGCTCTATTAGCTAAACCATAGGGGCATAATTGAACCTTATCCCATTTTTTTTATAATAAAAAATATAACCTTTGTCAGTGCGTAGGAAAAGGAAGTGTTCTGAATTACATCAAAAGACGGCTTTCTCTTCAATAACCAAATTTGAATACGTGGACAACAATCATCTTTTTCATTAAGAAAAAATGATTGTTTTTGGTGCTTTAGTAGTCTCCTTCTCAATAAATCTATTAATGGAAAACTCATCTGCTTTGATATTAAAAGATGACTTACGAAAAAAAAAATATATATATATAACATATGAAATAAATTCATTTGAATTCAATAAAAAGATGACCTTCCTATCAATAAACCAGATTTTAATAGACTCCAGAAGGCATCTTTTTTGGACTAAGAACATATGGCTGTTTTCTTTTATTTGTTTTTGTAATATCCCTTATTAATAATTGTATTGATAGCAAAGTTGTATGTTTTGATATTACAAGATCACTTTTTGGTAAAAAATATAACCTTTTTTAGTGCATGGCAAAAGGAAGTCATCTAAATTAAATCAAAAGTCAACTTTCTATTCAACAATTCAAGTGTTTTAGTATAAACAAAAGTCATCCTTTTATTAAAAACAAATGCCTATTTTTGAGTGTTTTAGTAATCTTTCTTATCAGAATTCAATAAAAAGATGAGTTTCTCTTTAATAATCCAAATATCACTTAAAAAAATATACCATCAATAATAATAATAATAATAATAATAAAAACAAAGAATAATAAATCTAAGGACCAACTAGCAACATTGAAAAGAAAAGCAATAATATATGATGTTTTATCTGCACTAATAAAGAAATTAATATTTGATTAGCCAAGTAAAAGCAATGATATGAAATCAAAACTATGCGCCATCTTTAATTTTGCTGTAAAACTCCCAATTATCATTTGAGTTGTAATGGCTGGCTGACCAATTATATTTGTTGCAAACTGTTGTATATTTTCTACCTCTGCTAATCTTTCAAAATAATGCCAAAGTTCACCTTGCAGTGCCGTTTCAAATCAATGATAAGAAATAATTCACCCATATATTGGATCTATATATTCTAAATAAAATTTAAATAAATCACCTAAGAATTTATTGTCAGTTCTATTCGTGTATTTGAATTAATTCAAATTTAATGCATATAGTATGGAGTACCATATATTTAAGAAAATATGAGTTATAACATACAGGATTTCACAGTGCCTTGCATGGTGAATCATCTATTAGAAGTGTATTTGATTCATTGAATATACCCTTTTTCTTACACTCATTATTCTCTAAAAAAACTCCATAGTGTTTAAAATTCCTTCAATATGAATGGTTTATTTGGATTATCCAATGCGTATTTATCTGTTTTAGTACAATGCTCCTCTCCCTACGCGATAGCAATCATCATAGGATAACAGATAATGTGCAGTAAAGGTATATTACGAAATACTATTCACTTGCTATACATACTTACAATGATAAAATATAACCTATTATGAAATTGATAGAAAATATGATTTATCACTTCATCGAAGTTTTTCCTGCCAAATATGATCATATTAGAAATATATTAAAATTAATTATAAATTAACCAATATATTATTATGGAATTCAGGGATAAAGTAATACTTCAATCTTGAAGACCAAACACCAACTTCAAATTTTTGAAAACAAAACTCTAAAAATTCTTCACAGTATTTCCTCTTGAAAACTAAAAAAAGAACAAACTATAGAATCAACAATTGGTACGTCATGTATTGGTAAAAACATATAATGCTTTACCTATTTATTTCCATTATTTATTGCAAGATCAGCATGATACCCACTTTTAGAATTATCAATAATGTATACTAGAAATCCATTAACATCAAATATCAATAAATTTTTGTCTGTATCCAATTGAAACTGTTGTTAGACATTGTTCCTTCTGGATTGGCATTATCCAATATTGGTTGAAGGACAATTTGATTCAATTGCACATGGTAAATGTTGGAATAAATTCTTACAAATTGTGAGAAGTGGTGGACTTATTTAAAGAAAATAATTCTTCTTTATAATAAGTTAATATTTACAAGAACAAAATATATTTGCCACTTTTGCTTAGCACACAGCACTCACTTGTGAATCCTTAATTTTGCACAATTATCCAATAGCAGCCTTAGCACCTACTGCATTTAACGCACTATATGGAGCCATTACGGCGATTTCGCTAGTTGGTTAGCAAGTAGGGGTTCGAGGGCGCTAAATTTTTTTTTTTTTTTTAGCTTTCAATTACGTTGTTATCAGTATCTAAATTTTCTAAACTCCAAATCAATAATCAATCTCTAAAAAAAAAAAAAAAAAAAAGGGCCCCCACGTGGCAACCCTGCGGTGCCGTACCAGGTCTATGCGGCCTGCCACACTAGTATGGTGTAGTGCTGCACCTGTTTGACATGAGTGGATCCCCTTTTCTGCACAGAAAATTACCCTTTTACCCCTTTCAGCTAAACTTTCAGCCTTTCTAGCTCTATCCCTTATTGTCTTTTCACATTTTCACTACCTAAACTATTCTCACCTACTTTTCCTATAAATATCCCCCTTCACTTCTCATTTCAAACCACCAATTGAATTTGAGTAGATTGCTATCTTCAAATTCCTCTCTTCTTCTCCCTTCAATCACTCTCTAATTAATTAATTAATTAATCTTTTAATTAATTAATTACCTCACCCTAACCAAGTTAATTAATTTTTTTAATTAACTAAAACTCATTTTTAATTAATCACTTAATTAATTAATTAATCTTTTTACTTAATTAATTAATCACTTTTTTTTTCAAAAATTATTCTTTTTTTTTCAAAAATCAAATTAATCCTTTTTCTTAATCCACCCTTCATTCAAACTAATTAATTAATTTTTTTAATTAATTAATCCATCCATTCTTTTCATCATATTAATCAATTAATTAATCATTTTAATTAATTAATTAATCTTATAGTCTATCCAATCACCCTGGTATCGATACAATGGAAATTCAGTCCGTTAAAATCCTCCGCCCACCAAAAGTCAAAGTCTCAAACCTAGATCAAATCAATCAATCCAATCAACTTTTAAATCTCTCCACTTAATCATGGAACGAACTACGTGAATTTTCATCCCCATTCAATGGGGTATATAGGTACGTTTGGAATCTTAATCCAAACCTCAAATTCAAATCCCAATCAATCTCCTTCTCTTTTTTTTTTTTAAATGATTTGTGGATGTTTCATTTTAATTTCCTCATTGTATTCATATCATGCTCATGTATTAATCATGATATTATAATTGTCATATAATATTTGTCATTCATGAAATCCAATTTTCAAGTCAAATTAAACTTAAGAGTCAAATCACAATTATTTAAAACTAAAAACCTAGTACTCGAGCTCAACCTGGTTTGAGACTAGTGATTTTTATCATTGGGTAAATTAATTACAAAATTAATAAATTGGAGTCAATTTGGGTTTTTCCTTAATATTTTTCCAACTATATAAAATTAAGGTGGCAACTTCTAAAAGCATTTTCAAAAATCAACAGAATTTGAACCTGAGGGTTTCATCGTGAGTCTAAACCCAAATGAGCATTTCAGTTCTTGCTTGCAGACCGAGTCGGTGCTTAAGCGAGACCTCATAGCTGGCGACTCCACTGGGGATTAGTTGCCACATTTTTTAAAATAAAAAGGAAAATAAGAGGATTACTATTTGGTTAAGGAAAAATTTTCCCAAAATAATCTTCATTTAGCTCATTAAGTATAATTTGACTGTCATGCATTATTTTGCATAATAAAGGCTCCTTGCCTAAACCTTAACTTTAGGAAAACTTTTGGATGGCGAGTAACATTGGCTTGATAACTCTTTTTGAGTATGTTGGGAGATAGCGAAAGCATTCCACCCCACGACGAATCCTCAATCATTTCGGTGGTGTAACGAGCAATCGGTACTATTGGAGCCACGTGAGGCTCCTTATCTCACATATGGTTAGATATATTGATGCTCTAGTGGGACGGGACCCTTAAATCAAACCCTTCATCGTTGTGCATATAGTTGCCATAACCTTTGACCTTAGGTTCCATATACTGTAATAATTGATACTATTGCATGTTCATGAAACCTTTTTCGGCACGCATCACGTCATGATCATGCATACATAATATGAAAAGCTCAACAAGGTAAACTCTTAAAAACCTAAATCGATGGTCTGTTACCCCAAAATACCCTACGCACTCACCTTGTCAACATCTAAGCCCGGTGACTAACTCTGTGGAGGGAATCCTTTTTCCAACACACCTTCACATTTATGCCATTTTTCCTTCACAATTCTATTTTCTTACCCATTTTTTTGTCTGTTTTATGTTTCAAGGTACTAATGACCAACAATTCCAACTTCGACCAAGAGGCGATAAACACCTTTTTCATCAATCTCTTTAAGAAACAAGAGGAAAATTTTCAAGCCGCACTCGCCACAGCCCTTAAGATCCATTGACACTTTCAGTAATGCTCTTAACACCCATTTTGCCACCTTTACTGATGCCCTCAACTTCCAACGCCAGTCGATCATCAATGAGGTTAAGGAAATGACTAATGCCACTGTCACTCCTCCTCTTGCTCGTATGGTATGAGATATTCCAAATTGTTTAAACATTGAATATCAAGTTCCTCTTTTTTTTTTTTTTTTTTTTTTTTTTTGTGGAACCATATTAAAAGTAGCTATGATCACTTTTGTCTTTGATTCTTTTGAATCGTTGTATGCTGATTGGTTGTATATTAAAGCGCCTCATCGTTTTGTTGGCTTTATGATTCATGTGTTGCATGCTTTTATCAAGAAAATAAAAACAAATACTTAAAATTATGCTTTAATAAACAACCTTTTATCTAACCAATTAATAGAGCCAACTCTCTAATCTAACCAATTAATTATTAGAATCAGCTGTACATGAGTGACAAATGTAAATATGGCTATTGGAATTCTTTAATAAATAGGCATGTAGAAGATTTGCATGCCTATATAGTTTATTGGACTATTGAATTTCAAAATTATATAAATTTGTGCAGAATAACAACTTTGAAAAACAATTGAAATGTCATTGAAATACTAAATGTTAGTTTTATTTTAAAAAGGCTTTCTCTCTTGATTGCTTGTAAGAATAATAGGAGTAAGCGTAAAAAATAAAAAAAAAATAAAAAAAATAAAAAAAAACACTAAAGAGTACAAAAGGAACAAGAAGAATAGACGATAGGACATGGAGATTAAAAACAAGCAGAAACTAAGTAGATTCTATGTTGTTTTTAGAGGTGTGAGGCCTGGAATATATTCAACATGAGAAGAATGTGTACCAAATGTGCTTGGATTTAGTGGCAGCCTGTACAAGTCTTTCAAAATTGAGAAAGAGGCTTTTGCAGAGTACTTTGCTTTCTTTGATGGAGATTTGAATGATCAAACAATTCCAATGATAACGGTGACAATAAAGCTATCAATGATATGTCTAGAAATTTCTGATTGAAGAAAGAAGAGAACAAAAGGTTCTATGTTGTTTTTAAAAGACATCACCCTAGAATATATAGTAGCTGGGAAGAATGTGCGCCACACGTGATTGTTTTTAATGGAAGCTTCTATAGATCATTCAAAACAAAGGATGAAGCTATTGAAGAGTACCATGCTTTCTTAGGCAGAAATTTGAATGAACAAAGAAGTTCCAGTTTTATATCCATTGGTCCTTCTGTCTCAAAGTTGGTCCCTATTTCTTACATCTCTATCTTTACCATATCATATAAATTCATTTTGGGATGTATTGCCGGATTAGTTATTGGATTTGTAATCAGAATTTGTTTAAGTAAATTGTGTTTCAATTGATAAATAACTTCAACATTGAGTTATTTAAGTATATTTCAATTGACAAATAACTTCAGCATTGAGTTACCATATTTTGTCATTAATTTGGATTCAATCTAAAGGTCATGTATTTAGATTAAAAACATATGACTTTGTCCAATGATTGATTTTATATTTTCATGCAAAAAACGTGATGTTTATAGTCAGTCATCTAAATTTTCATATGACCAAAATAGATGCAGTGTTGTATCTTTGTTATTATTAAAAAAACCCAATTAATTATCGACAAAATTGATCTTTTTATACTAAATAATCAACTCCTCATGTATGATCAACAGTCATCGTGATCTTTCAAAAAAGTCAACTTTTAATTTTAATAATAGTATAAAAAGGAATAAATCAATTCTTTTTTTTCTAATGGATCAAAAAAGGAATTAATTTTATTTATATTTTCTAAGACTATATGTAAAGGTTTGTGATTCCCAATAATATTTAATTTTCCCCAAAAAAATAGTATGTAGGGTATGTTTGTTGACTTTATTTTTCCAATAAGATCTTTGTAAATTTTATTAAATCAATCTTTAAAAATATCAGTGACCATGAACATTATCTATTACATTTTTAGTGATTAAAAAAACGATAAATTATGATTTGGCTTGAACGTAATATGATAATACTTGTACATAGTTGAAGCCCTCTAATGAAAGTTCTTTAAAAAAAAAAAAAAGTAGATAAAACAGTATAAGAGAACTAAAGAATATTGAAATATAATAGAAATAGGCCAAATATTGGAAAATTATGGTGCTCTCATTGAAATAAAAAAAAAAAAAAAAAAAAAAAAAAAAAAAAAAGGGACGTTACCATTAAAAATAAAATAAAAATAGAAAACATAAGCACTTCAGAACTCTGGAGATCCTGCTGGGAAATGTTGGTGTTCTCAGTATCTTTCTCTTTCTCTTGTCCATCAACGATTTCCACAAATTCTTTGAATTTCTTAAAGAGACATAGGGATATACGATCTTCACTCATTTTTTTCACAATGACATCTTCCTCAAACTGATTTAGCATTGTCATTATTATTTCCTTTAATTGAGAGAACAATCCATTGAGTTCATTCTCTCTTCTCCTACGTTTCCTTTCTAATTCTTTGGACTTTGATGATGATGAAACTTTCATGGTGGGGAGAATATTAATAGGTTAAATAGAAATACTGTGTTATTACTGATGTGTATCGTTAACAAAGCTGCTTCTATTTATATAGATAATAAAGTGCTAAAGCCTTAAAGAATAATAGTTAGCATATTGGTAAAAGCCACCTTAAAATTACCTTTAGACTATGGTTTGAACCTGCATAATGAATTCATGAGTTGTACTTTTCCATTTTCAAATAATTTTTCTCCGTTTTATCGATAAAAATATTCTTGAAGTACTTGTTATTATGTAATAATCAATTAAAATATACTAACAGTCATTATTTAATGATAATTTATTTTTAGACAGTAGCTCCAAGTTATAACCATTTATATTTTAGAATTTTAGAGATGAAATTGTTATATAAATTAAAAGTTCAATATTAAAAAAATATATTAATATATAGTAAAAAAATGTCATACTTTATAAACAATAATCAAAATATTGCCATTAACTAATTTCATAAATTAAAATATGAATGTTAAAATAATAAAAATTAGTTAAGCATTTCAAATTTTAGGGATGTTAAAATAATTTAAGAAAAAAGAGAGAGAAAGAGAAACATTTTTCCTTTCTAAGCACGACCTTTATAAATTTTATAGATTTCAAATTTGCATATATACTTGGTGTTGACTTTTACTGGTTTGAAGTGTGATTATTTACTCGACTTATGATTTGATCTGCAACAATTTAACTACAAGGATTTTGACATTAGTAGTTGTCTAATGAATGCAAATTTATAGATACCAAATATATACTTAATGTATACCAAATTTTGGTTTAATATATATCATTTATTGTTAGTTTATCTATATAGTCTTTTGAAATTTGAAATCAGTATATATTAAATTGGTTATAGATACCAAACATACAATTAATGTATATAAAAATAAGGTTTTATTTGGTATATGTATACCAAGTATATATTAAGTATATATTTGATATCTATGACTACTTTAATATATATATTAAGATATGTGTCGAGTATCTGCAACTCTTTTCTAATTCTTGATATGCTTAGTGCTATATACACAAATATCTTGATTTGATTGTGCATACACGCATCTAAAGGATGTATCTCTCAATTTTTAATAGATGGCCAATAATCATATTTTTTTTAAAACAAATGACTATATTCATATGTAACTTTGTAGATTAATCGGCAAAAGTCATCTTTTTATTTAAAACAAAAAGACTTTTTAAATATGTATGAAAGAAAGCCATCTTTCTTTTGAATTCTTAAATTTTTCTTGCACCTTTAATATTTAATGCTTTATACTCAAATATCTTAATTTAACTGTGCGTAGGGTATAAAATAATTCTATTTATATTATTCAAATGTTAATCATTATTTTGGGTTAAACCAATGGAGTATGAGACATAGTTGCCAAAAGTCATCTTTTTTATTCAAAAGATGACTTTTTTTAAAGTATGTATGAAAGAAAATCATCTTTCTTTTGAATTCTTAAATTTTTCTTACACATTTAATACTTAATTTTTATACTCAAATATCTTGATTTGACTATGCATATAAAGGTATAAAACGATCCAATTTATATTGTTCAAATGCTAATCATTATTTTGGGTTAAGCTAGTTGAGTATGGGATGTAACTGCTAAAAGTCATCTTTTTTATTAAAAAGATGACTTTTTTTTTTTTTTTTTGGTATATATGAAAGAAAGTCATCTTTTTTAATTAAAAAAAAATGAATTTCTTTTGAATTCTCACAAAATTCTCTTCCACCTCTAATACTTAATTCTTTATACTCAAATAACTTGATTTGATTACACCTTTAATACTTTATAACTAAATCAAGTTATACTCAAATAACTTGATTTGATAATGCATATAAGGGTGTATATTAATAGAGGATATTACTCCATGATCTTAGCGACCAATTATTACCTATTCAAAATTAGTTGAACTTTATAAAATATATTCTATTGTAACTAAATATCATAAAGATAGGAAGTGCTATTATAACTCATCTGTATATATTGCTTTATTCAGATCAATGAAAAGGTATTCTCTCATCTTCTTCTACTGCTCACATGGTATCAGAGCATTAGAAAGCTCTTTTTTTTTTTTTTTCTCTTTTCTTTCTTTCTTTTTTTTTTCCCCAACAACTACCAATGGAAAACAATCACGTCAATGCAAACATCCGAAATATCAATGAAACCAACAACACACTTATAACCATCAACGTAGTAGCCTAAGCACCTCTCAAAATTACCTCCATAAATTATCTTTCATGGAGACTACAATTTCAAACCCTCTTTGTAGGCTATGATCTTCTTGGCTATGTTGATGGTTCCAAACCATGTCCTGCTCAAATAATCATAGAAAACAATAACACAACTCCAAATCCAGCCTATACCCTCTGGTCTCGTTAAGATCAATTGATTCTTAATGCCATTGTTGGCTCCATCTCCCCTAACATCATTCCCTTCGTAGCAAAAGCCAAAACCTCAAGAGAAGCCTAAGAAACACTTGCTACTACCTATGCCAAGCCTTCAAGAGGACATATTAAGCAAGTGAAGAGTCAAATTAAGCAAATGGCGAAAGGGTCTGCATTAATAATAGATTTCCTTCACAACATTAAAGCTAAAGTGGATGAACTTGCTCTCTTTTGGTCTCCATATGATGCTGATGATCTCATAGATAAAATATTAGATGCACTTGGAGATGATTACAAAGAATTAGCTCGTGTTGTGCAAGCCAGAGACACTCCCATTACCTTCGAGGAACTTCATGAGAAACTACTCAACTATGAAGTATCTCTCAACACTATAAAGCCTGAAACAGTGTTTTCCATCACAGCTCATGTTGTAACACACACCAACACCAATTGGCACAACACCAGTAGCAGAAATCAGAATTCTTTCACCCCAAATTGCAACTCTAGTATACCTCAAAACACCAATACCAACCAAAGGTAGCCACGACCTTATCTTGGGTATTGCCAACTATGTCGCATTCAAGGTCATATAGCCAAGAATTGTACTTCATATAAAATTCAACTAGTTCAAGCAAACAACATTAATTCATCACCATGGCAACTGAAGGCAAATTATGCCGCAACCAGCTCGAACGGTCAAAATTGGCTCTTTGACAGTGGTGCCTCACATCATGTTACTGCTGACTTAGAAAATCTCTCACTACACTATCCATATAATGGAAGTGATGATATGATGATCGGAGATGGCTTAGAGCTACTTATAACTCACACTAGTTCCACAACTCTTCACTCTCCTCAAAAATCTTTTCTCTTAGAAAATGTTCTATGTGTTCAAAGCATGAAACAAAATTTAATATCTATTTATCAATTTTGCAATTCTAACAATGTATCCATTGAATTCTTATCCAGTGGTTTCTTTGTGAAGGATCTCAGCACAGGAACAATACTGTTGAGGGGCTAAACTAAAGGTGGTGTATATGAGTGGCCAAAAACCAATCCTATCATAACCTTCTCTACTGTCAAGACAATTATTGCTATTGGCATAACCGATTTGGTCATCCATCAATTCCTATTCTGAATAAAATTGTGACTGCCAACAATTTGTGTTTAGATTTTTCATTAATGACTACTATTCATTGTAATGCTTGCCTTGCTAATAAAAGTCACAGATTACCGTTTTCCAAATCTACAATAACCTCATCTCATTCTCTGCAGGTTATTTACTCTGATGTTTGGACTTCACCTATTGTTTCCATTGATAGCTGCAAATACTATGTGGTTTTTGTTGATCATTACACAAAATACATTTGGCTCTATTCGTTAAAACAAAAATCAGATGTAAAAAAGGTCTTCATTTGCTTCAAGGCAACTGCGGAAAATTTTTTTGATCACTCCATCAAAACTTTTTACTCTGATAATGGTTGAGAATTCATGGCTCTAACAAATTTTTTTTTTTAGACCAAGGCATTACTCACTTCATTACCCCACCCTATACACCCCAACATAATGGGTTATCTGAACGTAGACATTTGCATATCATGGAAACTAGATTAGCACTTTTAACACATGCATCCATACCATTACAGTATTGGTCATATGCTTTTTCAACAGCAGTTTACTTGATAAATAGGATGCTCACTCCTACTCTCTAAAATAGTTCACCATATGAAAAAATCTTCAACACCAGCATCAACTATTCAAAACTTAAAATATTTGGATGCCTCTATTACTTGTGGTTAAAATTGTACAACTCATACAAGTTAGAGTCAAATTCCAAACCATGTGTTTTTATTGGATATTCATTAATGCAAAGTGCATATCTATGTTTAGAGCCAAACACATCCAAAGTTTATATACCTCGCCACGTCAAATTTGTTGAATCAGTTTTTCTTTTCACTCATCGTCAAGTCACACAGTCTCAACCCTTACCACATACTATAACAACCTGGCTTCCCCCACTATTAGAACTTCCCCAGTTTACACCACCACTCATCACACCAGCTACAGTTGAAGACCCTTAACAAGACCATATCATAAACTAAAATACCATCAACATAACCTTTGCCCTACCATAGTCCTCCACACATACCATGGTAACCAAAGCCCGAAACAACATCCATAAACCTGTTCGAAAACTTAATATTCATGCTCAGCTATCAAACTTGATTGAAGTAGAGCCAACCATTATCACTCAAGCTTTAAAAGAGCACAAATGGCAACAAGCCATATCAGCAGAGTTTGACGCCTTAGTTAAAAATGGGACATGGGAGCTTGCACTGCCAAATTCAAATTATAATTTGATTGGATGTAAATGGATTTTTTGCATTAAACGAAAATCTAATGGTTCTATTGACAGGTACAAAGCTAGGTTGGTGGCCAAAGGGTTTTATCAGGATCCTGGCATTGATTTTTATGACACCTTCAGTCCAATTATCAAGCCCATAACTGTTTGAATAGTTCTTAGTATTGCAATGAGTCAAGGATGGTCATTGAGACAACTTGATGTAAACAACGCCTTTCTTCAAGGCCGTCTATATGAGAATGTTTATATGAAGCAACCTGCTGGTTTCATTAATACAGATAAACCAATGTATGTGTGTAAGCTCAGGAAGGCCATATATGGATTCAAACAGGCACCACGTGCTTGGTATTAAGAACTCAAAAAATTTATACTTAGGTTTGGATTCAAAAATTCTGTGGCTGATACTTCATTATTCATTTATAATGATGGTCATCATATTCTTTATCTTCTTGTTTATGTTGACGATTTAATTATAACTGGAGACAAGTAAGGAAAGATCAATGATTTTATACAGGTTCTTACCAAGCAGTTCTCTCTCAAAGATCTTGGCCAATTGTGATACTTCTTGGGCATTAAAGTAATTCTGAATGCCAGTGGCTTTATTTTTTCACAAAGACGTTACATATTAGAGTTTCTTTCAAAAACAAAGATGTTAGAAGCCAAACCAGTGCAAACACCTCTTTCATCAAATACACAGTTGACTTTGCACTCTGGTACTGCACTTACAGATCCTACAGAATGTCAAGCCACCATTGGAAGCCTGCAATATCTTTTGATTACCAGACTTGACATTACTTTTATTGTGAATCGCTTGTCTCAGTTCATGCATTAGCCTACAACTGAGCACTGGACTTGTGTTAAAAGACTACTTTGCTATCTTTTAGGGAGCATTAATGAGGGCCTGCAACTTCATCGTAATTCTCAACTTAGTCTCCATGCCTTCGCTAATGTCGGTTGGAGAGGTAATAAAGATGATTTTTCTTCTACTAGTGGTTACTTTGTCTAGCTTGACACAAACTCAATATCATGGAGCTCGAAGAAGCAACGAACTATCACCAGATCCTCCATAGAAGCTGAATACCGTTCTGTTGTAAACATAGCTATAGAAGTTAGTAGGATATGTTCCTTATTGTCTGAATTACACATCAAGGTGCCTTCATGTCTAGTTATTTACTGTGACAATATTGGAGTAACACAACTATGCTCCAATTTAATATTTCATTCTCGTATGAAGCATGTTGCCATAGATTTTCATTTCATCAGAGAATGAGTTCAAAATGGTTCTGTCCGTGTTGCTCATATCTCAGCCAATGATCAACTAGTCGATGTTCTTACAAAGGCATTACCTAAGATGAAATTTCTGCAGCTCAAATCCAAGATTGGACTTCTTCCCTACTGTCCATCTTGAGGGGGCGTAACAGAGGATGTCACTCCACGATCTTAGGGACCAATTGTTACCTATTCAAACTTAGTTAAACTTTATAAAATATATTATGTTGTAACCAAATATCATAAAGATAGGAAGTGCTATTGCAACTCATCTGTATATATTGCTTTATTCAGATCAATGAAAAGGTATTCTCCCATCTTCTTCTACTTCTCACATATATTTATCAAAATGACTTATAGCATTGTAAGTAGAAATAGAGGAACACCTCCATTATTATAAATTTCACATATTGGCATATACACACTATAGAATAACTATTCATAAATAGTATAATAGCGTAATAATAGAATAATTATTTGCAATTCCATAATTTAGTCCATATCATGTGTATTCCACATAAATGATCATAATACTATTATTCATTTATTTTGTTACTAGTTTTAATGTTAAATAAAATTTTATCAATTTTTCTCTTACCTAAAAAATTTTATCAATATTGTTTATGAAATAATTTAAATGCCTAATACATTAATTTATTATTTAAATGTGTAATATTTGAATTTATTTTTTATTATTAATTTATCACAATTATATATTTTTGATGGATTTTTTTAAATGGTGTAGACATAAATATTCTGTTATGTGTTTAAAATAATATTGATTCTTATTTAAACTAATTCTTTGGTTTACAAAATGTGAACCAAACCATGATCAACATAACAATTGAGAAAATAAATAAATTTGAGTTAAATTTTTAAATATATTTAACTAATTAATAAATATAAAAATAAGTTAAATAATCAATGTATATTTTATATTTACCTCATTCAACAAGTATATAAAGTTAAATAAATGTACAATTACAGATATTGCTTAAATTATTTAAATTAATGTATAATGTATTTTTATTTAAAAAATATTAGAAAAATATTATTCAAATATATTGAGAATCAAACTCAAATCAAATGAATGATATTGACATTTAGTATACCACTAAGCTATAAGCTTACTATTGTTTGTGTTTTAAAAAATAATAAAATAATCTAGGGGTACTTTTGCACAATGGACAAACGGAATATGCATATTGTTAAGCTTTCTACATGACAACACCTAGTTATTGCATTATCAAGAATATATTAAATCTACATATCCCAAGATGATAGAGAATATTTATAGCTATAAAAGCTTCATTTTCAAATTTGATTTAGGGTTATTATAAAACCAACAAACACTATTTCTCTATAATACCCTTCATCCACCACCTTGGTCTACATTAAACAATGGCACGCAAGTTGATTGATTACTAGTGAAAGTGGCATCAGTAGTGCTCAGATTCAACCATTTGGTAAGGGCTCTTAATTTTTTTATTCATGTGACTCTTCTCTTCCAGTGTCTTGGATAACTGAGTGTGGTATTAAATTTAATTAAATATATATTTTTTTGGTTTTGATGCCTATAGTTGCTTCTAATCGATTTGATTTTCTTTCGCATGCTTCAATTATTGTTTTTATTTATAATAGCTCAAGTATATATCGATGGAAGTAGTTATTGCGATAGTTAATTTATTGATATTTTGCTCCTTAAAGAGTTTTCTCAGCAAGTTACATGATATTTTACAAGGTAATTGGATAACTCTTTGGTTCCTTTACTGAGCCAGATTGCTATGTTATTGGATATTTTCGTAAATTTTCTTCTTTTTCGTTTTTTTGGAAGATAGAAATGAATGTTATATTTAGGGTTTGCTTATGATTTGGACATTCTTATTTGTTTGGCACTATGATCATATAGACATCTGTCCATAACTAATGATCCGATTTTTAAGGTGTACATCTATTCATCCTTACGTGTTCTTTTGTTTGGTGTGGTTTATTCATTGCTTCAACTAATGTTTAAAATGCTTAGTTTGTTCCTCGTATAGAAAAAAAGAAATTGTTTAGATTTTGTTCTTGAAGGCATTAAATAAAATAATTGTCTCTTTTTTTTTTTTTTCATATAGGTGCAATGTAATCTACTGTCCTATGTCGTTGTTGTTTTACATCTCTATTGTGCTTCCATAGAGATTAGTGAAACATGCTAATGATAGATGTCTAGTTCTAATCATGAAAGCATTTAATGAATATACATATTATTTTGATTTGTTTGATTATTTTTTTTCTTTAATTGTTTAATTAGTTATTTATCTTCAAGTGTGGATTAGTTTTCTGATTTGGGCATGAGATGGCATATGATTATTTATCTTTGGTTGTTGTTTAAAAATTTTAGAGGATTCATTGTGACATTTTGCAAAATGAATCTGATGAGACCATTGTAGACTTCAGGTTGATAGATAATAATGAAAGAATATGGTATGTGCAAATAAAAGCCCAACCATACATTGCTATCATTACTAAGATTAAAATTTTGCTGTAGGCATAGTTGCATTATCATCATAATAAAAGCTTAAATTGCACCAAGAAAATAAATTGCACCAAGAAAATAAATTGTATCTCTTACTGTCCTGCACATAGGCTTGCTCCATAAAATCCACTAAATTAAATTGTAGTATTGCACAATTGTAAGAAAATTTTGATGTTGCAATAAAATTTTTATCTCATAATAAGATCAAATTTCTTTAATCAAACAAGTAAAAACAGTAAGTGCGTACTGAAAATTCTCCCATTTTAAGTAGATATTTTGTTTAGCTATAAAAGATATCGATGCAAAGTTGTTCACAATTACAAGGAAAGTAAAGAACAACATAAATTAATTTATGTAATCAATTTTATCTTTTTAATATCCCCTACATTACTGCATATTCAATCTAGATAAGATTGGGACAATTCCTGATCTAATAGTGAGACCAACAGTTGGTTTGATACCCGCTACAAAGTTAGCACTGGGTGGACATAAGATAGAGCCATTAGTCTTGGTCCCAAGGGACACTACTACCAAATTATTTGAGTATAACACACTAAGTATTCTAGGTTCAAAGAAAATTTGAATTATTTATGAGAAAGTCATATTTTTTATTGAAATAAGGTGACTTTCTTTCCTATATAATGAAAATGTTTTTTTTTTTAAATAAGTCATCTACTAATCTCAAAACAGATGACTTTCTTCCATATGCATTGAAAAAAAATATTTTTTACAAAAAAAAGTGGAATTGTAATTTTAAAACATACTACTTTGCTATCAATATAATTATTAATAAGGGAGATTATAAAAACAATTGAAAATAGTCATATGCTTTTAAAATTGTTCGTGTATGAAAATTTGGATTATTGAACAGAAAGTCATCTTTTTATTTTATTTAGATGACTTCCTTTCCTAAACACTGAAAAAGGCTCTGAATAAGGCTTTTTTTTTTTTAGCAAAAAGATAATCTTTTAATATCAAAGCAAAAGACTTTACTATAAATACAGATAATGAAGATTACTAAAACACTCGAAAATAGTCATCTATTTTTAATAAAAAAGATGACTATTGTCCATATATTAAAATTTGGATTATTGAAGAGAAAGTAATCTTTTAATTGAATTTGAATGATTTCCTTTCCTACATACTAAAAACAAACAATTTTCCTATAAGTGAAGATCAATAAACACTATATAGATGTCTAAAACGAGTCACACAAGAAGGTGGTAAATTATAGACAAAATCCAAATAATAATAAAACCATTCTTTATGTTAGCAATCACATGCAAATATTTGATGTTTAATTTCAATTCCTTATTGGGAAGCAAGAATCATTATTGCTAATGTTTAAAAGAGAAATTAAATAGATTGTTGAATCGTCTAAACTTAAATCAATTAAATCTTTGCATCAAATTAATGACAAAAAAAAAAAAAAAAAGGTTAAAAGAAGAAAATTAAGTGTTAGTGAAAGCAAGGATTTTTTCTCATTTTTGTCCACGTAAATGATGATTTTTATAGAATAATATTTGTGATGATTTTGACATTTTGTAAAATAGAAAGTGTTCAAATCTTTCGGTAAAATTTGTTCAAAATCTTTTAAAGAGAAAAAGGTGAGACTAGGTTGAAGGTCTAGAATGCAGTAGCTATACCAACGCTACAAAAATGATTAAGAAATAAGAAAGATTGTTCAATCTATATTCATGTTATTTAAATCTCTAAATTCATGTCATAAGCCCATTTAATAATGTATTAAAAAAGCCCAAACCATTTAATCAGTCACATGTTAGTCACATGTTGTTGTTTAATTAATTAGTAGTATGTTAGTCACATATTTTTTTAAAAATGTGGGACCCTTTTTAACTTGTTACATCATACACAATAAGTTAAAATTTACATGTTTTTGACCTTCAATAGCATGTCAATTAGGAGCTATCTAATACTTAAATTTGGCTTGACTGGCTTCTCAAGCTAAAACTCAACTCACTTAAAATTGATTCATTTAAATATTTTGTAAGCTCAGGTTAAGACTTAACTCAAATACTTAAATAGTTAAATTAGAAATAGGCTAATATCTTCATTGCTAGCTACATAGTAACAAGTTCTCTTGTCCTCAATTCTCAAGAAAATTAGAAGTAAAAGGAGAAACTTTCTCTCTTTAAAACAGAAAAACACTTGGTGAGTGGATGTAAAATAAGCTAATAGTCTATTTGGTACATGGATTCATAATCTTTAAAATTAGTCTTAATCTTAAGCTTAGTTAAACTATAGGATTACTAATGTTAAATCTTGTTTGGTATAGAAATTTTTAATTTATAGGATTAAGTAATCCTAATTTTATAATCCTATTTGATAGGATAGATTAATAAGTGGGATAAATTATTAAAATAATTAAATTACTTAAATATCCTTTGTCCTATATATAAAATTTATGTTTACCTATTTCTTTTTTTTTCTTATTCACAAGCATCTTCTTCTTATATTTTTTCTTTCACTATATATTGATCGTTGCTCTCAGGTACCTATTATTTTTTATATTATTTTTGAAATGAATTATAATCACATAATTACCTAGCTAGTATTTCCTATTTTTCAATAAAAGCTAATAACATTAATGTTTGAATTGTGATCTATCGTTTATTCTTATATGATCATTTTGAATGACGAAATTATTGAATTATGTCAATGTTAAATTGCCTTTTAGTTTCGGCATTCACGGAATTTCTAAGCCTAGCAATTATTATATGTTAAATTTTTGTATCATATGGATAGAGGAAAGATGATCCAAATACATAAACTCATTAATCGATAGGATTTTACTCATTAGTTACTGAAATGACCTATTTTAAATAATTAAACTAAATAAAATAATAATCAAATTACTTCTCAAAAGACAAATTTCTTCTTATTTATAGCAATTGTTTGCTCTTTTCCTTGTTTGTTCTTCATTTTTATAGCCAATTGTTTGCTCTTTTCACGGTTGATTCATGTTTTCATATGAAAGAGAAACTTTTGCTTTATTTATGGGGTTAAGGATAATGGAGAAATAAATTAGTTGAAATAAATTAGAAAACTAAGGGCATTTTTGAGACAAAGTAAAAAGTGAGGTTATTTTAAGGATTGAAATTTCATAAATAATGGGATTAGTAATCCCATAAGAAGGGAAGACATAGAGGGTTAAGTTTTTAATAATACTGATCCCATGAGTTAGTTAAGCCTTTGAGATTATTAAGCTCAACCTAAATCATATACCAAACATAGTATTGTTTACTAATATTATGGCTTAATTAAATAATCTGGTGTACCAAACAGTCTGTAACAGTTAAAAGAAAGAGTGAAGGGCTAGACTAGCCCCTCAAATTTTTTAAAATAGCTTACATAATTTCTTAAGAAATTTTTTAGTCAGTGTAAACATATATGGTCTTATTTTCTATCATTTGGCTTCTTTTTTTCGATGTGTGATCCATACCCGTGATCAAAAGTGGTTAAGTTAAAGAAGAAATCAAAATTTTAATGATAAAAAGAATTTAAAAAAGCAAAAAGAATATAAAATAAAAAATAAACAAGCCTAGCAAATAAATGGTGAGAAAATTTACAATAGTTTCCGCCTAAGCTCCTAGTTATCCATGCTTAGACTAATGAAATCGAGATTAGCAACTCCACCAGCTTAGGTCAAAGAGAGAGAGAAAGAGAGTAGCTTATAGATTTAGTTTATGATTCAAAGTGAGAAATTGGAAGATTTCAGGTAATAAGGATTAGTTTTTGGTGATCGTGATTTGAAGTCGCATCTTAATTGTCCATTTCAATGTGAAATGTTTTAAGTAATGTGTTTTTAGTAATGTTTTCAAACTCGACTCAGTCTTAAAACTAGAAAGGTAGAGGGTCACGGATCAACGGTTCAACCAAGATCGAACTAAAATTTTAAAATGATATAATACATTTATTATTTATATGTTAATTATAAAAAATGTAACACACACACACATATATATAGGTGTGTGTGTGTATATATATATAATTAAAATTTATTATTTAATTTCTTTCTCCAATAATGAAAATATTAGCTTTTATGGTATTTTATTATATGTGTTGCTGATGAAATAAAATTTATACAGTTGTCTTCCAATTTTTAGAAAAAGAAAATGAATTAGGAATTATTGAGGAAATGGTATTTGTGTAATTTTTTTGAATTGAGGAGCTATTTTGGTATGAAGTATAATCAAATTCTACTGGTTGGGCCATATATATATCTCCAGACTTCAATTTAACTTTTTCATCTATTATTATCATGATAATTTTCATAAATTTAATTAAAAACATTAAAATAGATAGCTACGAATACTTTACAACTTGAAAACTATCTCAAATCATTTAGTCTTTATACGAATAACAAACAAAAATATTTATTCGTTCTTAGAAATCAATTAAACATTTTTTTGGTTGATTAACATTATTCAAATGTTGCAACTATAATAAACACATTAGCAATCGATGAAATTATTCAAACATTGTAATTAATATTAATTTGATCATATATATTTTTCTTATTCCCGAAATAAGATTTTTGTTGATCTTCCTCTATTATTATCATTATCACCATCATTGTTATTAGTATATAGCATGGAAGTCACTTGAAAGATCATGGCCCAAGACTTTTGACATTTTAGACCCTTTAAACCCTCTTCTTTCCCACATGCCACTATACAAACTTCAAGATATTTCCATTTTGTTTCTTTTTCTCCTGCTTGTGGCTCTTATAGTCCACCATTGGAGAAATCTTGCCCACTAATTAGAGTTGAACTAACCATATGAGTTTTGGGCTAGATTTTGGTCGTGAATGTTGTAAGCCTGGAAAGGAAGGATAATGGTTAAGAGGGGCCAGGCCTTGTGCTTGGCAAAAAGGACTTCAATGCTCAAATTAGTAGTGAGCTTCACCTGTGACTAAAGAAGTAAGATTTCTCTTCTTTAGTCATAGAATTTTTAGTAAGAAAAGGAGATGAGAGAGATCTAGAGTTCAAGTTACTTGAATTATGTGTTGATCATTTTCTTTTGTATAGCTCCTGGATGGGACAGGTGTCTATGAATTTTGTGGAGGAGAAAGTATGTCCCCTGGCACAATATGTTCTTAATTAGTGTGGTTAGTATAAAGGTAGTGGGTGTATGGATTGGGATCTTATCTTTTGGGACGTGATAGGTGACTGGTGTTGTAAGGGTTTAAAGGCGCCCTACCTGATCAAAGGCCTTTTTTGACAAATAATAGTGATGTTTTTACTATGAATCCCCAGCCACAGAAAATAGCTTATGGAGGAAGTTATTTGGGTTAAAGTAAGAAATAAGAGCCCCTTGAGGAGGGGCAAAGGCTTCACCTCTCAGTAAGGGTAGGCTATCCTCTTTGGGCTTGTCTTAGATGGGCCTTAGTTAACCTAAAGGGGTCAGAATGCTCAAGCAAGACTGGGCTTTAGACTTCCTTTAGGCCCAATAATCCTTGGGCTATTTTTGTCCCTCATTAGAGGCCCTTTTGTTTCACTGAGGCGAGTGCCTAGGATGAAGCCTCAAATTAAACATTTCTTCCCTTGTTCAACTTCATTGGAAGGAGAGGCTTTGTGTTTGTGTTATTGGCTTTGCATAAGTAAAGGCGTAAGCTTTAATGAATTGGCTTTGTTTGTTCGAAGTGCTCTAATTGACTAAAAGCCTTCTTTTAGTCGAAGCTATTTTATTGGTTTAGAGACCTTTGCCCTCGTGTCCTATGTGGGGTAGGTCAGCTATCTCAAAGTCATTTAATGCATGGATGGCTGATAGAATCATGCTTTAAATGTGCATCTCTTCATTTTTGCATGCTTCCACATGTCACTGTAACAGGTATGATTTTTCAGAAAATTTTTAAATATAAATTGCCTTTTAATTGTCCACAATTATTAAACGATAGTTATTGAGGAGGTCCTCTCCTATATATACCTCTCAACTTCCCACTTTGGGCTCCTATTTGCTTCCTTGCTTTCTCTAAGCTATTCCTTCTTGTTCTCTTACTATTTCTATGCTTTCCTTTCTTCTCCTCTTCATCTTCTTCAATTTCATATCTTTTTTCAAAAATGGGACCAAAGAAGGAGGTTGTTCCCATGGGAGACCAAGTTAGCTCCATTCAATACTAGAAGATCCTAGAGGAGGAATAGGGGGCAATTGCACCCCTTGATAAGACTGTTGAGTTCCTTGCCTTTGGCAAGAATTACAACAATAGCTGTAAGGCCTTATTCGAGCACCAGTTCAATTTGCTGAAAAGGGATCAAAATGCTCCTTTGGGTTTGAACTCACAATGGAACCCTTGGGTTTAGATAGGTTGATTTTGAAAAGAGTAGCCACCTTAATTTTATTTTATTTGAGAAAAAGATTAAGAGAAAAACCCAAATTGACTCCAATTAATATCCAAAAGAAAATATCACTAGCCTCGAAACAAAAGAAGATTCAAGAACTAAATTTTTGATTTATTTTAACAAAATTAGTTTGGCAATTTTAATACAAAATAACTTAAAATAAATTTTATGAATAGAAATAAAGATGATGCTTGAGCAATAATATCCATGCTATGCATGGCAATTATAAAGTAATAAATAAAATAAAATATATTTAAGAATTATTACAGAAAAAATGGATTAAAAACAAGTGAAAGAGAGGATATTTTCTCTAGCCCTTATAAGTAGTAGGAAAAGTACACATTTCTCAACTAATTGCAAGAATCCATAGATTATAAAAAGAGATTAGTACAAAAGAAACAACACTAAAATAAAATAAAATAAAATAAAATAGAAATAATCTCATCAACGCTATAATACTCGAGGTTTCTTAACAGTAACAATGACATTAGAATGTCTATATACTATGCCATTTAGGGCTTTAAGAATCACAAATGTATCAAAAGAAGTGAATATTAAGTGAATGACATGATTATAAGTGAAAATATAATAGATTTTGATTAATATCTTATGATAAGTGAAAATTAGATCAAGTTGGATTTAATGTGAATGCTAGTAAATTAATTAAGATATGAATCTAAAGTATAAGTGATTGGGTTTCAACACCTCCTAAGATATTGGGAGATGATGATATTGATATGAAAGTTTGATAGCAATCAAAGTTACAAAGGGTATAGCGAAATCCAACATAGTTGGACTCAATGGATTATAAGAGGTACATATTTGAATAATGTCAAAGGAATAGTGAAAGAAAATTGGTTGGCATTGTTGTATTATCAATTAAAGTTTTTACCTAAATTGGAGTGTCAACAATTGGGATATTCAAGACAAGTAGTATCATTGTTAGAAGGGAAGAACTCTAGCCATAGGTGGCCACACGGCTGAAATTCCAGCCATGTGATAAGGGCGATTGGGAATTCATCCAGTAGCTTCATATGGGTGGAGACACAGCTGAGGTTTCACTTGTGGGAAGTCTACCAGCAAGCCAAAGAATTATAGAATTTGTGAAGTTTATAGGCAAAGTGATTGGCCAAAATAAAAGACAAAAGATGTGGTAGAGAATGAATTGTGGGTGTGATTAGCTTGCCACCAAAGTTGACTAAATCAAAGTCCTAAACCAAGTTGAATTCTTATTCTTCCACATGCACATCTAGACCTTTCTATGGGACACCTCACCACCTAATGATAATCATCACCTTTGTAGATGCAATCTTAACCATCCATCTTGACCATCTATCTTGATCAAATGTTAGCCATTGGATTTAACTTTATTAATCCTCACCATTGAACCCACTGATATATATGCAAAATTTACGTTGGAAAGCTTCATTTGGCTTTTCTCTACACAAAACTTCTCCACCAAAGAAGGAAACTCTTTCTATCCTATTTACATAAAGAACTTTAGCAAAGTAAAGCTAATCAAGGTCAGAAACTATAATTATCTACTCTTTTCCATACCTTAAGCTTAAATTTTAATGTTTTAGTTGGTTAGATGCTTCTTGTATACTATATATATATATATATATATATATATATATATATATATATATATATATATATATATATATATATATATATATGTATAAATTGGTTATGATAAAGAATGACTACAAAAAGTTTTAAATTTCAATTAAGTATATCTACGGTCATGTTAGATGAGGAAAAATAAGTATTAGGATGATTTTGAGAATATGATTTAATGGGAAAGCCTTAGAGGCATGAATATGATTAGAAAGAAACTTGATATTCTAATATTAAGTATTGATGATTGAGGGATTGAATGAGTTTTATATCATGTTAAATTGAACAATTTATGAGTAATTTAGAGATTGAATGAAGAATTGATGATTTCCCTAAATCTTATGGTTTATGGAAAATTAAAGATTTTGGGAATTGAATTTGGATTTATGAAATTGAAAGGAAAATCAAACTTGAGAATGGTATTATATGATTTGTACAATGTACATGTTGAAATTCAAATGATAAAAATGACTTTCCCTTAGATTAATGAACTAGATTCAATTATAGAATTGATGATGAAAATAGAATTAGCTCCCTTAAATATTGGAAAACTTGCTTAATTGACATTGGGTGACCACTATGAAAGCTAGAATGTAGAATTGAGAGGAAAGGAATTGTTCCTCCTAAAATGAATAGTTTTGATCAAATGGAGAATAACTGATGGATAGGTTAAATTTAGTAAAAAGAATATGTATAGTATATTTTGGCCCTAAAACTATTAAGTTGTGTTTTAATGAATAAGATAAAAGTGTTAGTAAGTTAAGCTAAATTAAGTAATGTGATAATGAGGAAGTAATTGATATGTGATTGAAATGCAATGTGTAGAGTCTAATGACAAGTTCAAGAATATTGTCCAAGAGTGCGAGGAGCACTACTTGAATTAGAGTCAAACATAAATATGAGCAAAGGAGTTTAAGGTGAGTATTTAATAATATAATATGCTTGTGTTATTTGCTTAAACCCTTATTGTTCAAACTGTGATTGCTAAAAGCATTCCAATTCCTTTATAATTTGAATTGCTCATTGATATTGAATATTTTTGATTCATTGATAATTTGAGTTGCTTATTGAATATTGAACCATTGACATGATGCTTCTCGATAATCATTGGATACCAAAACCGTATTGTGAATCATTGAATCCCTTGGCATGAGCCTTACATGAGCTTCCTATTGCATACCTATTGATAAGCACAAATCCCTTTTCTGATGTGGGAAAATACATCAGACCTTGTGTACTTGGTATATGCTTGTGGGTAGGGGAAGAATACCCAACCTCTGTTAGGGGGGAACACCTAATCGTAAAACCTGATCAGTCTTACGTAATGTGATATGTGTTAGTGAGGAAGGTTTAGGCCACCACTCTTGAATTAGTATGTGTGGAAAGCATCCTGCTCCCAAGAAAGTGATATTTCTGCTAAAGATTCTGCTTCTATTTGAATTGAGCCATTAAACTATATTGATAACATTGATTGCAAATGTTTCATTACTATAAGAACCCTTCCTGAAATTAATCATTATACTCACTTTATGTATTATATTATTTTGTATCATTGAGCATTGTCTCATATTGTAGTGGTTTTAAACTTTTTAGGTAAAGTCAATGAGTTAGTAAGGTAAAAGTTCCAAGCCCATCCTTCACTTGGAAACTGCTATGTTAAGTTCCTGTGTTATGGATTAGATCTCCATGGTTATTGAAAGTTATAAGGTCTATATGTAATATTAATGATTATTGAAGAATTTAACACTAATATTTTATGAGGTATATACAAAATGTGAAAAGTGATGTAATTGCTATTGTAATAATGTGTAAAGTGATGTACATTTGACTATTGATATAAAATAAAGTTTTATTCAAGTTGTGTTTATAATGTTGTTACAAGTTAACAAAGATGTGATAAGCAAATAATGGGTAATAAGGTTTCGATCTTGGCATAAGATTTAATGTTATGAATGATAATAGATTATGAGTTAAATGGGTTCTATGGGTTTAGGTGACTTTACATCTCCCTAAACTCTAGGATCGACACAGCTTAAAAAGGTGGGTCATGACAAAAGCAAATAAAGGATAAATGGTGAATTATTTTAAAAAAAATATTTTGGGGTTGATGCCTAAAATGTCGGTATGCTTGCGTATCATTTTGAATGGGAATCAAACCCCATGCAATTCTTCCTTATTAAAAAGGAAGGGTTTTTGAAAAAAGGTTAATTTGATTTATTAATTTAGTTCAGATTTAAAATTAAAAACTTTAGATCTTTTTAGTTTTAGACCTACAGTAAGATATAAAAGAGAGAATTCTATATCTGATTTAAAAAATGTCGAAAGAAGAAATTATACCTTAATTTTACTCTTTCATTGTATGAACAAGGCAAGCCTTACACTTGATTTGAGCTCCACCTTAGATCGGGATCGCATGAGATGAACTTTACACAAAAAGAGTTAAACAAACAAAGACTCAAAGAAATAATAATTGAAAATCAAAATTAAACTTAGGAAGTTAGATCTGCAATTAGGGAAAAGAGATTTTTTTTTATATTTGAAAATTGATAGAACTTTTAGCTTAAAAAAATTATAGATTTTTGTATATGAAACTTGTCTAAAATGATTGGAAGTGGGCCCTATTTATAGGGAAAATGTAAAGAAAGTTAAGAAAAAAATCGAGCCTGGCTGTGCCGGCATGCACTACGAGCGTACCGCCTAGTATGACAGCATAATAAGGGTACTGCCCAATTAGGCAGCATCAAAGTGTTGCTGCTCGGCCTAGCCTATACTTATATCTTTCGCTCGACTTATTTTGGCACTTTTTAGCTCATTTTTGATATGATTTGAGTCCGGTTTGATTTTACGGGTTTGTAATAGAGTGCCGATCATCTGGAGGTACAATTTTTGAGGAAATCTATTTTTAGTGGGACTGTCGTACTGGCTCTATATAGCATACTAATCTTAGCTGGTGTCAAGCTACAGCTGGATTATAAGGGTGTAAAATTAAGGGTTCACAGCTGCCATCTCATTAGAATTAGCTTTGAAGAAAAGGCAATTATGATGATAGTGAACCTAGGGATGATAGATGGGAAAGGAACTATAGGGATGTTTAGGTGATCGTTACTAAACATTTATGGGTGAAAATGATAGATTTTGAATAAAAGAGGCAGAAAAAGAAACCACATGGATGCTTAGGTGATCGTTAATGGGTGAAGTGATCGTAAGGCTATCCTAGGATGATCTGATAAGTTTTAAAAGAAAAACCTAACCCTATGTTAGGTTACTGATCCTAAGGCTATCTTAGGATGGTATGAAAAGTTTTGAATGAGAAACCTAGTCCTATGTTAGATTGATGATCCTAAGGCTATCCTAGGATGGTCTAAAAAGAGAAACCTAACACTATATTAGGTTAATGATCTTAATACTATCTTATAATGGTCTAAAACTTTTGAAAGAGAAACCTAACCTTGTTCTAAGTTGATGATCTTAAGGTTATCCTAGGATGGTCTAACAAAAAGGAATACCTAATTTAGTTTTAAGGTATGAATCCTAAGGCTATCCTAAGATAGGTTTGATGGTGATGGTTCCAGTCTTAATTTAGGAACTCTATTTAATGATTTTATTGGATTAATTATCCATTTTTCTTTAGGAAATTAGATTGATGACTTCTCTTGAATTGAAGATAAATTATTAACTTAAAAGTCTAATTAATGACATGTTCTAGTGTGAAATGCATCTAACTATGCAATGATTGGATACTTTAAACTTGTGAAGGGTCACTTTCGCAAAAGAATGCTAATCATTTGGGAGACAGATGCACATTTTGGAAAGGTGAATATTTGAAAGGGAGGTGCCCCCATTTTTAAATGATAAAGGAAAATGATTAGGTCATTTTGTTTAGATAGATAAGCTTAGGAATGGTAGGGTCACACTTGATTTTGACTAGGTATGAGGTTTGTTAATAAGGGAGGAAGAGATCGAGCTAGTCAACTTGATAGGCTTAGTCAAGCATGGCCTTTTGAATGGCTACCTTAGGGTCAAATTAGGTATGAGACTGCATGGTCAATAGCCATTAGTTTGACCTGGGTAGAAGTCACTTTAGGAGGTTAAGATAGGTATGGCTGAAAGAAGTTAGGCTGGGTTTATGTAGATCTGGCTTCAAAGAAGGTTTATGTTGAGGCTAAATTTGGAAAGCTCGATCAAGGAGGTCAAGTCCTTAGAGATGATTAGGTTGGTAGGTTAGGTTAGGCTTGTCTCTAAAGAAGTTCATACAGAGGTCTTTGGTTAGGTCTAGCAATTGGCTCGGTCAATTATGGCCTTTAGGGAGAATCAATTTGGAAGATTGTTCTAGTTTGGGTTTAGGAAAGATTATTTAGAATGAGTGGATCATTTTAGAAGGCTAGGTCAGGTTTGGCCTTGGCTAGGGTCATTTAAAAGCTCAGTCTGGTTTTGTGATATAAAAGGACATATTAAAGGCTTGGTCAGGTTATAGCCCTTGGGAAGTTCATTTGGAAGGCTTAGTCAGATTTTGCCTTAAGACTATGTCAGAGATATCAGGCTAGAGTGCTAGATTTTATAGGAGATCGAACTAGGAGGCTAAGTCTTACTCATAGGAAAGGTTAGGCTAGGAAATCAATTTGGAATGCTCAGTTAGATTTGGCCTTAGAAGAGATTATGGGCTTTATAAATGAAGGCCTTTTAGGAGTGGGCTTCATGGTGAAGGCTTTTTGGTTTGGGCTTCATGGTTAAGACTTTTTGGTTTGGGCTTCATAATAAAGGCTTCTTATTTTGGGCATCACAGTGAAGGCTTCTCGGTTTGGGCTTTATGGTAAAAGCTTTTTAGTCTAGTCTTCATAGTGAAGAGGTTTAGGCTTCTTGAAGAAGGCTTATGAATTTGGGCTTTATGGTGAAGGCTTTTTGGCTTGGGCTTCATAGTGAAGGCTTTTGGTCTTAAGCTTTATTATGAAGGCTTTTAGTTTTAGGCTTTGTGATGAAGGCTTTTGGTATTGGGCTTTATGATGAAGGCTTTGGGTATTAGGCTTTGTGATGAAGGCTTTTGGTTAAAAGACTTTCGATCTTTGAGAATAGTTCGTCAGCTTAGGCTTTTTTACAAGATGATTGGTTTCCGAGTTTAGGCTTTATGGTGAATGCTTTTAGGTTTGGGCTTCATAATGAAGGCTTATAGGTTTAGGCTTCATGATGAAGGCTTATGGGTTTAGGCTTGGCTTGGGCTTTATGATGAAGGCTTCTTAGTTTAGGCTTTTTTATGAGATGATTGGCTTTAGCTTAGATATGGTACTACAGGTTTTTGTCATAAGGACACCATAGGCTCATGGATAGGGCGTTTCCTCTTTGACATGGTTGCACCAATCTAAGAAGATTAAGCTGAGAATGGTTTGCAAGCCTATTGATCTCAGGGATTATGCGTTTTGCCTAGAAAGCTTGACCTTTCAAGGATAATGAGATGTTTGCTAAATAGGCATAGGATAGGCTTTGACTTGTTCATGCTTTTTAATAAGCTTGAGGATGATAGGCCTTGAGAGATATGCCTCAACTTCTAGTTTTGTTAAGGAATTTGACTTTGAGGATGATAAGTCTTGAGAGACCTAGGGATCTATAGTTCTACCCATGTTGAGATTTTTTGAAAGAAAGGGTGGTATGAGGCTTGAACTTGAAATAATGGTGCGATTCGCCAATGAGGCTAAGGATGAAGTTTGGGAATGGTTTAAAAGTAGGTTGGAACTTATAAAAAGGGATTAAGAAGGCTGTATGGTTTTACTATTTATAGTATGATTCATGGAAAAGAGCAAGTGAAGCTTTCTTGCTTTTGAGATTGAATGGAAATTTTGGGTGACACTCTATTGGCTTGAATGTAGATGATGTACTGGCTAAAGGGAAGTGCCCTAAGGAGTGGTTAAAGGACAAGTGAGAAGAGACAACTTAGGAACCATGCTCCTAATGAGAGATAGGAATGTGATGGACAAGAGTTATGCATTAGCTCTTTGAGCTAAATAGTGGAACGGATTGATAAGAGATGATGGCATTCTAGGAAGACATGCCCTATTGTAGGATAAGGGCATAAAAGACAGTATAAATTCAGAGAACAAGCCTCTAGTAAGGAAGGATGACTTTGAAGACATGAGACAAGTGGATTGATTGAAGATGATTTGACAACTTTGGACATGAGGAAAAATGACTAGGAAGAGCTTTCTCTCTCTTTCAGCTTTAACTTCTGCTTAAGTTGCCTTTTTGGGTTTTCAACTTAGTGAAATTGGATCAATGAAATTTAAAAGAAAATATTCCACCATGATTTGGGTTGTTGCTTTAAGGGGCTTCAATTATTGGGTTCTAGGTTTGATGAAGGTCTTTTTCTAAACTTACTGCCATTTACTGAAGTGCATCATTTGATTACCCAATGTGTAATGGGAAATTCCATTTGATTTGCTCTTCATGCTTTAACTATTTGATTGTTTGACCTTCTTTTATTAGGTGCGATTGTTGATGGCACCTCAAATTCTAACATGTGCTAATGGTGGTGGATTTAATTGACTATTTGTTCAATTCCCTCTCTTTTTTGCCTTTTTTTTCTTTTTTTCATTTTCTCTCTTTTTTTTTTCTTTTCTTCTCTCTTTTTTTTTTAAGCTCACCTATGTTGGGACTAAATATGAAAGATAAGAAAATAAATGCACAAATAAGGAAATATAGATGAATTACTATAAAGAAAACTTTATTACAATATGATAAAAAGGAATCGATATGGTAAACACAAAATACACGAAAAAGACAACAGGCTTAGCCTTGGATTTAGACTCCAAACTTTGAGATTTGGACTCAGACTTAAGCTTAGACTTAGAATTCAATCTTAAACTTAAGCTCAGACTTAGAATTCAATCTCAAATAGGTCAGATTAGCTAAACTTGAACTACTTTATGACATACCTCCTGGGGTTAAGGTAAGGTGGGGTTGAGTCGGGTTCAGATTCCTCATCACTATTCAGGTTAGTGTTGGGAAATTTAGCTTGAAATGATTTGCTTTTGATGCAATCTTCAACCTTTGATGCAGATGCAACCAAAGCTCTAAAGGTGGGTAGGTATTGTGTTAACAAGTGGGCTCAATAAGTCGAAAGTAGATTCTTGACAATGATATACACTTGTTCTTGATCGGTTAGCTTGTTACCATTTGAGTAACTTTAGCCCTCTACCTTGTAAGGAACATGGAGAAAGATTTATGTAGAAGTTGCTTCATGGTTGGTTTCTAAATCACACCTAGTGACATCCATTTCGGTGTTGTAATGATATTGTTTGACAAAGGCATAACAGATATCATTCCATGTTCTTTTTTAGCTTTTGTCTAATGAAAGAAACTATCTTTTGGTAGCTCTGGTTAGTGATTGTTGGAACATTTGAGTAAGGATCTCATCACTAAGTCCTAAAGGTTTCATTAGTCCCACATATAACTTCAGATCAATTTTGAGGCATGTGGTTCCATCAAATCTATCCAATTTAGCAATTTGAATTTAGGAGGAAGCTTGGCATCAGGGAACAAGGTCAAGCTATCCATATCAATTAAGTCATTGTGATGCTTCAGGGTGTCATGACCCACTTATTAAGCCGTGACGGTCCTAGGGCATAGGGAGACATAAAGTCACCTAAACCCATAGAACCCTATGTAACTTATAATCCTTTACCATTCATCATATTGGACCTTGTCCCAAGATTAGAACCCCATTGCGTTATTACCAACTCCTATTTTGTCATCTATATATAGCCAAATATTCATTATATCATTATGACATTCATCTCATTTACATATGTTCATTACTAATTACACCAACATAAATATAATCACATTATAGTTCTTAGTACATATCAATCCCATATCATATTAGTGCTAAACCTTTAGTAACCATGAAGTTCTAAAACAATGGTCTTTATAGTCAAGAATTATAATTCTTGAAATTACCAAAACAGCTTCCAAGCGGATGAGTAGGACTTGGAATTTACCTTGCTGACTCGTCAATCTTACCTGAAAATTTTAAACAACTAGGGAATGAGACAAAGCTCAGTGAGTATATAATAATATAATAAATATGGTGAGTACAAGTACCATTTTCAAGAAGAGCTCTTTATGGCAATGGAATGATTTCAATCAATATTATAATTATGGTTTAATTTCTCATTTAAAATGGAAGTAACATCTTTAGCTGAGGTTTGGTACTCTTGCCCTACCCATAAGCTTATACCAAGTGTATAAGTTCTGGTGTATTTCTTCACACCAAAGAGGATTCTGCTCATTCATAGGTTTCAATGAAAGACATATCCAAAGTCTACAATAGGAATTCAATGGAAAATAGTTTGGCATATTAATCATTCTCTTCATTGAGCAAAATATAGGACCCAAGCAAAAGGCTCAGCATGGTCAATATCATATAAGGAAGATATAGATTTCTAAAGGGTTCAACAATCAATAAGCAAGCATATATCAATCTTCATTTCAAATACATGTCAAGGAATGGTATTTTAAGTAATGGTTGTAAGCAATAAGGCATGATTACATTATATTATTAAGTACTCACCTTGGACTCCTTTGTTCCTATTTATGTTTAACTTTAATGCAAGTGGTGCTCCTTGCACTCTTAGACAATATTCTTATCCTTGTCTTTAGATTCTACACATTTGCATTTTAATTATATATAAATTAGTAACTAATGATGTTACTAATTATACCTTATACTTATTTTATTACTTCAACTCACAATGGAAATGTATCAATAGGGTCATATACATTTTTATATCTATTCTCATTCGTAATCCTTTCCAAGCTAGATTCCTCATTCAATTTCATGACTTTAAGTTCAAATTTCAAAATTCCCAATTTGTTCCATAAACCCTAGAATTTAGGGAAAATTATAAATTTCCCAAAGCTTAACTTAAATTAACCATAAATTCACTAAATTAACACCTAGGCAATCCATTCCTACCAATTATCTTGAGTTACTTCACTCTTATTCATATGAATCCTAACTTGTCCCACTTAGGACAAATTTGGGGAAACTTATGATTCCTCATCAAATCTTCAAATTAGTTATGGAAATATGAAATCAACATAATATAAAATATATATGATTACTCAATTATCACAATATAATATTAAAACACCAAGTTCCCCTTTTAACTATGTTTATGTCTCTAAAATTTTCAAGTCTTGAATCAAGTTACTAAAATTCATTTTAACACTTCTATATCATTTTTCTTCATCTAAAATAACTATAGATGTATCCAATTAGAATTTAGAACACTTCCTTATTCTTTCACTATTATGGGCTAAATTTTTCGTATGGTGTAGGAAGGACTTTATGCAACTAAAATACTAAATTCAACCTTAGAACATAGAAAGAGAAGATGAATAAGATTTCTCACGTTGGTTAGCTTTGGTTTGCTAAGGTTCTTGTTGCTATTGGTGTAGAGAGAGAGCTTTTTTTGTTATTCTAGAACTTTGGTGTGGAGATAAGAAAAATGATGTTCACAACATAAAATTTGTATATATATATATATATATATATATATATATATATATATATATATATATATATATATATATATATATATATATATATATATATGATGGGTTGGATGGTGAAGATTTGATTAACCTTGATCTAATGGCTAAGATTTAATCTTGATGGATGGCTATGATTTGGTCAAGTTAGATGGCTAGGACTTTCTCTACAATTGTGATGTTCATCATGTGGTTTTGAAAGTAGCAAAAATGAATGTAGACTTTTGTGTGGATGAAGGGAGAATTCAAGTTGGAAAAGAAATTGACTTAGTAAAAAATGGTGGTTTCCAAGTCAAAATTAATGGCTAGCTTTTCCAACATCAAACTTAACCTTAGTTAGCTATTTCTAACTTTAGTTAAGTGTATGTTCATCCATCCTTGGGCCTTGTGGTTGACCATTCAATGGGCTTGGGCTTTTGAGCCCAAAATCCCATTAATGAATCCTTATATGCATGTTTCAAGCTTGATGCTTAATATATTTTCTATTTCATTTCTTTCACTTTAATATACATATTTCTACCTTCCAATATCACTACAACTTTAGACATTACTAGGTAAATCTTGTTCACTCTATATTACATATTTTCTATACTTTCATTAGCTTTGTTCATGTATATAAGTCATATAGACTCACTTGGTCAAATTAAGTTTGACTTTCATTGTACCATTGTAACTTTGATTGAAATCAACTTTTCATATCACTATTATTATCTCCCAATGATTTAGGAGATGTTAGTGCCCATTCATTAGCACTTTAGATTCACATTTCAAATAAATTATAAACATAGTCACATTAAGTCAAACTCGATTTGACTTCCATTTTATCATAAAAGTGCTTATCAAAATCAATTACATTCTTCACTTATTGTCACATTATTCATTTAGAATTTGCTTCTTATGGTGTTCTTATAATTCTTGATGTTTTAAGGAGGCCTTGAATGGCATAGTACATGAACATTTTGGTGCCTCCATTGCTAACTCTAATAGGTTAGGGAAACCTTGGGTATTACATTCTACCCCCTTTTAGAAAATTCATCCTCAAATTTTCAAAATAAATACTCTTGGTTCATAAAGTAATTGACAATACTTAGGCTACATGTCTCACTTGTTTTCTCATATACATTTATTATCTCCATGGATTTTTGATCATTTCCTCGCTATCTTTCTTATTCTAATTTCTCTGATGAGTCATCTTTAATAACAATTCTTATATCATAAGATCTATTATCAAATCGATGTTATATCAATTTTCTAACCCATCAATTATGTAATATCTCCTTTCTCATTTCGCGTACTATAAGTCTATTTCTTCGTCAACTCATCATAACTTAAAATTTCTTAGAGCACCATATAGAGATCTTATCATTTCTTTGTAAGTCTCTAGAAGAGTAACTTAAAATGTTGCAATCCCATAACTAGTGGTTATGGTCACTCTTAATATTCGTTACAATTTACTATTATCAATACTCTAACAAATTGTTTTGATTTCTTCTCTTCTCACTTACTATTGAAGGATTCCTTCTATATTTAATCAATCCTTAATCATATTTGTCTACAAGGAATTGATTATTTACCTGATCAACCCAAATTTTTAATTAATTTTGTCTTTTGTTACAAATATGTTAGGATTATTACTTTATCATCTTTTGAACATACACTAAACATACAGTATGTATATAGTTATGTATAAATAAGAAACATAACAAAACTTACTTTAAATTCTTCATCAACTTACATGTCCTATCTCCGTATACCAATTGCATAACTTTTACATCAACTTTTTATAATGCTATAGCATCTCAAATCAGCACATGGACGTTCTTAGATTGTTCTTTATTACTAATTGTCTCAATTACTCCAAGGTTCAATATTCTTGTCATTCTCATACTTGTTCGTATATACATGCTCATGTACACACTCATGCAGTCAAATTTACAGCTATTTCCTAATACGTATAATTTATCCTTGCCATTTCCTCACTTATGAGTATTATCCTTATCTTAAAATTTAGAACTTGATTTTTTTTTTCACTTTTTCCTTAATTTCATCGATTGCAGTTCCATGTTTCTTGAGTCTTATATTTCACTTGTGGCCTTCAACTTTACATAAAATGCTTTAACAATATTTGTGTTTTCATCCCTTTTTAATCATAATCTTTTGTCTTGCAGTTATTTCTAATTTCTTATTAATAGATCTTATTGAAAATTACCATATGGAGGGGTTTATATTCACACATAATGAGGTAGGATAAATTCTCACAGACCCTTTCCTTAAGTGAATACTTTTGGCTATTTGAAAGATAATTAAGGGGAAGTGTCAAAATTAGTAACAAGTGCATATATAGTATGTCCTGATCTTAAAAGAAACAAGTTAGTATTATAATGAATACGTTATGCTAAATTTACACTAATGTCATAATAAAGAAGTGATTAACATATAAATGAAATGTGAATGTGTAGAATATAAAGGCAAGGACAAGGACACTGTCCAAGTGTGTGATGAGCACCACTTGCATCAAAGTTAAATGTAAATAGGAGCAAAGGAGTCCAAGGGGAGTATTTAATAATATAATATGACTTTGTGCCATTTGCTTTGAACCTTTATTGGTAAAACCATAATGTTGAAATATTCCAATGCCTTGATGAGCTTGAATTGCCATTAATTATTGAGCCATTTGATATGATGATTCTTGATGAAGTTTGACTATTATGAACCTATCATGTTGAATTCATAATGTAATCATTGAATTCTTTACCATGAATTTTATTTGAACTTTCCTATTAGTGCCTGTCGATTATTGAATTCTTTGGAAATCCATATCTTCCTTATATGATATTGACCATGAAGAGCCTATTGCTTTGGTCCTATATATTGCTCAATGAGAATAATTAGAATACCAAACTATCTTCCATTGAATCCCTATTGTAGACTTTAGATATATCTTTCATTGAAACCCATGAATAAGTAGAAATCCTCTTTGGTGTGAGAAAATACACCAGACCTTGTGCACTTGGTATAAGCTTGCGGGTAGGGCGAGAGTACCCAACCTTTATTAGGGGGAACACCTAACAGTAAGACCTTATCAATCTTACATAATATGATACATGTGAGTGAGCAAGGCTTAGGCCACCACTCTTGAATTTATATGTGTGGGAGGCATTCAGCTTCCAAGAAAATATTATTTCTGTTAAAGATGTTGTTTCCATCTCAATGAGAAATCGAATCATAATGACAACATTGATTAAAATTTTTCCATTGCCATAAAGAGCCCTTTTTGATAATGGCCTTTGTACTCACCATTTATATTTTATTATTATGTACTCATTGAGCTTTGTCTCACTCTTTAGTTGTCTAAATTTTTCAGGTTAGGTCGACAAGTGAACAAGGTAAATTCCAAGCCACATTCCTCCGCTTGGAAGTTACTCTGCTAGTTTTAAGTGTTGTGATTCTTAACTATGAAGACCATTATTTTAGAGCTCTATAGTAGTTGAAGGTTTAGTACTAAAATGTTATAGGGTTTACATGTGATGTAAATTATATTGTAATTACTATTACAATAGTGTATGATGTTATAAACATTTGATTAATGATATGAAATAGAACTTTGGGAAATTTATGAGTTGTGTTTATGAATGGCATTATAAGTCAATAAGGAAATGACAAACAAGTAATGGGTAACAAGAAAAGGTAATTAGGTTACAATCTTGGGATAAGGTCCCATATAATAAATAGTAAAGGATTATAAGTTAAACAGGTTTCTACGGGTTTAGGTGACTTTATGTCTCCCTATGCCCTAGGACAATCACGACTTAATAAGCTGGTCGTGACAAAGGTGGTATTAGAGCAGTGGTTAGATTGTCATGGTAATGAATGAGGTCGTGAAATGCATTGTATCTCAAGGTTCAAATATAGTGCCACGAGCCCTAATGAGTCATAACTAAGTTGGGAGACCAAATATGATAAGTTTAAAGCCTAAATGTTGGAAGAAGATGGAAGGCCATCGGTGATTACACAGCTGGGATTCCAGCTGTATGGTAAGAGCAAAATAAAAATTCATCCAGTAGCCTCCCACGAGTGGAGGCACAGTTGAGGTGAAGTTATGTTCTTGGTCATGTTGGAGCTTGCACCTAGCTTTCAAAAATTTATGAAATTTCTTCTTGTGATCATGTTTGCCTTTCTATGTTTTGCTTTTTTTTCCTATTAGAACTATTATTATCAAACATTAGGGTGTATTTTGATGTGAACCCTTAATTTTGTACCTTCCAAAATGTGTTTAAACCTAAGAAGCACTTAGGCTTGGTAAACAAACCTTCAGAACTCCAAAACTCTCAAAATGAGAAAATCAAAACATTTCTTTTTAACATTTGAACCTTTTCAAATCATTCGAGACTGAGTAACGAGTACAATGCAACTAGAACCATGAAAAACGTATGAGAAACAAGCAAGAACAGGCAAAAATAAGAAAAATGGACGGAAGCAAGGTTGGCTATCGTGCAGCACAACCCTCTGTAGTACCATAAAGGCTTGTGTGGCAATTTGTGTGAGTTTCCCTATTTTTCTACTATCCCACATCAAACTTTTATGCATTATGAGCTCCAGGCTTCCCTTTATATATAGAGGATCTCTCCATACTTCAAGAGCTTGAAAAGCATTAATTTCAAGCAAACCGCTTTGCATTTGCTCCTTGCTTTGCAAAGCAAGTTTGGGGGTTTCTCCTTGATTCCTACTCAACTAGTTAAAGGCTTTCTACCTTCCTATTTAAGGCTAGTCTATCGCCCAAGGCTAATGTTGGGAGGTTTCTCCTTGATTCCTATTCGACAAGTTAAAGGCTTTTTGCCTTCTCATTCGAGGCAAGTCTATTGCCTAAGGCTCATTTTTCTAGTCTGAGGCTAGCCGCCACCCACCATTTAAGGCTAGCTGTTGCCTACCATCCGAAGCTAGCTGCCACAAACCATTCAAGATTAGTTATTGCCTGTCATTTGAGGCTAGCTGCCACTCGCCATTTGAAGCCAGCCACCTCTTACTATCGAGGTTAGCAGCCGCTTACCATCCTAAGCCAGCCACTGTACGCCATCCAAAGCTAGTCATCACCCACCATCCGAGGTAAGCTTCTTTTCCTTTAATTTTCTTTTTTCTAAATTTCCTTGCCTCTTTTAGTTAGTTAATTAAATTGATTCATCTAGATCGCTAGCTAATCAACTCGGTAATCAATTAAATTAATTAATTAACTCAACCCTCTTTTAATCAATCAATCAAAACATGATAAAGTGGCTAGGCTAAACTAACCCCTTCCCAAGAAGGGAGAACTACATGGGTTCTGATTCCCATTCAAAGGGACACATAGGAATACTTGGTTTAGGCATCGAATCCAATTAGAACTAACCAACTCTCCCCCCTATCACCTTCTTCACTTGTTTTATTTTGCTTTCCTTTACTTTGATATTAGGTTTAGTTTGGGAATATATGACTTTCTTAGAACCTATAAGGGTTAGAGGAGGTATCCCCTAAGTTTGGGATTTTTTTGTAATATTAACTTTCTCCTACTTCAAACCTTAACTATGTTTTTACTTTATTGTTGAAATAGATGAATTGAATGATCATGCATATTATAAATTGTTCATGCATTTTAATTTGTTTATAAAATATATTTCAAGTCACTTTTATATTCATTGGCCAAACTTATTTTGTTAAAATAAACCGAAAACCTAGTTCCCGAATCCTTTTCGACTTTGAGATTAGTGATCTTTTTCCTTTGGATAATAATTAGAGTCAAATGGGCTTTTTCCTTATATTTTCCCAAATAAAAATAAATTAAGGTGGTCACTCTAAGATTTTAAACCTATTAAAGATAAGCCCGAGGACTTCCTCATGAGTCCTTTCCCAAATGAGCATTTTGATTCCCTTTAGTGGATCGGACTAGTGTTAGGGTGAGGCCTTATAGCTAGTGATTCCAATGGGGAGTGACTTTCTTTTAATAAAAGGAAAAATAAGTGGACTACTAATTGGTTTAAAAAGTGTTTGGCCTTTTAATATGATTATGACTTTGCATGCATCACTTACATAGGCTCTTTGTCATTCAACCTAGTCTTAGAAAAATAATTGATAGTGAGTAGCATCAATTGGGTAACCCTCATTGGGTCTATTCACCGATAGTGAAATCATCCACCTCGCGATGAATCCTTTGATCCATTTAAAAGTGTAATAAGTATGCACATACTGTTGGACCTATATGAGGCTTTTTGACTATATATGGTTAGGTATATCATTGCTCTAGTGTGATGGGTACCCAAATTGAGCCACCCTTACCCTTTCATATAATGAACTTAGATCCTAGCCTTAGGTTGTATGTACTATAATTAAAACCTTGCATCTTTAGATTCTTATGAAATGTTTTCCTCATGCATTCACATTGTATAATAAACCATGCATTCATCTCAAGTCTAGGTCAAACCTTGAACTGAAGAAGGCTCAAACATTCTTACCTCCATTCAAACACCTCCTATATAAACACTCTCATCTATACCCCTGTGAGGCCTCGCCTGAGCACTGGTCCGATCCGCTGAGGAATCGAAATGCTCTTCGAGAGAAACTCCATGATTAGAAATTGTTGTGAGTTCAGAAAATTGATCTTTGTAATTTGAAAGTGTGAAAGTGAGTCACCATTTTAATTTACTTGTTTTAATTGGGAAAATTAGCAAAAACCCAATATGATTGACTCCAAAAATGTTCTGATTTTATCCCAACGGAGAAGCACTAATCCACGAGTGATCAAAGAGGGCTCGGGGATCAGGTTTTGGTAATTATATAATTGAGAAAATATGATTTTCTTTAGTTTGGCTAAAAATGCAAAATAACTCTTGAAAGGAATTTTTCGTGTATGTGTGAATAGGAATATACTAATGCATGAAATAGATATATATGATAAGATAAAATGACAATTATAGATAAATAAGCAAGATAAATCCTACTTAATTATTACAAAGCCAAAACGATTAAAAAAAAAGGATCTTTCCTCTAGCCCTTATGGGTACTAGGGAAAGCACACATTCCTCAACTAAGTTAATACATAAATAGAAAATAAAGGATTAATATAAATAAATCAAAGTAAAAGGGAAACAATGTTAATAAAAAGATTTTGGAGATGATGCCTTTTAGAATGGCAGCCTGCGTATCCTATTAAATAGGAATCAAACCTCACGCAGTTCTTCCTTCTTGCAAAGGAGGGGTTTTGAAAAAGAGTGTTGGTTTATTTATTAATTTAATTCTGATTCTTAAATTAATAAATTTTAGATCTTTTCTATTTTAGACCTAAAGAGAATTCTAGATCTAAGTTTGGAATTTTAAAAATGGAAAAAAGATGATTTCTTTGCTTTCCTTGATTTTCAGATGAACGGAGGAGCTTAACTCCGGATTTAAGCTCCACCTTGGATTTGAAACCCTTGGAAATCTGAATCTTAATAACAAAAGATTAGCGAAATAGCGTGATGAAATATAATAGAGAGAATTTATGTCCTTAGAATTCCCCCAAATGAGCTGGAAGGAGGCTCTATTTATAGAGTTGGTGAGGGGGGTGCCGGCGGTACGGACGGCGGCACCAGTATGTCGCCGGCGGCACAGGCAGCACTGGCGATATGCCAGGCATCAATTCGTGCTGCCTGGCTGCCAGCACAAATTTCATGCCGCCCAAGGTGGCATGGAAGGTGTGTCGCCCTGACAGCGGCACGGCAAATGTGCCACCCAGATAGCGGCACATCAGGCGTGCTGCCTAGGGCAATGACGTGCCTCTCGTGCGCTAGCCAGCTAGTTCAACCTGTTTCCTACTTTTTCTTTCATTTCGGGTCCATTTCAATTTCGATTCGAGCTCAGTTTGATCATGTAGGTTTACAACTGAAAGTTGATCGACTGGAGAAGGAAAGATTTAGAAAATTTATTTTTTAACAGGGCGCTGCCCCCTTGACCCCTGCCTGTTAATCGGCTAGCGGGACCACCGTATACGTAGCGCCCTATTCTTAGTAGGTGTCAAGCTGCAGCCGGATCAGGAGGTGCAAATTTGAGGATTCATAACCCCATCACTTATCCAATAACCCTTAGACCATCACCCTAAACCTTTGAATTAAATACCATTATCCCTTTACTCTAGCCCTTAACCCAAGCACTTTCACCCGTAACCCCTAAACACACTCACCTCTATCTAGACACCTTCACTATTAAAACCCTAGACACTCTCACCTCCATCCAATCACATTTGGCCCCATAAACTAAAAACTATGACCCTAACCTTTAATCCTAAACACCTCACCTTAGCCTTTATCCTAAATATCATCACCTTAACCACATACCTTAAAATCTTGTCCTAGCTTTATCCTAAACACCAAACACTTAAATCTCGCACCTCAAATGTAAACTAAAACCACCTTCAACCTTTCGACCTTAAGCCATAAACCAATGATCATAAAACCCATATCCAACCCTAAAAACCCTGCTACCTGACCACAAGCTTAATCCATAGCCCCTATCCTTAAGAAAAAAAAAAAAAAAAAAAAGGGAAGAAACTAGACACCTTAGGTTCTCTATACTAAAACCATTATCTTAATCTTACCATTGTTCAAAATCAAACCCACTATCCTTAAGCCTAACACCCATTGCCCATTACCTTCAAAACTAGCTTGTTACATTTAAACCCAACAACTTTGGCCTGACATGTTACTTTAAACCCAATACCTTTGATCCTACCTTAAACCCAAAACCTTAATCCCATCTTACCTTAAGCCTAAAAAATGGTTGGCCCATGACACAACAAGAAAGCCTTTTCTCTTAGATCTGTATGCCTATGCCTTCACCACCTTTTCTATTCCATATGTGCCACTTACCTTGTTGCTTTGATTTGAAGGTACCAATGGCCAAGGCATTTGACATGGCTTCCTTGACTACACTTGTGACCAGACTTCTTAAGAAGTAAGAAGAGTATTTCCAGGCTATCCTAACTACTCAACAAGCCTAATTCGAGGAACAAAGGCAATTCATCATTGAGGAAGTTTGAGCTATGATTTACTAGGCCAACCTTAACCATCTTAACCCAAACCTTATCTTGAACCAAACCAATCCTAGCTTAAATTCGAGCCAAACCAACTCATATCTAAATTAATGTGTGGAAGTTTTTATCTTATCCAGACACCATATTGCTCATGGAGAAACTTGAAGCCATGGAAAGAACCATCAAATCCCTAAAGAACTACAATGATCTAATTGATATGGACAGTTTAACCTTTTCCCCTAATGCTAAGCTTCCTCCTAAAATCAAAATGCCTGAACTGAAAATATTAGATGGAACTAATTGCCCTAAGACTCATCTAAAGATATATGTGGGGGGCAATGAAACATTTGGCAGTTAGCAATGACCTCCTTGTTCAACTATTCCAACAATCACTAACCAGTGTTGTTAGAAGATGGTTCCTTTCACTAGACAAGAGTTAGAAAAGGATGTGGGATGATATTTATCATGCTTTTGTCAAGCAGTATCATTACAATGGTGAAATTGATGTCATAGGGCATGACTTGGAAACCACCAAGCAGCTTTTAGAGGAATCTTTCTCCATGTTCCTTACAAGGTGGAGGGTTAAAATTGCTCAACTGTTAACTAGACTAACACAGCAAGAACAAGTGGACATCCTTGTCAAAAACCTACTTTCGAGCTATCGAGTCCACTTGTTAACCCAATACTTACCCACTTTCAAAACTTTGGTTGCAACTGCATCAAAGGTTAAAGATTGCATCCACAGTGCATCATTTTAATATGAATTCCTCACCACCAATCCGAACAGTGATGAAGAACCCCAATCCAATCCGACCCCACCTTATCTTAGCCCTAAGTGGCATGACATAGAAGAGTCTAAGTTTAACAAATATGACATGTCCACAACTGAATTCCAAATTTGAGTTTGAGTCTAAGTCTAAATCTCAAAAGTCTAAGTCTAAATTTGAGTCTGGATCCATCACTTTATTTTCTTGTTTATGTGTATTTTTCATCAATCATGTCAGTCTGTTTTTTGTTATCTTGTAATGAAATTTTCCACTGCAATAAAGCATCCACATTTATTTGTGCACTTTTCTTTCTTATTTTAAACATTGATAAGCTTTTAATAAAAAAAAAAAAAAGAAAAAGAAAGAAAAAAAGAAAAGAATAAGGAAAAAAAAGAGAAAAAATAAAAGAAAAAAAGAGAGAAAGCGGAAAAGAGAAATGAATAATTAATTAAATCCATCACAGCTAGCACATATTGGAATTGAAGTTCCATCAACTATTGCTTTGCCAACTCCTAACCAAAAAAGGTTAAGAAATGGACCTCTCATCAAATAGTTGAAATATAAAATCAAATGATACACCTAAACAAGGTACGACAAGTTCTTCAAATCCAAAACTCAAAGTGAAACAACAAATCATGGTGGAATGTTTTTTTCATTAATCTAAGCTCGCTAAGTTCAAAACCTGAAAGGACGACTTAGGCAAAAGTTAGAGTTAAGAAAAAAAAAAGAGAGAAAGAGAGAGATGGAGAGAGAGAGAGAAAGTTCATCCTAATCATCTTCCTTTGAGTCCAAAGTTGTCTTTAATCAATCTATCTTGTCTCATGTATTCCAAAATTATCCTTCTGCATTAGCTTGCTCATTCTTTAAAGTGATATTGTCTTCTATGCCCTTATCTTATAGTGGGGACATATCCTTCTAGGTCATCATCATCTTTTATTAATCTATCTCGTCCCTTAGCTCAAAGAGCTTAGGCATAATCTCTCATATTGCTAGTCTGTCATATTCCTATCTATCATTAGGAGCATGATCCCTAAGTTATCTCTTTTCATTAGTCCTTCAGCCACTCTTTAGGGCACTTCCTTTTAGCCAATTTATCATCTAAAAGTGTCACCCTAAATGTCTCTTCAATCTCAAAATGATAAAATTAGCTTGGCTTGTTCTTTTCCATAAATCATGCTTCAAATAGCAAAATCATACAACCTCCTTGATCCTTTTAAGAATTTCCAACCCACATTTGAACTATTCCCAAACTTCAAAATGTGCCATTCCATCCTTTTAACCTCAAGCCTCATACCATCCTTTCCTTAGCAAAGTCTTATCATCTTCTAAAGGCTAAGCCCATGGTCAAAACCAAAGATCCTAAGTCTTTCAAGACTCATCATCCTTAAAGCTAGCTTTCTCTAACATAATTAAAATTAAGTCATGTCTTGCAAAACTTAAGAAGGGCTCAAACCACGCAATTCCATGTCTCATTGGCAAAATCTCATCATCCTTGAAAAGACCAAGCTCCTTAGCAAATTATAGCCCCCATAAAGTCCAACTGAGTCAAGACATACCAATCGTTCAATGGGCATTGAAAATTTGAGGCAACCAAGTCAAATGGCAAACCCTTTATCCATGAGCCTGTGTTATCTTTATGACCAAAACCTATAGTACCATACTTGAGATAAAGCCAACCATCTTCTAAAAAGGTCCAAAACACCCTTACATAAAAGCCTAAGCTGATAAAGCCTTTTGACCAAAAGCCTTCAAGCCTTCACCATGAAGCCCAAACCAGAAAGCCTTCACTATGAAGCCCACTCCCCAAGAGTCTTCACCTTAAAGCCCAAATAAAAAAATCTTCATAATAACGCCTAAACCAATAAGTCTTTACCATAAAGCCTAAATTAAAAGCCTTCATATGAAGCCCAAACCAAGAAGCCTTCACCATGAAACCCAAAAAGCATTCACCATAAAAACCACTCCCAAAAAGCTTTCACCATGAAGCCCACTTCCAAAAAGCCTTTACTATGAAACCCAAACCAGGAAGCTTTCATCATGAAGCCCAAATCATGAAGCTTCACTATGAAACCCAAATCAAAAAGCCTTCACTATGAAGCCCAAGTTTGAAAGTTTTTACCATGAAGCCCACTCCCAAAAAGCCTTCGTTTATGAAGACCATAATCTCCTTTAAAGCTAACACCTAACCAAGTCTTCCCAACTAATTTCTTAACATGACCTTCCCTCTAAGCCAGACCTAATCGAGCCTAAAGTAGAACTTAACCGAGTCTTTCAAATGAACTCCCTAAAGGCCATAACCTGATAGAGTCTTCTAAACCTAATCGAGCTTAAGACAGAACTTGACTGAGTCTTTTAAATAAATTCCCCAAAGGTTGTAACTTGACCAAGCTGAAGTGCCATACTTGACTAAGCCTTCCATTTAAACTTCTCTAAGGATAAGCCCCACAAGTTGGCATTCCCTAAACCTTCTAATGACCTGACCCTCTTGATCAAGCTCTCTAATTCAGCCTCAAACCAAATCTTCTCCAAAGTCAAACCTATTTAAACTGAATAGCCTGATCTTTTCCAAGACCACACCTTGCTTGAATTTTTAGAATGACTTTTTCCTAGGCCAAACTGATAGCCATTAACTAACCAATCTCATACCTGACATGCCCACTTCACCTCTAAGCTAACCAATCAACCAAAAACCAAATGACTAAACCACTTTTCTCTATCATTCTAAAGTAGGTGCACCTCCCTTCTAAATGTTCACCTTTCTAAAATGGGGGTATCTTTCTCCCAAAGATCAATACTTTTATATAAGGACTGACCCTTTACAGGTTTAAGGTATCAAATCATTGCATGATTATCTAGTATTTTTGCAATGAATAGGATTATGAATCAAGGCAGATTGTCAAACTCTCGATGTAAGATAGATCATCAACCTGGTCAATTAGAATTAGTCTCTTTTAAAATATCAATCTCAACATCAATTATATTTACCATTCCTGCTAGATAGGATGGTTATCCTTTTGATCCTATCATATAGGATCCTCACTTTTCATTCCTATTAAGAAAGGCCATTACTTTTTTCTACCATACAGGATGATTATCTTTATCACTCCTACCAAACACGTTCATCATTCCTACCAGACAGGATCATCTTTCCTAGTAGATAGGATCACCATTTTGTTAATTCCTACTAGACAGGGTCACCTTCTTTCCTACCAGATAGGATAATCATTCCTATTAGACAGGATCACCACTTTGTCAATTCCTACTAAATAGGGTTGCCTTTCTTCCTACTAGATAGGATCATTATTCCTACCAGACAGGATCACCACTTCATCGATTCTTACTAGATAGGATCATCGCCTTCTTTCTTACCAGACAGGATCATCGCCTTCTTTCCTACCAGACAGGATCATCATTCCCACCCAACAAGATTATTATTCCTACCAGATAGGATCACTATTTTGTCGATTCCTACAAGACAGGGTCGCCCTCTTTCCTACCATACAGGATCACCATTTTGTCAATTCCTATCAGACAAGGTCACCTTCTCTTCTTCTAGGCAAAATTATCATTTCTACTAGATAGGAACATCACTTTTAACTCCTACTTGAAAGGACAATTATCAAATGCTACTAGCCGATGGATTTCCCAAATATATGTGGAGCATCTTCCTTAAAATTCAATCACATCTTTCACCCAAATGTCTAAACTCTAACCTATAGATAAATTTAGTTCCTTTTACCATCTCTCATCCTCAGGTTCACTGTCATCAGAATTGTCATTCAAAGAAAGACAATTCTAATGAGGGAGTAGTTGTGAACCCTTAATTTTACACCTTCCAATATATGTTTGAACATTAGAAGCACTTGAGCTCAGTAAACAAACCTTCATAAGTCAAAAACTCTCAAAATGGGAAAATCAAAACATTTCTTTTTGACATTTGAATGCTTTCATATCATCCGGGACTGAGTAATGAGTACAACGCAACTGGAATCGTGAAAAATGGACAAGAAATGAGCAAGAACAGGCAAAATAAATGTAAATAAGGCTGGCTGCCACACAACCTTATGCGGTTGCCCATACAGCTCTACGCAGCAGTGCCACAGCTGCCTTCTATGGTGCCGTAGAGGCTTATGCAGCAATTCACATGAGTTTCCCTATTTTTCCACTATCCCACATCAAAAGTTTATGCTTTATGAGCTCCAGCCTTCCCTCTATATATAGAGGATCTCCTCATACTTCAAGAACCAACTTTCTAAAGCTTGAAAAACATTAATTTCAAGCAAACCACTTTGCATTTGTTCCTTGCTTCACAAAGCAAGTTAGGGAGTTTCTCCTTAATGCCTACTCAACTAGTTAAAGGTTTTCTGCCTACCTGTTTGAGGCAAGTCTATTGCCTAAGGCTCATTTTTCCATTTTGAGGCTAGCCACCACCTACCATCCAAGGCTAGCCACTACCAACCATCCAAGATTAGCTGCTGCCTGCCATTTGAGGCTAACCGCCACCAGCAGTCCAAAGTTAGTTGTTGCCTGCCATTCAAAGCTAGCTGCCGACCACTGTCAAGGTTAGCCACCGCCTGCCATCCTAAGCTAGAAACCACATGCCATCTAAAGTAAATCATCACCTACCGTCCAAGGTAAGCTTCTTTTCCTTTAATTTTCTTTTGTCTAAATTTCCTTGCCTATTTTAGTTAGTTAATTAAATTGATTCATCTAGGTTGCTAGCTAATCAACTCGGTAATCAATTAAATTAATTAATTAACTAAACCCTCTTTTAATCAATCAATCAAAATATGATGAAGTGGCTAGGCTAAACTAACTGCTTTGTAAGAAGGGAGAATTACGTGGGTTTTGATTCCCATTGAAAGGGATACGTAGGCATGCTTGGTTCAAGCATCAAATCTAATTAAAACTAACCAACTCTCTCTCCTATCACCTTCTTCACTTGCTTTTATTTTGCTTTCCTTTACTTTGATATTAGGTTTAGTTTGGAGAATATGTGACTTCCTTAGAACCCATAAGGGCTAGAGGAGATATCTCTTAAGCTTTGGATTTTCTTATAATATTAACTTTCTCTTATTTCGAACCATAACTATATTTTTACTTTATTGTTCAAATAGATGAATGGAGTGATCATGCATATTATAAATTGTTCATGTATTTTTATTTGTTCATGAAATATATTTTAAGTCACTCTTATATTCATTGGCCAAACTTATTTTGTTAAAATAAACTAAAAACCTAGTCCGTGAATCATCTTTGGTTTCGCAGCTAGTGATCTTTTTCCTTTGGGTAACAATTAGAGTCAAATGGGTTTTTTCCTTATATTTTCTCAAATAAAAATAAATAAAGGTGGCGACTCTAAAAAATAATTTTTAAACCTATCAAAAATAAGCCCGAGGGCTTCCTCATGAGTTCTTTCCCAAATGAGCATTTCGATTTCCTTTAGTAGATCAGACTGGTGCTTGGGCGAGACCTCACACTTGAACCCAATGAACTATTGTCATCAAACATTATTATCAAACATTCTTGTACTATTGAAATTGTGGCTAAATTATGCTACCTAGCACTATTATGAATTTCTTCATTCATGTTCTCATAATGAGACTATTGAGAAGGTAAATTGGATCCTAGTCTTATATGTTTCCTTAACTACATTATGAAAGGTATCTAAGAGATAATGAATTGGTTTATGATATGTGTAAACAAATTGTTAAATGATATATGAAATAGTTGAATGATATGCCTATAGGAAATTGTTAGAGGTTATGAACTATTAAGGTTATAAAACTAAAGATAATATTTGATAGTGGCCAAGTGGGACTACAAATGGTTCATATAGATATTACATTTGAGATATATGTGTGATAGGCTAAAGAAGGTATTATCAAATTTGTGGTCTAGATGTCACCTTATAGAATTTCTATGTCACTTATGAAAATATCAAGTATAGTCAAAGGAAGAATATTAATCTAGTGTGATTTAAAGGAAGATCACTTTATACAAAGAAGGAAGTGATTAATCGTATATGCGCTAAGGTGACTTATAAGAAAGGCGATTAGGTATGTGTAATAGAAAAGTTCTTAAAATCACTAAGGGAATAAAGTTGTGAGGTCAGTAAAAGACCAAAGTAGAATATGATTTATGTTGGATCATTCTACAAGAAAGGAGTATGAAATTGACATTTATAAGAAGGTATAAATGATTAAGAGATGGCCTTTAAAAAGAACATAAGGAACTAAAGATGATTTGACTTAAAAAGGATAAGTCTAAGCTAAAGACAAATGGGTGTAAAAAAAAAAAACATGGATTGACTATGGATAAAATACCTTATATCGAGAATGAGTTCACAATGGGAGAAATACCTATAAAATAAGAAAGGTATGAAATTGGAGGATTAAATGTTGAATAGAAGAACAACTAGAATAGGGACAAGCAAAGTAATTGAGATGTGGAAAGGTAAAAATAGTAAATGATAAGAGAAAGAGTATATGAGGAAATACTAGAATATATGAAGTATAGAATTAAAACAAGCTAAAGGAAACAAAAGTTATGACAAAAAAGGTAGACAAATCCCATCCAAGAGAAGTATTTTATGATGAAGTTGAATTAATAATGAGATAGAATTGAATAAGTTAAGATAAATACCATAAGAAATGGTAAGCTTTGAAATTAACTCAATAAAGAAAGGGTGAGATGGATTAAGTTTTAAGATGGAAAAATATAGAAAATTTTGAGGCAAAGGAAATTATAATTGTTAAAGAGAATGTAATATAAGGAATAAGATAATATGGACAAAGGACTTTGTTTAGAAGGATAAGATTATAGAAAGGTAAGTAGAGAAAAGTTATAGAGACAAGTGAATGATATGAAAAATTTATCTCAAATAAGATGAATACTTAAATATGGAAAGAAAAATTAGCCAATAAGGTGTTGCAATTGGGAATAGTCCTAGTGAATTATTTATTCGATGCAATATAGTCGATTGGATACAATGATGTTATTAATGTTGAGTAAAAACAAGAAGATTAAATGTTTATGAGTGATACAAAATTTAAATAGTATGAGAGATATATGAGTATGAGACAATAGTATTAATGGAATTTTATCAAGAACGGCGTATGTACCAAGTGAATTAGACCTAGAAATAAAGAGACTATGAAATTGTTAAGAAATGAGTGATTCGATGCAAAGTGTCTAAAGAGATATGTAATATGCCATGTGAAATCCTTAAGAAGAATATGACTTATAGAAATATGAATGTTATATTTAAAGCTATAATTATTACCCTAGTAAGGAACACTAGGAAGTGGAAAGATTTCTTTATAGTCAGACAATGACTTGAAATGTTAATGTGAATGTTAAGTTCTATTATAACAAATAAATGGCATCTACTCAATGGGACAAGGCCTCATAATAGGAAGGTAACTGAGATATGCCATTAGGTATGGAAGTCTAGAAATGAGAAAAATATGCTAGATAAGTCATAATGTGATGAAACAAGATGGTCAAGAAAATAGACGCCTTTCCTATAATGCTATAGTATCAATCTAAATGTCCAAAGGTGAAGGAGCTTACTCGAATTTCTACACCCTATAATATACTGAAGCATGTTAAACAATATGAACTATTTTATAAGGAACTTAATATTCGAGGGAATTACTGAGCAAATATAGCTTTTTGTTTAAGTGTCTATAAAGGCAATGACATAGTTCTTCCATGGATGCCCTGATAGATGCCCTTCAATGCCACTTAACTATGACAACATATGGTTGATGGTACTAGTTTCCTAAGGATCATTCTTAGAAAAAAAAAATTGTTCCGTGCAGAGAATGCCATACTCAAATGCAAATAAAATAAAATAAAATAAAAGGTATTTCAAGGTAACCAAAGTTCAAATAAAGGCTTGAAGTTATATAGTAAAAAGGAAAAGAATTCGTCAAGATGAGAAGGTGGATATGGGAAAAGCAAAGTTGACACAAGTCCAATAATAGAGATGCTCAAATTCATTAAAAAATGAAGTATGAAAGGAGGATAAGGAATGTCATCTACGTATTAAAAATTTTCATGGATCATAAAGGGATCATATATTTGAACAATAGAAATGAAGAATTAGATAACCATGTTAGGATATACCAAGGGATTGCATTTATGGAGTGAAATTGTATTTCTTAATTGTACTTATAGAAACATAAGTCAGGAACTAAAAAAAAGTGAGTAATAACTTGATAGAGGAAACAAGCAATGGGTAACAAGGAAAGGTAATTAGGTTATGATCTTGAGACAAACACGGCTTAATAAATGGGTCATGACACAATCTTACCTAAAAATTTTAGACAACTATGGAATGAGATAAAGCTCAGTGAGTATATAATAATACAATATAAATGGTGAGTACAAGAACTATTTTCAGGAAGGGCTTTTTAAAGCAATGGAATGATTTTAATCAATATTGTCATTATGGTTCAATTTCTCATTTAAGATGGAAGTAACATCTTTAGCAGAAATAATATTTTCCTAGAAGCAGAATGTTTCCCACACATATAATTTAAAGAGTGGTAGCCTTAGCCTTGCTCACTCACATGCATCACATTACATAAGACTGATAAGGTCTTATGGTTAGGCATTCTCCCCAATAGAGGTTGGGTACTTTTGCCTTACCTGTAAGCTTATACAAAGTGCACAAGGTTTGGTGTATTTCCTCACACCAAAGAGGATTTCTGCTTATTCATGGGTTTCAATGAAAGACATATCCAAAGTCTATAATAGGAATTCAATGGAAAATAGTTTGATATATTAATCATTCTCCTCATTCTTTGGCTTGGTTTTAAAGGTACCAATAGCAAGTCTGACTGACATGGAAGCTCTAACCAACCTACTCAAGAGGCAAGAAAGAGAATCTTCAAGCTATTCTCATATTCGCCCTAGACGCTCAACGAGCCAATTTCAATTAGGCTTTAGCTAGCCAACAATCCAGTTTTAATAATGCCCTAATCCATCTTACTTCTACTTTCACTAATGCTTTGAGTTTCCAACACAAACTTATCATTAATGAAGTAAGAGGAATGTTGAACCAACTAAGCCCATCAATGGTGCACCTACTATTGATATGACCCATAATTTCACATCCTCAATCTCAAACGCTAATGCCATTCTAGCCTCAGCCATGCCACTAGTCTTAGATACTAACCTTGCCTCTTCTTTGAAGCCTTTTCAAAGTAAGGAAAACCCCACCTGTTTTGCTATCAAAAGACCTTTAAACATTAACATTGATGCAATAGAGAAAACCCTCATAACGGAAAAAGGGTGCAAGAAGAGCAATACCTCCACTCCCCTTGCCTTTACTGAATGGAAGGATATGGACATCTACACTCCCTTATTAATGTTGAGTGAGAGAGTATAGAGGTAACTATTATGACTAGTAGGCGACCCTTTAAATCTCAACGAAGGGCTTTCATAGATTTAGGAGTTCCATTAGCAGTAGTTTATAAGAAGGCTTTGAAGGCAAGAATGGTAAAGCCCCTAGAACCAAGAGTCCCTCCTAATCCCTTACCAAAGAGCTACCACCCCAATGAGTATTGTGAATATCATCAAGGAGTGAGGCACCAAATCAATGCATGTAAAGCTTTGAAACATAAAATCCAAGATCTGATTGATAGTGGAGATATCATCCCTCTAAAGCAAGACCCAAGACCTTAATTCAACCCTGAGTAGCATAACATGGAGGAGTTTAAGCCTAGCTAATCTGACCTATTTGATGTTGAATTCCAAGTTTGAGTATGAGCCTAAGCCTAAAAGTCTGAGTCTGTCATTTTATTTTATTTTGTTAACCATATCAGTTCCTTTTTTTTTTGTTATTTTATAATAAAGTTTCCTTTATAGTAATACATCTATATTTTCTTTTCATTATTTATGCATTAACTTTCTTATCTTCCTTGATTAAGTTTGATATGAATGAGCTTAAAAAAGAAAAGAAAAGAAAAGAAAATTAAGAAAAAAAGGGTAAAGATTAAATCCACCACAATTAGCATAGATCAAAATGTGGGGTGTCCTCATTCTCTCGAATCAATAAATGCTTCATAAGCTCCTAACCAAAGAAGGACCTCTCATCAAATAGTTAAAGCACAAGGAGCAAGTAAATGTAATTACCTATTGCATAATTGGATAATCAAATGATGCACCTCAACAAGGGGTGAAAAGTTTAAAGAAGACCTTTGTCAAACCCAGAATTCCAAGATCAGAGCCACTCGACATGAAGAAAAATAGCAAATCATGATGGAATGCTTTCTCCCAAATTTCATTAATCTAGGCTTGCTAAGTTGAAAATCTGAAAGGATAGCTTAGACAAAAGTTAGAGCTTAAAAAAAAAAAGGAGAGAGAGAGAGAGAGAGAGAGAGAAAACTCATCCAAGTCACCTTCCCTTATGTCCAAAGTTGTTAATCTGTCTGGTGTCATGTCTCCAAGTCATCCTTCCTCATCAAAGGCTCATTCTTTAAAGTTATGCTATCTTCCATGCCCTTATCTTGCAATGGGATCATGTCTTCCCATAACGTCATCATTTGTTGTCAGTCCATCCCATCATTTAGTTCAAAGAGTTAATACATATCTCCAGTCCATCACATCCCTATCTCTCATTTGGGACCATGATCCTTAAGTTATCTTCCTTTATTAGCCCTTTAGCCATTCCTAAGGGCTATTTATTTTAACCAGTGCAGTTAGTGTGTCATCAAGTCAAATCAATTAAGTGTCACTCCAAGAGTCTCTTCAACCTTAAACAACCAGAAAAGCTTAACTTGCTCTTTTCCATGATTTATGCTACAAAAAGCAAAAACATACAATCTCCATGATTCTTTTCAGAAGTTTCAACTTACCTTCAAACCATTCCTGAACTTTTCCATCCTAAGCCTCATTTGCAAATCATACCATCATTTTAAGCTCAAGTCACATACCACCCTTTTTTTTTTTGGCAAAATCTCATCATGAGTAGAACCAAAAATCCCAAGTCTCTTAAAACTCATCATCTTTGAATCTAGTTTCCTTAGCAAAACTAGAACTCGAGGCATATCTCCCAAAGCCTATCATCCTCAAGTTGATTAAGAAGGACTCGAACCAGTCAAGGCCCATCTCATGCCTTTTTGGCAAATATCTCATGATCTTTAAAAGATTAAATTGGCAAAACACATAATCCCTGAGAATCAAAGCCTCTTAAAGCCTGCAAACTATTCTGATGCAACCATGTCAAAGGGCAAACCCTTATACACTAGCCTATGGTATCATTGTAACCAAAACCTGTAGCACCATACCTGAGCCAAAGCTAGCCATCCAAAGCACCCTCGTAGAAAACTATCCTCAACACTTAGAAGCCTTCACCTTGAAACCCAAATTTAAAAGCCTTTACCATAAAGCCCAAAACCAAAAGCCTTCGCTATGAAGCCCAAATCTAGAAGCCTTTGCTATAAAGTCCAAACTAAGAAGCCTTCGCCATGAAATCTAAACCAAGAAGCCTTCACCATAAAGCTTACTCCTAAAAATCCTTCACCATGAAGCCCACTCCCAAAAAGGCCTTCATTTATGAAACCCATGATCTTCTCTAAGGCAAAATCTAATTGAGCCTTCCAAATTGATTCCCTAGCCTGACCTTTTCCTCTAAGCCAAGATTAGCCTCCTAGGTCTAGCATCCTAACCTAATCTCTCTTATAAAATCTTAAAAAAATATATATATAGCCAAGCCTTCTAAATGAACTCACTATAAGGCCATAACTTGATCGAGCATTTAATTTGGTCTCTCATGAAGCCAAACCAGACTAAGCTTCCAAATGAACCTAGCCCAACCTAACTCAGTGTTCTAAGATAATCCACTCATTCTAAACAAATCTCCCCTAAAGCCAAAACCAAAAGGTCATAATTGACTAAGCCAATTGCTAAACCTAACCTTCCCTAAAACTAGACCTGACCTAAACCTTATCGTCTCAAAAGGACTTGACCCTCTTATTCAAGTTTTCCAATTTAGCCTTAAGCCAAACATTATTGCAAATCGAACACACCTAAACCCTGCCCGACCTCTTCTAGCCATACTTGGTTTAACCTCTTAAAGCAACTTTAATAACAGTCATTGACCAACTAGCCTCATACTTAACATGTCCATTTCACCTGTAAGCTAGCCGATCAACCAAAGAAAACCAAACCACTTTCCTTTATCATCCTAGAGTGGAGGCACCTCCCTTCTAAATATTCACCTTTCCAAAATGGGGGCATCTTTCTCCTAGAAACTTAGCACTCTCCTCGCAAACTGACCCTTTATAGGTTCAAGGTATCCAATCATTGCATAGTCAGATGTATTTTACAATAAGTTGTACTTTCAAATCAAAATGACCAGATAGGGTCGTCATCATTCGTACCAAACAAGAACATAATTTTTTAGCTCCTACTAGAAAGGACAACCTTAGGATTCATACCTTAAATCCAAATTAGGTATCTCTCTTAATCAGACTCATCCTAGGATAGCCTTAGGATTTATACCTTAAATCTAAATTAGGTATCTCTTTTAATCAGACTCATCCTAGGATAGCCTTAAAATCCATACCTTAAATCTGAAATAGGTATCTTTTTTAATCGAACTCATCTTAGAATGGCCTTAGGATTTATACCTTAAATTTGAATTAGGTATCCCCTTTGATTAGACCCATCCTAGCATAGCCTTAGGATCCATACCTTAAATTTATATTAGGTATCCCTTTTAATCAGATCATCCTAGGATAGCCTTAGGATCTAACCTTAAATCCGAATTAGATATCTCTTTTAATCGGACTCATCCTAGGATAGCCTTAGGATTTATACCTTAAATCTGAATTAGGTATCCCTTTCAATTAGACCCATCCTAAGATAGCCTTAGGATCAATACCTTAAATCTGAATTAGGTATCTCTTTTAATCGGACTCATCCTAGGATAGCTTTAGGATCCATACCTTAAATATTGTGAGGCCTCGCCCGAGCACTGGTTCGATCCGCCGAGGGATCGAAATACTCTTTAGGAGAAACTCCATGATTGGAACTCGCTGTGAGTTTGGAAAATTGATTTTTATAATTTGACAGTTGAAAAGTGAGTCGCCACTTTAATTTATTTATTTTAATTGGGAAAATTAAAGAAAACCCAACATGATTGACTCCAAAATTTGATTTATCCCAATGGAAAATGCACCAATCCACGAGTGACCAAAGAGGGTTCGGGATTAGGTTTTGGTAATTACACAATTAAGAAAATGTTATTTTCTTTAGTTTAGCTAAAAATGCAAAATAACTTTAAAAAAAAAAAGAATTTTTGTGTATGCATGAACAGGAATATAATGATGAATGAACAGATATATATATATATATATATATATATATATATATATATATATATATATATATATATATATATATATATATATATATATATATATATATATATATATATATATATATATATATATGATGTGATGGAATGACAATAACAAATAAATAGGCAAAATAAATCCTACTTAATTATTACAATATCAAAACAAATGAAATAAGGAGGATCATTCCTCTAGCTCTTATGGGTACTACGAAAAGCACACATTCCCCCAAATAAACTAAAATAAAAATCATAAACAAAAGATTAATACAAATAAATTAAAATAAAAAGGACTAAATATTGATAAAAAGATTTTTGAAGTTGATGCCATTCAGAATGGTAGCCTGCGTATCCTATCAAATAGGAATCAAACCCCACGTAGTTCTCCCTTCTTACGAAGGAGGGGTTTTAAAAATGTGTTGGTTTGCTTATTAACTTAATTCTGATTCTTAAATTAATAAGTTTTAGATCTTTTCAATTTTAGACCTAAAGAGAATTCTAGATCTGAATTTAGAATTTTAAAATAGGAAAGGGATTATACCTTTGCTTTTCTTGACTTTCGAATGAATGGAACTAATTTTGCCCCGGATCTCAACTCCACCTTGAATTCAAAGGAAACTTGGAATCTGGATCTAGAAGCAGTAGATGTGTGAGTATAAGAACGAAAATATGCTTTGAAATATGCTTCAACTACTTTGAAGACTCTCGAATTACTTTGGAATGCTTTAGAAGTCGTGCCAAATGATGCTAGAGGAGGCTCCTATTTATAGAGATGCCAGAGGGGGTTCTGGCGGTACGGACGGCGGCGTCGGCATGCTGCTGTGCCGCCTAACCGCTGGCCTCAACTTGGTGTTGCGCAGGTGACGCGATAGGAACGCCGGTGGCACAAAATGCATGCTGCCTTCTGGGCGGCATGGCAGACATGCCTCCAAATGACAGTGCACCACTTCGTGTGGTTTGACCTATTTCTGTCCGTTTCAGGCTCGTTTTAATTCTGATTTGAGCTTGGTTTGATCCTGTGGGTTCGTAACTGAAAGACGGTCGACTGGAGGTGGAAGATTCAGGAAATTTATTTTTTCAACGGGGCGCTGCCCCCTTGACCCCTGCCCGCTAACCAGCTAGCGAGACCACCATATGCATAGCACCCTACTCTTAGTAGGTGTCAAGCTGCAGCTGGATCAGGAGGTGCAAATTTGAGGGTTCACAAATATGAATTAGGTATCTCTTTTAATCGGACTCATCCTAGGATAGCCTTAGGATTTATACCTTAAACCTGAATTAGGTATCCCTTTTGATCAGACCCACCCTAGGATAGCCTTAGGATCATTTCACCCATAAATGTTTAGATCATTTAGGCATCCCTGTGGTTCCTCTTTTTTCACCACTCATTTTAGGGTTCACTATCATCAAAAACACCTTTTATTGAAAGCCAATCCTAATGAGGGGGCAGCAGTGAACCCTCAAATTTGCACCCTTAGGATTTGGCCATAACTTGACTCAATTATGAACGCATATGTAACAACCCACATCTACCCTAGGAGTTTTAGTGACAAATTGTTTGAATTTAGTCTTATTGTGACAAATTGTGTGACTATATGAAAATTCATGTGTGACGTGATTTATGAGTTTGGGGCATGTTAAATTAATTTTAATATGCCTAATATAAATTATTATTGTAAAATAAATGATTTGAACAAAATGCATTAGCATGAAATAATTTATTTTTCGTAAAATAAATTTTCATGTAAAAAGGCGATTTTTAAGCATAAAATAATTTTATGAGTATTTTTAAAATATTTTTAAATAAATGTTTTGGGGAAAATTTTTTTTTAATTACCTATAATCAGCCCTAAATTAATTAAAAGCCCAAATACCCAAAAGCCCACTACATTAAAATCCTCCTAACCTAGTTCATTAAGGGTATTAGTGAAAATTTCATCCAAACCCTAGTATATATTCTAAATTCAGCCATACCAAAGTTCCAGCAGCCATCACTTTATTCTTTCTATATCTTGGCAGAAAAATTCTCTCAAAATATTTCTCTCAACGGAAATTAAGAAAACACCTTTCCGTTTCGCGATTTCTTGACCGTAATCATAAGTTTTTCTTCTCTTTCGATTTCTAAACTGATTTCTATAAAATAAATTATGGGAAAATTATTTTGAACTAGTTGATTACTGATTTCTATAGATTTAATTCTATTTGGATAGTTTTTGGGAGAGAAAATCTATTTTCTACTGAAAACACGATTCTTTCCGCGAGATTTTTCTAAAGGTGAATTCTATAACTTAAAATCACAATTTTTATGCATAAACATCACAGGGGGGGGGGAGATTTGTGTATTGTTGTTTCCAAACTGATTTTTGATATGTTTTGATGGAAAATATTGAATTAAATAATATTTCTACATATTTCTGTGATGACCGGGAAGTTTCAAAAAACAAAGGAGTTAAAGGTTTTTATGTTAGAACTTGGAAGTTGGAAAATTCTATTATTGAATTGATATATGGCTGCCAATTTGTGTGAGGAAGTGTTCTAATATGATGTTTGTTTTGTTTAGATGAAAAATAATGATTGAATCATGTGTCTGTTTATTGTTGTAATGAACGAAAAGCGCGGAAAGTGCGAAAACTCATGATTTTTCACCTAAGCCTTTAAACTTGGATTTTTTCTATATAAATACTATCTATGGCTGCCGAATCATGTATGGATGTGTTCTAAACTGTTATTTGCTATGATTGAATGCAAAATAATGGTTTAAACAACCTGTTTATATATTTCAGAAATGACCGAAAAATACCAAAAATAAGAAAACTCATGGTTTTATACTCTATAATTCAAAAAGTTGAATTTTTATGTATAAACAAGACCAAGTGTGGCCGATTCATATGGATTAAAATTCTAAAATGATTTTTGTTATATTTATATGAAAAATCTTAGTTCAAACTATGTTTTTACATATTTCCAAAATAGACGAAAAGTGCGAAAAAAAAAAAATTTAGTTTTTACTTTGGTGATGCATTTGGCCAATATAAATATTTTTGTTCCAATATTTATAATTTTTATGTGATGTGTTTTGATGATTATTGACATGTACATATGCATAAGAAATGATAAAATTGCATGTTAGTTGAAGGTATGATCCTAGATAAGCTTAGATGCATTTTGGTATACTTAAGGTATACTTAGGGTATCTGAACCTTATATTGTGTTTAGAATGCAAATGTGGTTGAGAAATATGGAACTAGATGTTATGATGACTTGGTGATGAACACATGTTATGAGTTGATGAAGTGACAATTGAATAAAAAGGATCATAAGAGTTAAGCATGACACTTGAAAGGTTAATTATTAAGTTGACATGTATGGAAGTGTAAAGTGAATTAAGATAATTGTTAAAGTGAATTGATATTGAGGTAATAATATTGTGATGACCTTGAAAAGGTATTGATGTGATTGAAATGTGTTGTCATGAGAGCCTATAAGGCCTAAGTATGTAAGACTTTTAATATCAACATGTTATGTGCAAGTGATGAGTACACCTGTATGTGAACTCTAAGTGTATGTGTATGCTATATGTGCATGGGTAGTTATGGGATAGGAGCATCATGAGTAAATAAATACTAAGTATTAAATCAAATATTATGTTAGAGTTTGAGGAGCTTTAGAAGTGCAAAGGGACTACGTATACTAGGAGTAAAGGAACCCCAAGGTGAGTAAACACTATGTTTATGTTACAAGTGTGAGTAAACATTGTATTCATTCTACAAGTGTAAGTAACATTTTGTTATGTTACAAATATGTGATATCATGTTATATAAGCCTTTGACATTTTTGAAACCCAAGTTCTTTATATCCTAAAATATTATTCTATGATTTCTTTGTCAAGCTTGGGTTACCAAAGGACATTTGGTCCAAAACTAGTTTGTTTATCCAATGAGAACTTCTTGTGATTAACACCCCAACTTATATTCCTTCTGGAACTACACTATCATTGTATCTTTTGTTTGAAAGCTAAACCACTATTGTTATTAGAACACATCTTATTATTGCCTTATGTGATATTGTTAATTGTGATTACCATTAGCTATAGCTATGGTACCTTTTACCCTTTATGCATAATCCTCGTGCCGATGCAGGTAATCATCAAAACCTATGTATACGGTCTTAACCCAATGGATAGGGGTTGTGTATCCACCTCAGCTAGAAGGGGTGGTTCTAGCAGTGGAGCCTGATCAGCTTCATGCTTTTATAAGTGATAGGAGTTAGAATTTGGTATAAGGCCACCTCTCTTTTATAAGTTTGAGTGATAGAGCAATAGCCTTCACTCTTTATAAGTTATAAGTGTGATTTATACGAACTTGCCAAATTGAACCCTTGCTAAATTGCAACCTGATTCATGGATTATAAATCATGAACTATGTGTATAAGTTATGTGTTTCCTTTTCAAAGGAGTATGTGATATGTATGTGCCTTATTGTTTACTCATTGAGATCATTTGTCTCACCCCTTTTTCCTTGTGTGTTTCTAGGTGAGCAAATGTGAGGAGGCAAGGTGATGGCTCAAGCAATCTACTTCACTTGGGGAATTCCTTATCCAAATTATCAATAATACAAATTTATGGAGTCTTATCATTAGATGCTCCGGGAATGTTGATTGATACTTATTGATATACATTATTTTCCTCATGGATTTTATATGTAATGATTTATTTTAGACTTTCGCAATTTAAGGTATTGATATACATTATTTTCCTCACGGATTTTATATGTAATGATTTATTTTAGACTTCCGCAATTTAAGGTATTCATCCAAATGTTTTAAATGAGTTATTGTAAGAGGTTTGGTAAGATCCTAGGCATGATTTGTTTATATGTAAGTGGGTTCTATGAGCGTGGGTGACCTTATATCTCCCCATGTTCTAGGACCGTCATATCTCTAAGGTTGGGATGTGACAAAGGTGGTATCAGAGCCGTAGTTTTAAAAGTCTAGTTTAGGCTTGTTTTATATGAGTCGCTTAAGTATAATCCCGGTGTATAGAAATTTTCCTGTTTTGTCACTTACAGTCTATCACTAGCATAGTTCCATAAAATCCTAGTAGATTTTAGTAATCCTTGTTATTGTTTGCTTGCCTTACAATTTTGCTGACAGATGACCAAGAAGATTACACTTGCTCAAGGACCACGACCCAGAGCACTCTATATGACCTGTAAGAGGACTTAGCCGAAAATGTTCGAGAAGGCTATACTTGTGATCCACCTAAAGAAAGAAAGGGCTTTTGATGAGGAAGACCCCGTGGAGTGTCTAGGTTATAAATGGATTTAGAGTAAGATGCAGAGGTTTGTGAAAGACTATTCAAAACTAATGGAAGAAAGTCGATGTCTTAGGTTCCTAATGTATGCTTTGACAAGGGACGTGGAGAAGCAGCACAAGGCTGAGAGAGTTAAGCATGCTGAACGTGAACAAGAGAGTAGGCATAAAGGTAAGGGTCACAGAGGCCAGCATAGAGGGGGAGGAGGAGGTTCAAGAAAGGAGTCCTCACTTAAAACTTCAACACCTGGAAAGAACAATGGTCAATTAAAGCAACTTCATGCCTATGGCCATTGTGGCAAGAAATATTTTGGAATTTGCTGGAAAGCCTCTGGTGCATGTCTCAGATGTGGTCAAATGGGGCACTTCTGCAAGGACTGCCCCCAAAAGGGAATTTTGGGAAATGCGACCTCGACACCTCCATCACCTGGACCATCGTAACCTCAAGGGCAAGGAGCCAAGAATAAGAGACATAATTGAGATTTCCACTAGTAGATGGTAACAGTTAGCTTATGGGCATAGGACTTATATGATATGAAAAATATTATTTGATGCTTAGTGACTTAGTATGGATTGATTCTATGAAATGATTGACTTTAAATGATAGAGGAGCCCATTATGCCATAAGTTATGTGTTACATAACTAGGATACTTGATACATGCCATGATATGTGATATATGCTAGGCGATATATGTCCTATGATGTGATATTATATGGTGGGTGCTAAAGTTAAAGACATGCTAAGTATGACATTTGGATATTGGAGTTAAATGGATTAGAAAGAGAAGTGGACTAGGTTTTGATCTAACAGAGATTAAAGATCGATAGGTATAATATTATGAGGTATGAAATGCTTACATGTTACTATGGTTTGATATATGAAATATATGGAGTTATTAAATGATAATTGCGATGGATATCATAGGAATAGAAATGATAGTTAGTAATGATTAGCAGGAGAATGAAATAAATCAGTTACATTATATATACATAAGTATATGGTATGAAGTAAATGAAGTATATTAAGGAATTTGGGTTTAGATACTATCATATAGACTAGAATAGCAAGAAAGGTAGGAAGTTCTCTATCACTTATATAGATATCGAGTATAGTCAGAGGAGGAATTTTTATCTAGTGTGATTTAAAAAGAAAAAGGTATTATTCCCATTTAAAGTTATAGTACAAGATGCTTGATTGGTTCTAGTGCTACAAATTTGTTTGTGTCTCCATATTTTGCTAGGAGTCTTGACAGAGATAAGGAATAAATTAATGAACCCTTAGTAGTGTTGACCCTTTAAGGAGAAATGATGGAAGTAAGGTATTGTTTAAGGATTGTGAGGTAGACATTGATGGACAACAACTTCTTGTATTGACTATAGAGGAAAGCAATTAGAATTTTGAACTAATGATGGGAGATATTGGTGTATTAAGGAGATATTTATGATTCAAGGTTTACTAGCATAATCATGGAATGGATGAGTATACTTAGGAAGTCGAGAAAGGGATGCAGTAGAAGCATCCCTACTTTTTGAGAATATGTGAGTAAGTTTTGAAATTTAAGGATGAATTTCTTTTAAGAGGGGGAGATATAAAAGTATAAGTATTATCAGATTTATAATGTTGATAAAAGGATAAGTATGATGCTAGTAGAGATTCTTTGGTGATGAGATTCCTTTGAGTATATAGGGTGCAATTAGAGTATAAGGATTTGAACTTTTATAGATGATATATGTTAAGGCCATATGAATTATAAATTTGATGATCCATAAGGACTTGATCTATGAGGGTATAACATGATTTTAAGATAAAATGTTCTAGATTTGATTTAATTATGTACTTGCATCTAGTGTGTCTATCTATATGCATTGAGTTTTACTCTACGAAATCATACATCATGAACCGCATCAAGCATTGCATTAAGGTTGCATGTCACATGTAAAGATGAAAATGTTTTAGTTCTTATAAATGATCCTATGCAGTTTTGAACATTTAAATAGTTTTGAACATACCTGAAAGGGATTGGAATCCTCTGGATGAGAAATGTTCTAAGGCATTAGATGCAATATGTTCAATTGAGGTTATTGGAAAATTTAGTAGTAATCTTTAGTACAGGAAGAATTTTTATTGAGATAACCTAGAATGGCATGGATTTAGAAAGATATAAGAGTTGTGTAAAGATTTTATTGAATAGCAATGGTATTAGAAGGTTTATTATTTTAATATGGATAAGTTAAATGATTAGGAATGTGAAGTATTTCAAGATGCAAGTGGAAACCTAAAGTGAGATGATATTACGAGCTAAAGGTATGAAAATTATGAGGCATTAGGTAATTTGGTCATAATAATGATGTATATATTATGGAGTAAGTCTGAAATAGTTATGAGAAGTTTATTTGGGATTGTAAATTAAAAGAATTCAAGTTCATTTGGAATATGATATATATAGGAATATTTAAATATGTTTAAATTGATGAATGATAGCAGTGTAGAAATCGTAACATTAGTAAGGTACTAAACACGAAGATATTTATTGAGGATATAACAGATTAAGTAATAATTATTAATATGGAACGAGAATTATCGAATATCAATTAGAGTTATTAATTTGGAGTTATTTGTTGGAATCTTATAGGACTAATATGATAAATAATAAATGGAAGTAGTGAGTAGGGTGTTATTATATATGTTAACATTACTAGAGATATAAGGAAATGAAATGCTTGGGATTATATGTGATTAAAGGTGAAATTAAATGTTCTATTACTTTTGTTCAAGGTTAAGGGATACAAATTACTAAGGATTAGTTTTAAGATTTGTTTGAATAAGAGATTAACATAGGTGTAGATTAAGCTGAAAGTTTATCAATGTGATTCTTTTTAATAGATTATGATTATGTGCCTTACTGTATTTGATAAGTTAATTGTAGTTAGATATTGGGTTTGAGTGGTGTAGTAGAAATGTGGCAGAGAAGTTAAGTCAATTGTGTTGTGCTATTAGATTTGGAAATTCGAGGACAAATTTCTTTTAAGGGGGAAAGAATGTAACAACCCACATCTACCCTAAGAGTTTTAGTGACAAATTGTTTGAATTTAGTCTTATTGTGACAAATTGTGCGACTATATGAAAATTCATGTGTGACGTGATTTATGAGTTTGGAGCATGTTAAATTAATTTTAATATGCCTAATATAAATTATTATTGTGAAATAAATGATTTGGATAAAATGCATTAGCATGAAATAATTTATTTTTCGTAAAATAAATTTTCATGTAAAAAGGCGATTTTTAAGCATAAAATAATTTTATGAGTATTTTTAAAATATTTTTAAATAAATATTTTGGGGAAAATTTTAATGAAAATAATAAGAAAAACATATTTTTAATTACCAATAATCAGCCCTAAATTAATTAAAAAGCCCAAATACCCAAAAGCCCACTACACTAAAATCCTCCTAACCTAGTTCATTAAGGGTATTAATAGAAATTTCACCCAAACCCTAGTATATATTCTAAATTCGGCCAGACCAAAGTTCCAGCAGCCATCACTTTATTCTTTCTATATCTTGGCAAAAAAATTCTCTCAAAATATTTCTCTCTATCGAAATTAAGAAAACACCTTTCCGTTTCGCGATTTCTTGATCGTAATCGTAAGTTTTTCTTCTCTTTCAATTTCTAAACTGATTTCTATAAAATAAATTATGGAAAAATTATTTTGATCTAGTTGATTACTAAGGTGAATTCTATAACTTAAAATCACAATTTTTATGCATAAACATCACAAGGGAGGGGGGGCTAATTTGTGTATTGTTGTTTTCTAAATTGATCTTTGATTTGTTTTGATGGAAAATTTTAGATTAAATAACATTTTTGCATATTTCTGTGATGACCAGGAAATTTCGAAAAACAAAGAAGTTCATAGTTTTTGTGTTAGAACTTGGAAGTTGGAAAATTCTATTATTGAATTGATATATGGCTACCGATTTGTGTGAGGAAGTGTTCTAATATGATGTTTGTTTTGTTTAGATGAAAAATAATGATTGAAGCATGTGTCTGTTTATTGTTGTGATGAATGAAAAGTGCAGAAAGCGTGAAACTCATGATTTTTCACCTAAGCCTTTAAACTTGGAATTTTTTAGTATAAATACTATCTATGGCTCCTGATTCATGTATAGATGTGTTCTAAACTAATATTTACTATGATTGAATGAAAAATAATGGTTTAAACAATTTGTTTACATATTTCTGAAATGACCGAAAAATACCAAAAACAAGAAAACTCATGGTTTTGTACTCTATAATTAAAAAAGTTGAATTTTTATGTATAAACAAGACCAAGTGTGGCCGATTCATATGGATTAAAATTCTAAAATGATTTTTTTTGTATTTACATTAAAAATCTTGGTCCAAACCATGTTTTTACATATTTTCGAAATACACAAAAAGTGCAAAAAGAAGAAGAATTTAGTTTTTACTTTGGTGATGCATTTGGCCAATATAAATATTTTTGTTCCAATGTTTATAAATTTTATGTGATGTGTTTTGATGATTATTGACATGTACGTATGCATAAGAAATGAAAAAATTGCATGTTAGTTAAAGGTATGATCCTAGATAAGCTTAGATGCATTTTGGTATACTTAAGGTGTACTTAAGGTATCTGAACCTTATATTGTGTTTAGAATGCAAATGTGGTTGAGAAATATGGAACTAGATGTTACGATGACTTGGTGATGAACACATGTTATGAGTTGATGAAGTGACAATTGAATAAAAATGATCATAAGAGTTAAGCATGACACTTAAAAGGTTAATTGTTAAGTTGACATGTATGGAAGTGTAAAGTGAATTAAGATAATTGTTAAAGTGAATTGATATTGAGGTAATAATATTGTGATGACCTTAAAAAGGTATTGATGTGATTGTAATGTGTTGTCATGAGAGCCTATAAGGCCTAAGTATGCAAGACTTTTAAAGTCAATGTGTTATGTGCAAGTCATGAGTACACCTGTATGTGAACTCTAAGTGTATGTGTATGCTATATGTGCATGGGTAGTTATGGGATAGGAGCATCATGAGTAAATAAATACTAAGTATTAAATCAAATATTATGTTAGAGTTTAAGGAGCTTTAAAAGTGCAAAGGGACTACGTATACTAAGAGCAAAGGAACCCCAAGATGAGTAAACACTATGTTCATGTTACAAGTGTGAGTAAACATTGTATTCATTCTACAAGTGTAAGTAACATTTTGTTATGCTACAAATATGTGATAGCATGTTATATGATCCTTTGACATTTTTGAAACCCAAGTTCTTTCTATCTTAAAATATTATTATATGATTTCTTTGTCAAACTTGGGTTGCCAAAGGACATTTGGTCCAAAACTAGTTTGTTTATCTAGTGAGAACTTCTTGTGATTAACACCCCAACTTATATTCCTTTTAGAACTACACTATCATTGTATCTTTTGTTCGAAAGCTAAACCACTACTGTTATTGGAATACATGTTATTATTACCTTATGTGATATTGTTAATTGTTTTTACCATTAGCTATAGCTATGGTACCTTTTACCCTTTATGCAAAACCCTTGTGTCAATGTGGGTAATCATCGGAACCTATTCACACGGTCTTAACCAAATGGATAGGGGTTGTGTATCCACCTCAGCTAGAAGGGGTGATTCTAGCTGTGGAGCCTGATCAGCTTCATGCTTTTTATAAGTGATAGGAGTTGAAATTTGGTATAAGGCCACCTCTCCTTTATAAGTTCAAGTGATAAAGCAATAGCCTTCACTCTTTATAAGTTATAAGTGTGATTTCTGCAAACTTGCCAAATTGAACCCCTACTAAATTGCAACCTGATTCATGGATTATAAATCATGAACTGTGTGTATAAGTTATATGTTTCCTTTTCAAAGGAATATGTGATTTGTATGTGCCTTATCATTTACTCATTGAGATCATCTATCTCATCCCTTTTTCCTTGTGTGGTTCCAGGTGAGCAAATGTGAAGAGGCAAGATGATGGCTTAAGCAATCTACTTCGCTTAGGGAATTCCTTGTCCAAGTTATCAATAATACAAATTTATGGAGTCTTATCATTAGATGCTCCGGGAATGTTGATTGATACTTATTGATATACATTATTTTCCTCATGGATTTTATATGTAATGATTTATTTTAGACTTTTGCAATTTAAGGTATTCATCCAAATGTTTTAAACGAGCTATTGTAAGAGGTTTGGTAAGATCCTAGGCATGATTTGTTTATATGTAAGTGGGTTCTACGAGCGTGGGTGACCTTATGTCTCCCCATGTTCTGGGACCATCATATCTCTAAGGTTGGGATGTGATAGCATAGAATTAGACTGGGCTCAAATCAGATCAAAGATGGATGAGAACGGGCTAAAAAATGAGCTATGGTTATTGTAGAGGTCCCTGCGGTAGGTAATTGGCTACTGCATCTAGCCCTACGGTAACCACAAAGGGCTTTGTGGTTACTGTAGGCATCACCCAGTTATCACAATGGGCCCCTTTTAGAATCCTACATGAAAATTGTGAATTTTTAGCCCCAAACTCCTCCTATAAATACCTGGCACCTCTTAACAACTTACAGATATAATGATATGCTTTTATACTCTCCTTAAAGCTCTCTAAACCCTATTCCTAATGTTTCCAATCATGAAAACCCTCTTCTAAACCTTCAAATCTTTAAAACCCCATTCCAAAACTCCTTCGATTACCTCAAACCTTATTCATAAGTTTCCTAATCACCTTAAACCTTATTCATAAGCTTCCAAATCATCCCAAAACCCCATTCATAAGCCTCCTAATCACCAAAAACCCTATCTCTAAGCTTCCTAATCAAGAAAGGGTGCAACTCAAGTTATTTCTATCAAAGGGAATTCATGGTAATCAAGCAAATGTGTGATCCAAGTCCTTCCAAGAAGAGTTCATGCTATTCAAGAGTCCTTCTTCCAAAAGGAGTGCTTGTGCTATCTCTAAGTTAAGGTGGAACTTAGATCCGGCGCTAAGCTCGTTCCCCACATTCCTCGCCACCGAAAGCCAAAGGTAAAAGTTCTTTCCTTTTCCTTTTCAATTTCAATTTCAAGATCTAAATTTGGAAAGATATAATTTTTGCTAATTAAAATATGACCTAATTAACAAATCCCTAAGCCCTTAAAATCAATCAAAACATGATAACAAAGGCAATGACTTAAAAACCCCTCCTTCACAAGAAGGAAGAATTGCGTGGGGTTTGATTCCCATTCAAAGGGATACGCAGGCTTGCCATTTCTAAGGCATTCAACTTCGCTAAAATTAACAACTTGTTCTCTCTATCACCTTCTTCACATAGTTTAGGATTGAAATTGCTTTTCATAAATAAAAGTTAAAACTTTAGTTCTTTTTATTATTTTTTATTAGTTTAGATTATATTTAAGGAATGTGTGCTTTTCCTAGAACACATAAGGGCTAGAGGAAAGATCCCCTGATTTTGATATTTTAACTTGTAATAGTTTTAAGTAGTTTCTTCTTTATTTTTTGGATTTTATAATTACTATTATCTCATATTCGCCATGTATTGCACAAATAACATTTGTTTCATACATCATATTATATCTGTTCATGCATATATAAAAACTTCATATTTTTACAAAAGTTATTTTGTATTTAAGCCAAACTAAATTTTTTGTATTATTTACAACAAAATCTAGTCCCCGAGCCCTCTTTAGTCATTCGAGGACTAGTGCTTTTCCTAGGGATAAATAGTATAATTTTAGAGTCAATCAAATTGGGTTTTTCCTTTAATTTTCTCAACTAAAATAAATAAAATTAAAGTGGCGACTCCTTTTACAAATAACAATTTACAAAATACAATTTTTTGAACTCATAGCGAGTTCTAATCATGATGTTTCTCCCAAATGAGCATTTTGATTCCTTTTAGCGGATCAGACTGATGCTCGGGTGAGGTCTCACACTAAGTCAAAATTAATGGCTAGCTTTTCCAATATCAAACTTAACCTTTTTTAGTTATTTCTAACTCTAGTTAAGTGTATGTTCATCCATCTTTGGGCCTTGTGGGCTAACCATTCAATGGGCTTGGGGTTTTGAGTCCAAAAGCCCATTAACGAATCCTTATATGCATGTTTCAAGCTTGATGCTTAATATATTTTCTATTTCATTTCTTTCACTTTAATATATATATTTCTACCTTCTAATAACACTACACTCTCTAGACATTGCTAGTTAAATCTTGTTCACCCTATAGTACACGTTTTGTAGTCTTTCATTGGCTTTGTTCATGTAAGTAAGTCATATAAACTCACTTGGTCAAACTAAGTTTGACTTTCATTGTAGCATTGTAACTTTGATTGAAATCAACTTTTCATGTCACTATTATTATCTCCTAATGGTTTAGGAGATACTAGTGCCCATTCACTAGCACTTTAGATTCATATGTCAAATAAATTATTACCATAGTCACATTAGGTCAAACTCAGTTTGACTTCCATTTTATTATAAAAGTACTTATCGAAATCAATTAAATTCTTCACTCATTTTCACATTATTCATTTAGAATTTCCTTCTTATGATATTCTTATAGTTCTTGATGTACTAGGGAGGCCTTGAATGGCACAGTATATGAACTTTTTGGTGCCTCAATTACTAACTTTAATAGGTTAGGGAAATCTTGGGTATTACATTCTACCCCTCTTTTAGAAAATTCGTCCTTGAATTTTCAAAATAGATACTCTTAGTTCATAAAGCAATTGACAATACTTAGGCTATATATCTCAGTTGTTTTCTCATATACATTTATTATCTCTATGAATTTTCGATCATTTCCTCGCTATCTTTCTTATTCCAATTTCTCAGATGAGTCCTTTTTAATAATAATTCTTATATCATAAGATCTATTATGAAATTGATGTTATATCGATTTTATAACCCTATCAAATATGTAATATCTCCTTTCTCATTTCGAGTACTATAAGTCTATTTCTTCGTGTCAACTCATCATAACTTAAAATTTCTTAAAGTACCATATAGAGATCTTATCAATTCATTACAAGTCTCTAAAAGAGTAACTTAAAATGTTACAATCCCATATTTGGTGGTTATGGTCACTCTTAATATTCATTACAATTTACTAGTATCAATACTCTAATAGATTATTTCCATTTCTTCTCTTCTCGATTACTATTGAAGGATTCCTTCTATATTTAATCGATCCTTAATTATATATGTCTATAAGGAATTGATTATTTACCTGATCAACCTAAATTTTCAATCAATTTGTCTTTTGTTTCAAATATGTTAGGATCATTACTTTATCATCTTTTGAACATACACTAAACATACATTATGTATATTGTTATGTTTAAATAAGAAACATAACAAAAATTACTTTAAATCCTTCATCAACTTAAGTGTCCTATCTTTGTATACCAATTCCATAACTTCTACATCAACCTTTTTGAATCTCAAATCAGCATATAGACATTCTTGGATTCTTTATTATTACTAATTATCTCAACTACTCCAAGGTTCAATATTCTTGTCATTCTCATACTTGCTCGTATATACATGCTCATGTACATACTCATGTAGTCAAATTTATAGCTATTTCCTAATACGCATAATTTATCCTTGTCTTTTCCTTACTTATGAGTATTATCCTTATCTTAAAATTTAGAGCTTGAGTTTTTTTTCACTTTTTCCTTAATTTCATCGATTGCAGTTCCATGTTCCTTAAGTCTTGTATTTCACTTGTGGCCTTCAACTTTTCATAAAATGCTTTAATAATATTTGTGTTTCATCCCTTTTTAATTATAATCCTTTGTCTGGCAATTATTTCTAATATCTTGTTAATAGATCTTATTGAACATTACCATGTGGAGGGGTCGATATTCACAGACAATGAGGTAAGATAAGTTCTCACTGACCCTTTCACAAATGGTATTCATGCATCTGTGCCAAAATTCCAAAACTTCTTCAATTTCTATCCTTTTGCCTAACAAAAGGTGATCTACTTATCTCAGCATTAGATATAAAATATCTATGCTGCAGCAAGTTCACTCCTAATTGGTCATGATCTATGTTTTCCAACTCACTTGTCCTATCTTTAGCTAAACAAATTAATGTCAGAAATCAAAATGGTTTTAGATTTGGATTCAAAGACTGCATTATCATTAAAGCACTTTGGCAACAAGATATCTATTGTTAAGTAACCACCTCGTATCATACTCTTTCTAGTTTTGCTTTACTTATAAATTTATCACAATAAATCTCATGTATTTACACTACTATTATGATCCAACTCCCTTTTTGTTCCTTATATCTTGCAATTTGATCTCTTCTTTTCTCTTTCTAAAGAAGATTCATTTATCTCTTAGCGAGGTCTTCCCATTGAGCTTAATAAAGCATGTATATTCTTTTATATTTTCAAGTTCTTCTTATAATGCATCCAATCAAACTTGATCATTGTTTATGTCATGTACTTCAATTTTAATTCTTTTTGACATTCATATTTATGCATTTCTTTCTCCCTCACTTGTTTTTCTTACTTGATGATCAAATTACCACTTAACTTTCTTTCTAATTCCTGAATTATGCTTTGACAAGTACAATGGAGTTTCACTTAGTCAACACTATCCCTTAGTATATTCTAACATGATTATCTAGATCTTTAGTTCTATTACTCTAATATATAGCCTATTTATGATCCATGAAAATTTTTAATACTTAGGTGCTATCCCTTATCCTTCTTTCATGCTTCATCTTTGAACAAATTTTAGCCTCTCAATTATTAGAGTTGTGTCAATCTTCCTTTTCTCATATCCATGTTCTTATTTTGACTAATTCTTTTGCTTCATACTATATAACTTCAAGCCTTTATTTAAACTATGATTACCTTAAAGTACTTTTTGTCTTTTTCATTTGAGTACATCCTTCTTTACATGAACTTATCCTCTTTATTTCTAAGAATGATCCTTAGGAAACTAATACCATTAACCTTGTCTTGTCACTAATCAAGTGGCATTAAAAGGCATCTATCAGGGCACCCATGACATAACTATGTCATTGCCTTTATAGACCTTTAAACAAAAACTATATTTGATCAATAATTCCCTCAGATATTAAGCTTCTTTTCAAGAAATTCTTATTTGCTTGGTCTATCTCAATATATCAATAAGTACAGGGGCTGAGTGAGCTTTTTCTCCTTTTTGGACATTTAAATTACCACCATATCATTATAGGAGGGGGCGTTTTTGTTTCCTTGACTATCTTGACTCACCATGTTATTTCGGTATCTAGTGGGTTTTCCTTCATTTCTTGACTTTCATGTCTAATAGCAAATCTTATTTACTTTCCTATTAAAAGGCCTTATCTCCATTGAGTAGATACTATTTATTTATTATAGTAGAGTTTAATAGTCATATTAACATTTTAAGTCAAGCTCTTATTATAAGGAATCTTTCCACATCCTAATGTTCCTCACTAGGGTGATAACTGTAGCTTTAAATATAATCCTTCATATTTCTATAAATTAGATCCTTCTTAAAAATTTCACATGTCATACTACATATCTCTTTATACAATTCTATCAAATCACCTATTCCTTAATAATTTCATATTCTCTTTATTTCTAGGTCTAATTCGTTTGGCATATGCACCATCTTCAATAAAATTTCATCAATACTATTCTCTTATACTCATATGTCTTTTGCATTCTTTAAACTCTATATCACTCATGAGCATTTACACTTTTTATTTTGACTTAATGTTGAAAATGTCATGTTAACCAACTGATTGGATTGAATAAATAATCCATTAGGACTATTCTAAATTGCAACACCTTATTGGCTAATTTTTTCTTTCCATATTCAAATATTCGTCCTATTTGAATTGTACTTTCTATCATTCACCTGTCTCTATAACTTTTCTCTACTTTCCTTTCTATAACCTTATCCTTATCAATAAAGCCCTTTATCCATATTATCTTATTCCTTATATTGCATTCTCTTTAACAGTTATAATTTCCTTTGCTTCATAATTTTCTATATTTTTCACCTTAAAACTTAATCCATCTCACCCTTGCTTCATTGAGTTACTTTCAAAGCTTATCATTTCTTATGGTATTTATTTTTAACTCATCCTATTCTATATCATTATTAATTCAATTCCATCATAAAATACTTCTCTTGGATGGGATTTGTCTAATAAGTCAATTCCATAAGTTCCTTTTATGTCATAACTTTTGTTTCCTTTAGTTCATTTTAATTATATACTTCATATATTCTAGTATTTCCTTATATACTCTTTGTCTTATCATTCACTATTTTTACCTTTCATATCTCACTTACTTTGTTTGACCCTATTCAAGTTGTTTTTCTATTTAAAATATAATCCTCCAATTTCATACCTTTCTTATTTTATAGGTATTTCTACCATTGTGAACTCATTCTCAATATAAGGTATTTTATCCAAAATCAACCCATGTTTTTATACCAATTTGTTTTTTAGCTTAGACATACCCTTTTCAAGTCAAACCATCCTTAGTTCCTTACTTTCATTTTAAAGACTATTCCTTAATCATATACACCTTCTTATAATTATCAATTTCATACTCCTTTCTTTTAGAATGATCCAACATTAATCATATTCTACTTTGGTCCTTTACTGACCTCACAATTTTATTTTTCTTTAATGGGTTTAAGAACTTTCCTATTACACATAAATAATCACCTTTCTTAAAAGTCACCTTAACACATGCACAATTGATCGCTTCCTTCTTTGAATACAAGGTGATCTTCCTTTAAATCACACTAGATTAATATTCTTCCTTTGACCATACTTGATATTTTCATAAATGACATAAAAATTATTGTTTTTCTTATTATTTTAGTTTATAAGGTAGCATCTAGGCCATAAATTTGATAATACCTTCTTTAGCCTATCTCACATATTTCTCAATATGTAACATCTATATGAACCATTTATAGTCCCACTCGATCACTATTGAGTATTATCTTTCGTTTTATAACCTTAATGGTTCATAACTTCTAACAATTTCATATAGGCATATCATTTAACAATGTTACATATCATTTAATCATTTGCTTATACATATCATAAACCAATTCATTATCTCCTGGATATATTTCATAACACAATCTAGGAAGCATATAATACTAGGATCCAATTTATCTTCTAAATGGTCTCATTACAAGAACATGAATGAGGAAATTCATAAAAGTGCTTAATAGAATAATTTAACCATGATTTCAAGAGTGTAAGAATGAGTTATTTCTTAGATTAGAGATTTCATGATGTACATTAGTGTTTGATAATAATAATCTAAATGGAAGGAGGTTAATATATGGAGAGTCAAACATGATCATAAGAAGAAATTTCACAAATTTTTGAAAGCTGAGTGTAGGTTCCAACATGGCCAGGAACACACCTATGTCCCTGGTCGTGTCCAGCTACTACCTAGTTATGCCAATTCCTAATTATTACATGGCTAGGAACACCCCCATGTTCTTGGGGGTGTCAGCTTCTGTAAATTTTTTTTTTCTCTTCTAATTTTCACTACTTTCAATATTTTGAGCCTTAAACTTATCATATTTGGTATCCTAACTTAATTATGACTCATTAGGATTCATATCACTATATTTAGGCCTCGAGATATAATGCATTTCGCGACCTCATTTGCAGCTGCGATAGTCAAACTAACATCATCATCCCAACTTTCATATAATAGTCACATATTATATAAATACAAAAGAACTATAATATTGTATCACTTATTTCCCAGTTTAAATTCTTTACTATATGTACATACATAACATTTTCTATATTCAAAATCTATCTGTTCATAATTTAGTCTTATAGATTTCAAGAGTCTCTCTCACTATCATTATATAACTTGATTTAGGATATCTCATATGCCAAACATCACACAAACTCTAGTATATGCAAGGATAAACATATTCACATTCCTATTCACTTTTAATGAACTTCTGATAAAATCACCCTTAAGTTTTCTCTTAATAGTATTTAGCTAATAGTTGTCGCACATATATATATTGAAAGTGCTAAGATTCATCCTTATTCACATTATGTAATTTTTTTTTTCAGGACATCAGTTGCACTAAATCATATCAATAATTGACAATTAATTATACTAGGAAATTTGTTCCTAGTAAGACACATACACATGTTTACTTACTCACTTTTGAATATATACTGTCATTTTCTCATATATACATTTCATGCTTGTCATCTTGTTTCCATATAGCACATAGCTTAGTCACATATATTAGTCATATGGCATTATCATTACACATATATCATACATCAAACTAAAAGAGTAAAGCTTTCAAGAGTAGCATGGATCTAAACTTAACGATAGACCTCAAATGACAAGAAGGAAGTCCTATGCTCCATGGTTTAACTAATAACTTATAATAGGTATAAAGTCTAAAATAGACTTAAACTTTTACTCTAATACCACCTTTGTCACGTCCCACTTATTAAGCCGTGATGGTCTTAGTGCACAGGGAGACATAAAGTCACCTAAACCCATAGAACCCTGTGTAACTTATAATCCTTTACCATTCATCATATTGAACCTTGTCCCAAGATCAAAACCCCATTGCGGTATTACCAACTTCTATTTTGTCATCTACATGTAGCCAAATATTCAATATATAATTATGACATTCATCTCATTTACATATGTTCATTACTAATTACACCAACATAAATATAATCACATTATGGTTCTTAGTACATATCAATCCTGTATCACATTAGTGCTAAACCTTTGGTAACCATAAAGCTCTAAAACAATGGTCCTCACAGTAAAAAATTACAACTCTTAAAATTAGCAAAACAGCTCCCAAGTGGATGAGTAGGGCATGGAATTTACCTTGCTGACCCTTCAATCTTACCTAAAAATTTTAAACAACTATGGAATGAGACAAAGCTCAGTGAGTACATAATAATATAATATATATGGTTAGTATAAGGAATATTTTCAGGAAGGCCTCTTTATGGCAATGGAACGATTTTAATTAATATTGTCATTATGGTTCAATTTCTCATTTAAGATTGAAGTAACATCTTTAGCATAAATAATATTTTCTTAGAAGTAGAATGTTTCCCACACATATAATTTAAAGAGTGGTGGCCTAAGCCTTGCTCACTCATATGCATCAAATTACATAAGATTGATAAGTTCTTATGGTTAGGCTTTCTCCTAATAGAGGTTGGGTACTCTCACCTTACCCACATGCTTATACCAAGTGCACAAGGTCTAGTGTATTTCCTCACACCAAAGAGGATTTTTGCTCATTCATGGGTTTCAATGAAAGACATATCCAAAGTCTATAGTAGGAATTCAATGGAAAATAGTTTGACATATTAATCATTCTCATCATTGAGCAAAACATAGGACCTAAGCAAAAAGCTTATCATGGTCAATATCATATAAGGAAGATATGGATTGCCAAAGGGTTCAACAATCAATAGGTAACCATATATCAAATTTCATTTCAAGTACATGTCAAGGAATGGTAATTCAAGCAATGGTTGCAAGCAGTAAGGCATGGTTACATTATATTATTAAGTACTCACCTATTAAGTACTCACCTTGGACTCCTTTGCTCCTATTTACATATAACTTTGATGCAAGTGGTGCTCCTTGTACTCTTAAACAATATCCTTATCCTTGTCTTTAGATTCTACACATTTGCATTTTAATTACATATTAATTAGTAACTAATGATGTTTACTAATTATACCTTATACTTGTTTTATTACTTCAACTTACAATGGAGATGTATCAATAGGGTCATATACATTTTTATATCTATTCTTATTCCTAATCATTTCCAAGCTAGATTCCTCATTCAATTTCATAACTTCAAGTTCAAATTTCAAAATTCCCAATTTGTTCCATAAACCCTAGATTTTGAGGAAAATTATCAATTTCCCAAAGCTTAACTCAAATTAACCATAGATTCACCAAATTAACACTTAGGCAATCAATTCCTACCAATTATCTTGAGTTACTTCACTCTTATTCATATGAATCATAACTTGTCCCACTTAGGTCAAATTTGGAGAAACTTATGGTTCCTTATCAAATCTTCAAATTAGTTATGAAAATATGAAATTAACATAGCATAAAACATATATGATTAATCAATTATCACAATATAATATTAAAACACCAAGTTTCCCTTTTAACTATGTTTATGTCTCTAAAATTTTAAAATCTTGAATCAAGTTTCAAAAATTCATTTTAACACTTCTACATCATTTTTCTTCATCTATAATATATAGATGTATCCAATTAGAATTTAGAACACTTCCTTGTTCATTCATTATTATAGGCTGAATTTTTCTTATGGTGTAGGAAGAATTTTATGCAACCAAAATACTAAAATCAACCCTAGAACATAGAAAAGAGACGATGAACAAGATTTCTCACATTGGTTAGCTTTGGATTGCTAAGGTTCTTGTTGCTATTGGTGTAGAAAGAGAGAGCTTCTTTTGTTATTCTGGAACTTTAGTGTAGAGATAAGAAAAATGATATTCACAACATAAAATTTGCATATATATATGATGGGTTGGATGGTGAAGATTTGATCAAGCATTATCCAATGGCTAAGATTTAATTTTAATGGATGGCTATGATTTGATAAAGTTGGATGGCTAGGATTTTCTCTACAATTATGATGTTCATCATATGATTTTGGAAGTAGCAAAAATGAATGTAGACTTTGGTGTGGATGAAGGGAGAATTCAAGTTGGAAAATGAATTGACTTAGTAAAAAATGGTAATTTCCAAGTCAAAATTAATGGCTAGCTTTTCCAACATCAAACTTAACCTTGGTTAGCTATTTCTAATTCTAGGTAAGTGTATGTTCATCCATCCTTGGGCCTTGTGGGCTGACCATTCAATGGGCTTGGGCTATTGAGTCCAAAAGCCTATTAATGAATCATTATATGCACATTTCAAGCTTGGTGCTTAATACATTTTCCATTTCATTTCTTTCACCTTAATATATATGTTTCTACCTTCCAATATCACTACACACTCTAGACATTGCTAGATAAATCTTGTTCACTCTATAGTACACATTTTCTAGCCTTTAATTAGCTTTGTTCATTTATGTAAGTCATATAGACTCACTTGGTCAAACTAAGTTTGACTTTCATTGTAGCATTGCAACTTTGATTGAAATCAACTTTTCATGTTACTATTATTATCTCCTAATGATTTGGGAGATGCTAGTACCCATTCATTAGCACTTTAGATTCACATTTCAAATAAATTATTAATATAGTCATATTAGGTCAAACTCGGTTTGACTTCCATTTTATCATAAAAGTGCTTATCGAAATCAATTACATTTTTCACTCGTTGTCATATTAATCATTTAGAATTTGCTTTCTATGATGTTCTTATGATTCTTGATGTGCAAGGGAGGCCTTGAATGGCACAGTACATGAACATTTTAGTGCCTCTATTGCTAACTCTAATAGGTTAGGGAAACCTTGGGTATTACATAGGGATTTGAGGGTTTTCTCCATAGCTTCAAGTTTATCCATAAGCAATTTATTGTCCAAATGAGAGAAAACTTCCCCACCTTGAAAAGGATCTAGGAGAGAGGAAAAGCTAGAATGGGTAGTGGTGCTTGAGGCTTGAGTATTGGTAGGTTTCTCAAGATAGGTTTGGTTCGGATTATGGTTGAGATTACTCTTGTTGAGGTTTGCTTGGTTAATGATGGCTAGAAATTTCTTAATGATGGCCTACCTTTGTTCCTTTATGTTTTCTTCGAATTGGATTTGTTAAGCAACTAGGACAGTTTGGAAATGCTTTTCTTGCTTCTTAATGAGACTAGGAATAAGTGTGGTTAGGGCATCTATGTTAACCTAGTTGGCTATTGGTACCTTGAAACAAAGCCAAAGAAACCCAATAAGTGAATGGGTAGGGACAGAAAAGGTGATGAAAATATGGGTAAATAGACTCTTATGGATTGGTAGGCTGACTATTTTAGTGTTTAAGGTATAATGAGCCAAGGATTTGGATTTAATGGTAATGGATAATGGTGTCTTATGGTTAGGTAGTGGATTTTGGGTAAGATGGGTAAAGATGAGGGTGGAGGTGTATGATATTAGCTAGGTCAATGTTTAGCTGAGGGAGCTAGGCCAGATTTTGGCTTTGGAAACTAGATTGGGATTTAGCTTTAAATGACTAATGTTTAGTCTAGAAGGCTAGGTCAGAATTTAGCCTCGCATAATTGGATTTGTAATTTATGGATGGTTTACCCTCGGCTTAAGGATAGAGTGACCATAGGTTTCGCAATTGGGTTATAGATGTACCATGGATTTGGATATTAGGTGAACCATGGGTTTATTGACAACTAGATAATGGGTTTGATTGGATTGGACCATCAGCTTAGATGGGCCATAGGTTTGGATATTAGGTGAACCATAGGTTTGGTGACAATTGTATAATGGGTTTGATTAGATTAGACCATTGGCTTAAATGGGTCATATATTTGGATAGTACTGTAAAAGATGAAGCCAAGTCAGCATTTAGCTTGGGTAATGATTGTGGATAAGGATGAAGTTAAGTCAATGTTTAGCTTAAGTAAAGATTGCGGGGATGAAAGTTAGGTCGGTGTTTAGGTTAGGTAAGAATTGTGAAGGATGAAAGCTAGGTCAATGTTTAGCTTGGATAAGGATTGTAAGGGGTGGCCTTTTAGTATTATGGGGGTAAAGGTGAATGGAATAGATGTGAGAGTGTTTAAGGTTTAGAAATGAAGGTGTTTAGATAGAAGTGAGTATGTGACCCTTCTTTGGGTCAAGGTGCAACTTAGATTCGAGATGAATACATGTCCTGTTGTAACAACCCACATCTATCTTATGAGTTTTCGTGACAATTTGCTTGAATTTAGAGTTGTTGCAACAAAATATGTGATTTTATGGAAATTCATGTATGATGTGATTTATGAGTATGTGGCATGTTAAATTAACTTGCCTAATATGATATATTATTATGAAATAAATGATTTATATGAAGTGCATTAGCATAAAATAAATTATTTTACATAAAATGAATTTTTAAGCAAAAAGGCGATTTTTCAGAATAAAATAATTTTTATGAGCATTTTTAAAATATTTTTAAATAATCATTTTGGGGGAAATTTTAATGAAAATAATAAAAAAAATTATTTTAAATTACCTATAATTTGCACTAAAATTAAATAAAAAGCCCAAATACCCAAAAGCCCACTACATCAAAACACTCATAACCTAGCATATTAAGGGTAATCTTGGAAATTGCCCAAAACCCTACATATATTAATGCAAAATTCAGCCAGCCCTAGTGTCCCAATAGCTACACTATGTTATTTCAGTATTTTGACAGAAAAATTCTCCCAAAATAATTCTCTCTACCGAAATTTTTAAAAACACTTTCAACTTTGCAATTTCTTGACCGTAATCGTAAGTTTTTCTTTTCTTTCAATTCCCTATTTGATTTCCACGAAATAAATTATGAAAAAATTATTTTAAACTAGGTATTTACTGATTTCTATAGATTTAAATCAGTTTGGGTGAATTTTTGGTAGAGAAATTAATTTCTCGACCGAAAACACCAACCTTCCTATATGATTTCTCCAAAGGTGAATCCTACAACTCAAAATTGAAATTTTCATTCATAAACATTACAAAGGGGGGTGATTTTTACATGCTTATATTCTAAACTAATTTTTTGATGTGTTTAGATATTGAATTAAATCATATTTTTGCATATTATTGTAATGACCAAAATGTTTCAGAAAACAAGGAAATTCAAGGTTTTCATCTTAGAACTTGAAAGTTAGAAAATTCTATGATTATATATGTATGTGGTAGCTGAATTGTGTGTTTATGAATTCTAAATTGATATTTGTTATGTTTGGATGGAAAATAATGATTTACATAATGTGTTTACATATTACTATGATGATCGGAATACACCAGAAAACTTATGATTTTCACTCTAAACCCTAAACTTGGAATTTTCATGCATAAGACAAGTCAATGGCAGCTAAATTGTATATATTGATGTTCATAACTGATATTTATTGTGATTAAATGAAAAATAATAGTTTAAAACACTTGTTTACATATTTCTATAATGACCGAAAAGTACCGGAAACAAGAAGGTTTAAGGTTTTCACCCTAACACATAAAGTTAGAAAATTTTCATGTATATGGAATTATACATGTGCCAATTCCTAATTTTTATCTTCTAAAATGATTTTTGTTTTGATTACATGAAAAATCTTGGTTCAAACCACGTTTCTACATATTACTGTAATAGACGGAAAGTGCAAAAAGTAAGAAAATTCAGATTTTCTCTTTAATGGAGCATTTGAGCTACATTGGGATTCTTATCCTAATGTCTATAATTTTTATGGGGTGTATTTTGTTGATTATTGACATGTATGTATGAATGATAAATGGTTAAATTACATGTTGGTTGAAGGAATGACTGTAGACAAGGTTAGAGACAATTTGGTGTACTTCAGGTATCTTAAATTTAGGTTGTGATTAATATGTGAATGTGATTGGATAATATGGAAGTAGGTTGTATGATGATTTGATAATGAATTAATGATCTTGAATTAATGAAGAGATTGGTTGAATAAATTACTCCTAAGAGTTATGCTTGACTCTTGGAAGGTCATTGGTTAAGTTGACATATATAGAAGTATTAAGTGTACTAAGTTGATTGTTAAAGTGAATTGATATTAAGATAATGATATTGTATTAACCTTAGAAAGGTATTGACATGAATTATAATGTGTTTTCATATGGGCCTATAAGGGCTAAGTGTATAAGACTTTTAAAGTCAACATATTATATGCAAGTGAATGAGGTGCACTTATGTGCGTAACTCTAAATATATGTAAATGTCATATGTGCATAGGGTAGTAATGGGATAGGATAGTATCATGATTAAATAAATACTAAGTATTGAATTAAATATTGTGCTCGAGCTTAAGGAGTTTTAGAGGTTCAAAAGGGCTACATGTACTAGAAGCGAAGGAACCACAAGGTGAGTAAACACTATGTTCATGTTACTAGTATGAGTAAACATAATGATATTGTTACAAGTATAAGTTATCATGATATGTGTACCTTTGACATTCTTGAAACCCAAGTTCTTTTTATTCTAAAATGAAACTCTATGATTTCTTTGTTAGGCTTGGGTTGCTAAAGGACAATTGGTCTAAAAACCATTTTTGCTTTTCCAATGATAATTCCTTGTGATTTTTGCCCTAACTTATATTCTTTCTGGAACTACACTATTTTTATATTTTTTGTTCAATAAGTTAAACTGCTATTGGTATTGTGATACATGTTATTATTGCCTTAAATGTTATTGTTATATATGATAACTATTAGCTCTAACTATGGTACTTTTAACCCTTTATGTAGAAGTCCTCGTGCCAATGCAGGAAATCATCGGAACCTATGCACATAGTCTTAACCCGATGGATATGGATAGTGTATCCACCTCAGCTAGAAAGGGGCGGTTCTAGCCATGGGGCCTAATCATCTTCATGCTTCTTTAAGTGATAGGACATGGAATTTGATTTAATGCCACCTCTTGTCAATTGTTTGAGTGATTAAGGCAACAGCCTTCACTCTTTATGTGTTATAAGTGTGATTTTTGCAATCTTGCTAAATTGAAAACCTTGTTAAATTACAACTTGATTCATGAATTGTGAATCATAAACTATGTGTATAAGTTATGAGTTTCCTTTTCAAGGGAATATATGTTAATGTATGTGCTATATTGTTTACTCATTGAAATCATCTATCTCACCCCTTCTTCCTTGTATGGTTATAGGTGAGAAAATGTGAGGAGGCAAGGTGATGGCTCAAGCATTCTACTTTGCTTAGGGATTCCTTATCAAAGTCATTAATAATATCATGTTATGAAGAAATATTCATAGATGCTCCAGGAAGTTTATTATGGGATATTAACTATTGATAATTTATTTTAAGACTCTAAACATTACTTTCATATGAGGTGTTTTCAAAGAATTTGTTAAATTATTCTTTTGCATATTGAGTTTTCCCGTGATATTGGCTATTTAAGTTAATGCATTTGTTTCGATATGATCTTGGGCATGATTTGTATATGTGTAAGTGGGTTCTACGGGCGTGGGTGACCTTATGTCTTCCCATGTTCTAGGACCATCATATCTCTAAAGTTGAGATGTGACAAAGATGGTATCAAAACTGTAGTTTTATTTTTTTTTTTAAAGTCTAGTTTAGACTTGTCTATTTATTGGGTTAATTAAGTGTAATCTTGGACCATAGGAATTTTTCCTATCATATCACTTGTAGTCTATCACTAGCATAGTTTCGTGAAATCCTAATAGGTCTTAATAATCCTTAATATTGTTGCTTGCCTTACAATTCTTTTGGCAGATGACCAAGAGGATCACCCTTGCTAGAGGACCTCAATGTAGAGCATCGCATGTGGCTTGCAAGAAGACAGAGGGAGAGAGGTTCGAAAAGGCCGTACCTATGATCCACCCAAAGAGAGAAAAGACTCTTGACGAAGAGGACCTCGTGGAGTGTCTAGGTTATAAATGGATTCAAAGTAAAATGCAAAGGTTTGAAAGAGACTATTCAAAATTGATGGAAGACAATCGATGTCTTAGGTCCTTAGTGCATACTTTAAGAAGGGACATGGAGAAGAGGTATAAGGATGAGAGAGCTGAGCATGCTAAACGTGAACAAAAGGGTAAGCATAAGAGAAAGGGTCGTAAAGGATAGCACGGAGAAGGAAGCGGAGGATCGAGAAAAGAATCTTTGCCAACAACTTATGACCATTGTGGCAGGAAGTTTTATGGGGTTTGCCAAAAGTTCTCTAGCGCATGTTTGAGATGCGAACAGATGGATCACTTTATCAAAGACTGCCCTTAGACAAGGAACTCAGGAAATGTGGCCTCGACACCACCACCTAGACCATCTTAACCTCAAGGGCAAATAGCTAAGAATAAGAGACACAACTGAGACTTTTGCTAGTAGTAGGTAATTGTTAGTCTAGTGGTATAGGACTTAAATGACATACATGTCATTATATATTTGCTTAGCTATTTGGCTTTGGTTTAATCTTCTTTTACTTAGGAGGTGATTGACTTGTAAAAATGATAAGAGAGCTGATTATACTATAGGTTGTATGCTACATGATTAGGATATATGATATATGCCATGATAGGTGATACCTGCTAGGTGATATGTGTCTTGTGATGTGATATTATATGATGAGTGCTCATGTTAAAGACATGCTAGGGAAGTGGACTAAGTTTTGGATCCAACTGAGATTAATGATTGGTTGGTATAATGTTATGATGTATGAAATGCTTGTTTGTTACAATGATTTGATATAGGAAATATACAGAGTTATTAAATGATAATTGTGATTGGTGCCATAAGAAGAGAAATGATATTTAATAATGGGAATGAAATAAATCAATTACATTATATATATACATAAGTATACAATATGAAGTAATTGAAGTATATTAAGGAAATTGTGACTTAGATGCTACCATGAAGACTATAACAACAAGAAAGCTAGGGACTTCTCTATCACTTATGTAAACATCAAGCATAGTCAAAGGAAGAATATTAATCTAGTGTGATTTAAAAGAAGAAGGTATCATTCCCATTCAAAATTCTAGTGCAAGATGCTTAATTGATTCTAGGGCTATGCATTTATTTGTCTCTCTATGTTTTGCTAAGAGTTTAGGTAGAAATAAGGAATTAATTCATGAACCTTTTGTAGTGTCAACTCCTTTAGGAGTAATGATAGAAGTAAGGTATATGTTTAAGGACTGTGAAGTAGACATTGACTATGCGTATAGAGCTTGTATTAACTATAAAGAAAGTAGGTAGAATCTTAAGCTAAGGATAGGGAGAAATTTTTGTATCAAGGATGTCACATCTAAACTTTAGAGATATGACGGTCCTAGAGCATGGGGAGACATAAGGTCACCCACGCCCGTAGAACCCACTTACATATATATAAATCATATCTAGGATCGTATCAAACCTCTTACAAGAACTCATTTAAAACATTTAAATGAATACCTTTAATTGCAGAAGAATATAATTAAACATTTCACATGAAGTCCATAAGGAAAATAATATTCATATTCCATTTGGAAACTTAGGAAAAATAATATATCTCAAAATAAGCATCAATCCATATTCCCAGAGCATCTAATGACAAGACTTCATAAAATGGTAGTATTTATGACTTGGAAAAGGAATTCCCCAAGCGAAGTAGAATGCTTGAGCCATCACCTTGCCTCCTCACATTTGTTCACCTGGAACCACACAAGTAAAAGGGGTGAGATAGATGATCTCAATGAGTAAACGATAAAGCACACACATTATCACATATTCATTTGAAAGGGAAACACATAGCTTATACACATAGTTCATGAGTTAAAATTCATGAATCAAGTTTCAATTTAGTAAGGGTTCAATTTGGCAAGTTTGTAGAAATCACACTTATAACACATAGTGAGTGAAGGCTATTGCTCTATCACTCAAACACATTAAGGAGAGGTGGCCTTATACCAAATTCCAACTCCTATCACATAGAAGGCATGAAGCTGTTCAGGCCCCATAGCTAAAACTACCCCTTTTTAGCTGAGGTGGATACATACCCCTATCCATCGGGTTAAGACTATGTGCACAGGTTCTGATGATTACCCGCATCAGCATAGGGATTCTGCATAAAGGGATAAAGGTACCATAGTTAGAGCTAATGTTAATCACAAATAACGATAACATATAAGGTAATAATAACAAGTATCCCAATAACAATAGTGGTTTAGCTTTCAAACAAAAGGTACAATGATAGTATAGTTCTAGAAAGAATATAAGTTAGGGTAATAATTACAAGAAATTCTTATTAGATAAACAAAATAGTTTTGGACCAATTGTTCTTTAGCAACCTAAGCTTTATAAAGAAATCACTTAATTAAATTTTAGGATAAAAGGAACTTAGGTTTCAAAGATCACAAAGGCTTACATAACAATATATCACATTCTTATAGCACAGCATAATGTTGTTCACACTTGTAACATGAAGACAACATTTACTAACCTTGGGTTCCTTTGCTCCAAGAATACATAGCCCCTTTTGCACTTCTAAAGCTCCTTAAACTCTAACATAATATTTAATTTAATACTTAGTATTTATTTACTCATGATGCTCCTATCCCATAACTAACCCATGCACATATAGCATACACATACACTTAGAGTTTATGTATAGGTGTACTCATCACTTGCACATAACACGTTGACTTTAAAAGTCTTGCACACTTAGGCCTTATAGGCTCACATGAAAATATATTACAATCATGTCAATACCTTTCTAAGGTCATCACAATATTATTACCTCAATATCAATTTACTTTAACAATCATCTTAATACACTTTTACACTTTCATACATGTCAACTTAACAATTAACCTTTCAAGTGTCATGCTTAACTTTTATGATCCTTTTATTCAATTGTCACTTCATCAACTCAAAACCATGTATTCATTAGCAAGTCATCATAACATCTAGTTCCATATTTCCCAATCACATTTACATTCTAATCACAATATAAGATTAAGATACCTTAAGTATACCTTAAGTATACCAAAATGCCTTTAAGCTTGTCTAGGGTCATACCTTCAACTAACATGCAATTTTATCATTTATTATATATACATACATGTCCATAATCATCAAAATACACTACACAAAAATTATAGACATTAGAATAAAAATGTTAACGCATGCTGAATGTAGCTTTAAAAGGAAAACTAAATTTTTCTTCCTTTTCGCACTTTCCATCTATTTCAGTAATATGTAAAAACATGGTTTGAATTAAGATTTTTTATGTAAACATAGCAAAAATCATTTTAGAATTTTAATTCACATAAATCAACCACATATGGTATTGCTTATACATGAAATTTCAATTTTTGAATTATGGGGTACAAAACCATGAGTTTTCTTGTTTTCGGTATTTTTTGATTATTTCAGAAATATGTAAACAAGTGTTTTAAACCATTATTTTTCATTCAGTCATAGAAAATATTAGTTTAGAACATGTCCATGCATGATTCAACAGCTATAGATAATATTTATACAAAAAAAAATTCCAAGTTTTAAGCCTTAGGTGAAAACCATGAGTCTTCGGGCTTTCCACGTTTTCTGTTCATTACAGCAATATACAAACACATGACTCGAATCATTATTTTTCATCTAAAAAAATCAATTATCATCTTAGAATGCTTTCTCACACAAATTGGCAGCCACATATTAATTTAATAACAAAATTTTCCAACTTAATAACAAAATTTTCTCACACAAATTGAACTCCTTTGTTTTTCGAAACTTTTCGGTCATCACAGAAACATGCAGAAATATAATTTAATCAAATATTTTTCATCAAAACAAATCAAAAATTAGTTTAGATACAATGATGCACAAATTGCCCCCCTATAGTGATGTTTATGCATAAAAATTGTGATTTTAAGTTATAGGATTCACCTTTGGAGAAATCTCGCGGAAAGATTTGTGTTTTCGGTAGAAAATATATTTTCTCTCCTAAGAACTCACCCAAACAGAATTAAATCTATAAAATTAGTAAACAACCTATTCAAAATAATTTTCTCATATTTTATTTCATAGAAATCAGTTTAGGAATTGAAAGAGAAGGAAAACTTATGATTACGGTCAAGAAATCATGAAACTAAAAGGTGTTTTCTTAATTTCGGTTAAGAGAAATATTTTGAGAGAATTTTTTTGCCAAGATATAGAAAATTAGACTAATGGCTGCTAGAAACCCTAGGCTGGCTGAATTTTACATTATATAATTTTCCACTAATATCTTAATGAGCTATGTTAGAAGGATTTTTGGGTAGTGAGCTTTTATGTATTTGGGCTTTTTACTTAAATTTTGGGCTGATTATAATTAATAAAAATAAAAATATTTTTCTTATTATTTTCATTAAAATTTTCCCTAGAACATTTATTTAAAAATTATTTTAAAATACTCATAAAATTATTTTATGCTTAAAAATCACCTTTGTACATAAAAATTCATTTTATGAAAAATAAATTATTTCATATTAATGCATTTTATTTAAATCAACTATTTCATAATAATAATTCATATTAGGCATATTAAAATTAATTTAACATGCACCAAACTCGTAAATGACATCACACACAAATTTTTACATAGTCACATAATTTGTCACAATAATCCTAAATTCAAATAATTTGTCACTAAAACTCCTAGAATAGATGTGGGTTGTTACATTCTCCCCCTCCCCCCCCCCCCCCCCCTCTTAAAAAAAAAATTTTCCTTGATTTTTCAAATCTAATAGCATAAGACACCCTGCTTAACTTCTCCGCCACGCTTCTGCTTTGCCATATCTAACTATAATTAACATATTAAATACAATAAGGCACATACTCATAATCTATCAAAAATCACATTGATAAACCTTCAACTTAAGCTACGGCTATGTTAATCTCTTGTTCAAACAAATCTTAAACTAATCCTTAATAATTTTTGTATCCCTTAACCTCAAACAAAAGTATAGAACCTTTAATCTCACCTTCGATCACATACAATCCCAAGCATTTATTTTCCTTATATCTCTATTAATATTAACATCTGCACTAATATCTTAATCACCACTTCTATTTATTATTTATCACATTAGTCATATAAGATTCCAACAGATAATTCCAAATTAATAACTCTAATTGATATTTGATAATTCTCTTTTCATATTAATAATTATTACTTAATATATTATAACCCCAATAAATATTTTCATGTTTAATACCTTACTAACATTACCATTTCTACACTCCCATCATTTATCAATTTAAAACAAATTTGAACTTGACAAAGATTCCTGTATATATCATATCCCAAATGAACTTGCATTCTATTGATTTACAATCCCAAATAAACTTCTCATAACTATTCAGACTTACTCTCTTTCTGCATAATATATGCATCATTACTGTGACTTAATTACCTAATGCCTTATAATTTTTTTTTATATATTTAGCTCGTAATATCCTCTTACTTTATATTTTCCACTTACATCTTGCCATACTTCACATTGCTAGTCATTTAACTTATCCATATTAAAATAACAAACCTTCTAATACCATCGACATTTAATGAAATCTCTATGCTACTCTTATATCTTTCCAACTTTATGCCATTCTAGGTTATCTCGATAAAAATTCTTCTCATACTAAGGATCACTACCAATTTTTCCAATAACCTCAATTGAACATTATTGTATCTAACACCTTAAAACATTTCTCACCTAGAGGACTCAAACCACTTTCCTGTATATTCAAAACTATTTATATTTTCAAAACTGCATAGAATCATTTACAAGAATCAAAACATTTTCATCCTTGCATATATCATGCAATCTTAATACAATGCGTGATGCGGTTCATAATGTATGATTCCATAAAGTAAAACTCGATGCATATGGATAGACACACTGGACACAAGTATATAATCAACTCAAATCTAAAATATCTTATCTTAAAATCATTTAAAATCTTAAATTAAATTATTTTATACCCTCATAGACCAAGTCCTCATGGATCCATAAATTTATAGTTCATATGGCCTTAACATCCATTACTTTATAAAAATTCAAATCCTTATACTCTGATCACAGCCTATATACTCAGAGGAATCTCATCACTAAAGAATCTCTACTAGCATCATACTTATCCTTTTATCATCATTACAAGTCTGAGAATACTTGTCCTTTTATATCTCCCCCTCTTAAAAGAAATTCGCCCTCAAATTTCAATACTTACTCACATATTCTCAAAAAACTAGGGATGCTTCTGTCGCATCCCTTCCTCGGCATCTTAAATATACTCATCCATTCCATGATTATGCTAGTAAACCTTAAATCATAAATATCTCCTTGATACACCAATATGTCCCATTGTTAGTTCAAAATTTTAATTGCTTTCCTCTACAATCAATATCAGCTCTATACTCATATAGCTAATCCATTCCTAAGATCACATTGAATTCTAGGACATCAAGTTCTAATAATTCCATAAGAAATTTCCATCCATCAATGTCTACCTCACAATCCTTAAACAATACCTTACTTCCATCACTTCTCTAAAAAGAGTCAACACTACTAAGGGTTTATTAATTTATTCCTTATCTTTACTGAGACTTTTAGCAAAATATGGAGATGCAATCACTTGCATAACACCAAAATCAATCAAGCATCTTGTACTAAAATTTTGAATGGGAATAATACCTTCTTCTTTTAAATCACACTAGATAAAAATTCTTCCTTCGACTATACTCGATATCTACATAAGTGATAGAGAAATCCCTAGCTCTTTTGTTGTTCTAGTCTATATGGTAGTATCTAAACCATAAATTCCTTAATATATTTCACTTACTTCCTATCGTATACATATATATATAATGTAATTGATTTGTTTCGTTCTCCTACTGATCATTACTAATTATCATTTCTCTTCTTATGGCATAAATCATAATTATCATTTAATAACTCCATGTAATTCATATATCAAACCATTGTAGCATGTAAGCATTTCATACCTCACAACATTATACCTATCAATCATTAATCTAAATTGGATTAAAACTTAGTCAACTTCTCTTTCTAATCCACTCAACCCCACTATCAAATTTTCATACCTAGCATGCATTTAACATGAGCACCCATCATATAATATCACATCACAGGACACATATCACTTAGCATATATCACATATCATGGCATGTATCAAGTATCCTAATCATGTAACACATAACTTATAGTATAATGAGCTCTTTTATCATTTTCTTAAAAGTCAATTATCTCATAGGCAATAAAAGAAATCAATCCATACTAAGTCACTAAGAAATCAAATAATATTATTCATATCATCTAAGTCTTATGCCCATAAGCTAATTGTTACCATCAACTAGCGAGAATCTTAATTATGACCCTTATTCTTGACTCCTAACCCTCGAGGTTGCGATGGTCCAAGTGGTGGAAGCGTCGAGGTCGCATTTACCGAGTTTCCCTTTTATAGGCAGTCTTTGCAGAAGTGGCCCATTTGACCACATCTAAGACATGCGCCAGAGGCTTTCTAACAAATTCTAGAATGTTTCTTGCAACAATAGACATAGGTATGAAGCTGCTTTAATTGACCATTATTCCTTCCAGGTGTTGAAGTTGTAAATGAAGATTTCTTTCTTTGACCTCTTCCTCCCCTATTAGGCTGGCCTCTGCGACCCTTGCTTTTATGCCTACTCTTCATTCACATTCAGCATGCTCAGCTCTCTCGGCCTTATGCCTCTTTTCCAGATCCCTTCTCAAAGCATACATTAAGGACCTAAGACATTGACTTTCTTCCACCAATTGTAAACAGTTTCTCTCAAATCTTTCCATCTTACTCTGAATCCATTTGTAACCTAGAAACTCCAGGGCGTCCTCTTTGTTAGGAGCCCTTTCTCTCTTCAAGTGGATCACTGGTATAGCCTTCTCGAACATCTCTCTCTGTGTCTTCTTGCAGGCCACACACAGTGCTTTAGGTCGTGGTCCTCGAGCAAGGATAATCTAATTGGTCATCTGACAAAAGAATCATAAGGCATACAAACAAACAATAACAAAAGATTACTATCACTTATTGCGATGCTGTAAAACTATACTAGCGATAGACTATAAGTGACATGACAGGAAAAATTTCCTATGCTCTAGGATTATACTTATTTAACCCAATAGGTAGACAAGTCTAAACTAGACTTTTAAAAAAACAAGGCTCTGATACCACCTTTGTCACATTCCAACTTTAGAGATATGACGGTCCTAGAACATGGGGAGACATAAGGTCATCCACGCCTGTAGAACCCACTTACACATATACAAATCATGCCTAGGATCATACTAAACCTCTTACAATAAGTCATTTAAAACATTTAAATGAATACCTTTAATTGCGGAAGACTATAATTAAACATTTCACATAAAGTCCATAAGGAAAACAATATTCATATTCCATTTGGAAACTTAGGAAAAATAATATATCTCAAACTAAGCATCAATCAATATTCCTGGAGCATCAAATGACAAGACTTCATAAAATGGTATTATTAATGACTTGGACAGGGAATTCCCCAAGCGAAGTAGAATGCTTAAGCCATCACCTTGCCTCCTCACATTTGATCACCTAGAACCACAAAAGGAAAAGGGGTGAGATAGATGATCTTAATGAGTAAACGATAAAGCACATACATTATCACATATTCCTTTGAAAAGGAAACACATAGCCTATATACATAGTTCATGATTTAAATTTCATGAATCAAGTTTCAATTTAGCAAGGGTTCAATTTAGCAAGTTTGGAGAAATCACACTTGTAACACATTAAGGAGAGGTGGCCATATACCAAATTCCAACTCCTATCACATAGAAGGGGTGAAGCTGATTAAGCCCCATAGCTAGAACCACCCCTTTCTAGCTGAGGTGGATACACTACCCTATCCATCGGGTTAAGACCATGTGCATAGGTTCTGATGATTACCCGCATCGGCATGAGGATTCTGCATAAAGGGTTAAAGGTACCATAGTTACAGCTAATGGTAATCACAAATAATAATAACATATAAGGCAACAATAACAAGTATCCCAATAATAATAGTGGTTTAGCTTTCGAACAAAAGATACAATGATAGTGTAGTTCTAGAAAGAATATAAGTTAGGGTAATAATTACAAGAAATTCTCATTGGATAAATAAAATAGTTTTGGACCAATTGTCCTTTGGCAACCCAAGATTTACAAAGAAATCAATTAATTAAATTTTAGGATAAAATGAAATTGGGTTTCAAAGATCGCAGAGGCTTACATAATAATATGTCACATTCTTATAACACAACATTATGTTGTTCACACTTGTAACATGAACACAGCATTTACTCACGTTGGGTTCCTTTGCTCCTAGAATACGTAGCCCCTTTTGCACTTTTAAAGCTCCTCAAACTCTAAAATAATATTTAATTTAATACTTAGTATTTATTTACTCATGATGCTCTTATCCCATAACTACCCCATGCACATATAGCATACACATACACTTAGAGTTCATGTATAGGTGTACTCATCACTTGCACATAACATGTTGACTTTAAAAGTCTTGCACACTTAGGCCTTATAGGCTCACATGAAAACACATTACAATCTTGTCAATACGTTTCTAAGGTCATCACAATATTATTACCTCAATATCAATTTACTTTAACAATCATCTAAGTACACTTTTACACTTCTATACATGTTAACTTAAAAATTAACCTTTCAAGTGTCATGCTTAACTCTTATGATCCTTTTATTCAATTGTCACCTCATTAACTCAAAACCATGTATTCATTATCAAGTCATCATAACATTTAGTTCCATATTTCACAATCACATTTATATTCTAATCACAATATAAGATTAAGATGCCTTAAGTATATGTTAAGTATACCAAAATGCCTTTAAACTTGTCTAGAGTCATACCTTCAACTAAATTGCATTTTTATCATTTATTATACATACATAAATGTCAATAATCATCAAAATACACTACATAAAAATTATAGACATTGGAATAAAAATTTTAATGCATGTTGAATGCATCTTTAAAAGGAAAACAAAAATTTTCTTCCTTTTCGCACTTTCCATCTATTTTAGTAATATGTAAAAATATGGTTTGAACCAAAATTTTTCATGTAAACACAACAAAAATCATTTTAGAATTTTAATTCACATAAATTGACTACATATGATATTGCTTATACATGAAATTTCAAATTTTGAATTATAGGGTACAAAACCATGAGTTTTCTTATTTTTGATATTTTTCGGTCATTTCAGAAATATGAAAACAGGTGGTTTAAACCATTATTTTTTATTCAATCACAGAAAATATCAGTTTAGAACATGTCCATGCATGATTTGGCAGCCATAGATAATATTTATACAAGAAAATTCCAAGTTTTAAGCCTTAGGTGAAAATCATGAGTTTTCGCACTTTCTGTTCATTATAGCAATATACAAACACATGATTAAAATCATTATTTTTCATCTAAACAAAACAATTATCATCTCAGAATGCTTTCTCACACAAATCTACAGTCACATATTTATTTAATAACAAAATTTTCTAACTTCTAAGTTCTAGCACAAAAACCTTAAACTCCTTTGTTTTCCAAAACTTTTCGGTCATCACAAAAATATGCAGAAATAAAATTTAATGCAATATTTTTCATTAAAACAAATCAAAAATCAGTTTATCTTAATTTCGGTTGAGACAAATATTTTGAGAGAATTTTTCTGCCAAGATACAGAAAATTAGAGTGATGGCTGCTGGAAACCTTAGGCTGGCTGAATTTTACATATATATTAGGATTTTGGGCAATTTTCCACTAATACTCTTAATGAACTATGTTAGAAGGGTTTTTGGGTAGTGGGCTTTTATGTATTTGGGCTTTTTATTTAAATTTTGGGCTGATTATAATTAATAAAAATAAAAATATTTTTCTTATTATTTCCATTAAAATTTCCCCCAAAACATTTATTTAAAAATTATTTTAAAATACTCATAAAATTGTTTTATACTTAAAAATGGCCTTTTTACATGAAAATTCATTTTACGAAAAATAAATTATTTCATGTTAATGCATTCTATTTAAATAAACTATTGTATAGTAATAATTCATATTAGGCATATTAAAATTAATTTAACATGCCCCAAACACATAAATCACGTCACACACAAATTTTCACATAGTCACACAATTTGTCACAATAACCCTAAATTCAAATAATTTGTCATTAAAACTCCTAGGATAGATGTGGGTTGTTACAACGGAGATACCTATGATTAAGGTCTACTAGCATAATCATGGAATGGATGAGTATACTTAAGAAGCCGAGGAAGGGATGCTGTAAAAGCATCCCTAGTTTTTTTGAGAACATGTGGGTAAGTATTGAAATTCGAGGATGAATTTCTTTTAAGAGGGGGAGACATAAAAGGATAAGTATTCTCAGACTTGTAATGATAATAAAAGAATAAGTATGATGCTACATAGTTTTGAAAATATAAATAGTTTTGAATATATCTGAAAGGGATTTGAGTCCTCTAGAAGAGAAATTTTTTAAGGTGTTAGATACAATAATGTTCAATTGAGGTTACTAGAAAATTTGGTAGTGATCTTTAGTACAGAAAACATTTTTGGTGAGATAACCTAGAATGGCATAGATTTGGAAAGATATAAGAGTTGCATAGAGATTTCATTGAATGGCAATGGTTTTAAAAGGTTTGTTATTTTAATATAGATAAGTTAAATGATTAGGAATGTGAAGTATAGTGAGATGTAAGTGGAAAACCTAAAGTGAGGTAATATTACGAGCTAAAGGTATAAAAAAATTACGAGGCATTAGGTAATTAAGTCATGGTAATGATGTATATATTATACAGAAGGAGAGCAAGTCTGAAATAGTTATGAGAAGTTTATTTGGGATTGTAAATTAATAGAATACAAGTTTGGTTAGGATATGATATATACAGGAATGTTTGTTAAGTTTAAATATGTTTTAATTGATAAATGATGGGAGTGTAGAAATTGTAAGGTTAGCAAGGTATTAAACATGAAAATATTTATTGAGGTTATAATAGATTAAGTAATAATTATTAATATGGAAAGAGAATTATCGAATATCAATTGGAGTTATTAATTTGGAATTATCTATTGAATTCTTATATGACTAATGTGATAAATAATGAATGGAAGTGGTGATTAAGGTATTAGTATAGATGTTAATAATAATAGAGATATAAAGAAAAGAAATGCTTGGGATTATATTTGATTGAAGGAGAAATTAAAGGTCCTATTCCTCTTGTTTCAGGTTAAGGGATACAAAGATTATTAAAGATTAATTTAAGATTTGCTTTAATAAGAGATTAACATAGGTGTAGCTTAAGCTGAAAGTTTATCAGTGTGATTTTTGATAGATTGTGAGAATATGCCTTATGGTATTTGATATGTTAATTATAGTTAGATATTGTGTTAGAGTGGTGCAGCAGAAGCATGACAGAGAATTTAAGCAGAGTGTGTTGTGCCAATAGATTTGAAAATTTAAGGATGAATTTTTTTTAAGAGAGGAGAATGTAACAACCCACATCTACCCTAGGAGTTTTCACAACAAATTGCTTGAATTTAGAGTTGTTGTGATAAAATATGTGATTTTATGGAAATTTATGTATGATGTGATTTATGAGTATGTGACATGTTAAATTAATATGCCTAATATGATTTATTATTATGAAATAAATGATTTATATGAAGTGCATTAGCATAAAATAATTTATTTTACATAAAATAAAATTTCAAGCAAAAAGGTGATTTTTAAGCGTAAAATAATTATTTATGAGCATTTTTAAAATATTTTTAATTAAATGTTTTGGGGAAAATTTTAATGAAAATAATAAGAAAAATATTTTATTTTAAATTACTTATAATCAACCCCAAAATTAAACGAAAAGCCCAAATACCCAAAAGCCCACTACACCAAAACACTCCTAACGTAGCTTATTAAGGGTAATATTGGAAATTGCCCAAAACTTTACATATATTAATGCAAAATTCGGCCAGCCCTAGTGTTCCAGCAGCTACACTCTCCGAGTTTATTATGGGATATTAACTATTGATAATTTATTTTAAGACTTTAAACATTATTTTTGTATGAGGTGTCTTTGTTGAACTATTCTTTCGCATATTGAGTTTTCCCATTATATTAGGTATTTAAGTTAATGCATTGGTTTCGATATAATCTTAGGGATGATTTGTATATGTATAAGTGGGTTCTATAGGCATGGGTGACCTTATGTCTCCCCATATTCTAGGACCGTCATATCTCTAAAGTTAGGATGTGACACTTGGACAATATAAATACATGATATACATGGGGAAAGATTTCATTAAAATGCAAAGATACAAGATTTTGACTATAGTATATACAACCTAAGGTCAAGATCTAGGTTCATTATTTGAAAATGATAAGGTGGCTTGATAGGGTACCCATCACATTAGAGCAACGATATACCTAACCACATATGAGTCAAGGAGTCTCGCGTGGGTCCAAAGGTATGTGCATACTCATTACACCTTTGAAAAGATCAAAGGATTCATCGCAGGGTGGATGAGTTCATTATCAGCAAATAAACCTAAGGAGGTTTATCCATTTGATGTTACTTTCTATCCATTGTTTTCTTAAGGAGTCTAGGTTGAACAATAAGGAGCCTATGTAAGTCATGCATGAAAGCCATTTCTATATTAAAAATGCCAAACTTTGATTTCAAACCAATTATTAGTCCTCTTATTTCTTTTATAAAAAAGACTCCCCCATGGAGTCACCAACTGTGAGGCCTCACTCGAGCACCAGTTCGATAGTTGAAAAGGGATCAAAATACTCATTTGGGTTTAAACTCAGCATAGAACCTTGAGTTTAGACATATTGATTTTGAAAAGAGTCGCCACCTTAATTTTAATTTATTTGAAAAAAAGATTAAGGAAAAAATCTAAATTGACTCCAATTAATATTCCAAAAGAAAATATCACTAGCTTCGAAACTAAAGAGGATTCAGGGACTAGGTTTTCAATTTATTTTAACAAAATTAATTTGATAATTTTAATACAAAACAACTTAAAATAAATTTCATGAACATAAATAAAGATGATGCTTGAGCAATAATATCCATGCTATGTATGATAGTTATAAAGTAATAAACAAAATAAAATCTATTTAAGAATTATCATAAATGAAATGGATTAAAAATAAATGAAATAGATGATCTTTTTTCTAGCCCTTATAGGTACTAGGGAAAGCATACATTCCTCAACTAATTGTAAGAATCTATAGATTAAAAAAAGAGATTAGTACAAAAAAAAAAAACACAATTATGCATAAATAAAATAAAATAAAATAGAAATAATTTCATCAAAGCAAATAAAGGATAAATGGCAAATTATTTAAAAAATATTTTGGAGTTGATGCCTAAAAGGCTAGCATGTCTACACATCTGTAACAACTCACACCCTCTCTAGGAGTTTTGAGACAAATTGCTTGATTTAGAGCTATTTTGACAAAGTGTAGGCTTTCATGAAATTTCATGTGCTATATGAGCTATGAGTAAGTAGCATGTTAGACTAGTTCTAATATACATAATATGAATTATAAAAAATGAAATAGATGATTTATGTGAGGTGCATGTACATTAATTAATTTAAATGCATATAAAGTGAATTTATAAGCACAAAGCGATTTTTAAGTATAAAATGATTTTTATGAGCATTTCTAAAATATTTTAAATTAAATATTTTTAGGGGGCTTCTAATAAAAATAAGAAGCAAAATTCTTTATTTTTAATTATTTATAATCAGCCCATAAATTAGATTAAAATCTCAACTCACCAAAAGCCTAACACACTAAAATACTCTTAACCTAGCTCAGTAATGGCAAACTTGTAATTTTGCACCAAAACCCTAAAATTAATCTAATTTCAGCCACCTTGTGTTTAAGCGACCTACAATCTATTATTCATCATATTTTTGCAGAATTTTCTCTCAAAAATTCTCTCTTGACTGAAATTCACAATGTACCTCCAAACCTTGTGATTTTGTGATATTCTTCATAAGTTTTCCTCTTCTTCCAAGCTACTTTTTGATTTTTATGAAACTAATCATAAATAATTTATATGGGGCTGTATATTTACTAATTTTCTTTATGTTGAATTTGACCTAGGTTATTTTTTTGAGAGAGCAATTGATTTCCAATAGTAAACGTATCTCTTTCTTTGGAAATCCATTATAGGTGAACCCTAAAACCTAAAAGTTAGAATTTTCATGTACATGAACATAAGGAGGGGGGCACAATTTGTGTATTTTTAATCCCTAAATTGATTTTTGTTATGTTTACATGAAAAATATTAGTTTAAATCATGTATTTACTTATTACTGTAATGATCAAAAAGAGGGAAAAGCAAGAAAATTTATGGTTTTCCAACATAAAGGTGGTTCGGCCTATGGTGGGATTTTGATCCCAATGACTATAATTTTTGTAAAATTCATTTTTGTGATTGTTAATATGTGATATGAATGATACATAATTTAATTGCATGATGGTTGAAGGAGTAACTCTAGGAAACAGCAATAGTGATTCGACTATGACCAGGGTTTCCAAAACCCTAACTACCATGTTTGACTAATATATGTACATGATTATGTGGCATGGGAATTAAGTTTTATGATATGTTAATTGTGAATTAATGATCTTAAATTGACTAAGAGATTAAGTGTATGATTCGGTCAAATGAGATAAGTATGACTATTTTAAGGTTTACTTGTTAAGTTGATATATATGGAAAGTGTTAAGTATGTTAGGTTGAAAGTTAAATTAAGTTGATATTAAGATTATAATTCATTGTGGTTGGCTTTAGAAAAGTCTTGATATGAATTACTATTTGAATTCATGTGAGCCTTAGAAGGCAAATTATGCAAGACTTAAAAGTCAACATGTTATGTGTAAGTGATGAGTGCACTTTTAAGTGCAACTCCAAGTATATGTGAATGATATATGTGCATCGGGTCGTTATGGGTTAGAATAGCATGATTTAAGCCAATGCTAAGTATTAAATTATAATGTTATGTTAGAGTTTAAGGATTATTAAAAGTGCAAGGTCTACAGGCATTAGGAGCTAAGGAACCATAATTTCAGTAAACATTATGTTTATGTTACGAGTACAAGTTATCATTAATAGCAGTATATGCCCTATAAGCCATATAATAGTTATGTAATAGTAGATATTAATTCCCAATGGCATGATAATATATTCATAATGTAAAAAGGATTTCATATTATTGAATATAGTCTTTAAGTATTTGTAAGAGGATCTATTCTCAAGTGTTGAGAATATAGGAGATAGATCGCTCTTGTACAAATATTTTAAATATATTCATAGTCATAGGATTAATGACTGGGCATCATTAATTCTGTAAGACCATCACCTCTATTTGTTCTCTATAATCAATATGTGATACAGATGATTATAGAGGCAATGAGTCTTATGCTACTTGATATGTAATGTCAATACAAACATATGGATATTCATAGGATGAATAGTCAAACTATGATATTAGATTATTATAATATGGAGTTTTACTACTTGTCAATTATTTATCATCAGGTCATAATAGTGCATATAATCCTTTGACTTGAAGGATACTATATCTCATACATAGGTGGTTAGGATTTATTACTACTTACATAAATGTACTATTCATGTATGGATATATGGCATGTGATGGTTCTAATTTGTTATATATGGAGATAAGTGATTGCCAAGATAGAATTCATTACCTCGAGTAAACAAGGTTAAGATCCTATACTATTTGGTTATTCTTGATAACTAAAGCTCCTAGCCAGGACAGACAGATTCACTAGAAAAAGTTTCTAGTAGGAATCTAATATCTCATCAAGAATTAGAACTGAGATAAGGACATAGAATCGAGGCACATTAGGGTTTGACATAAACCATTACCCTAGCCAAGATTGGGATCTTTAATGAAAGGATTCTAGTGCATGATGATTTATGATCGATGGTCCATGTGATGTTTAAAGTTATCAACTATAAACATTCATTTCTAATTAGGTAGTTGTGACATGGAATGTTAGCTGTCCCTTGCGACTTATGGGACTAAGTGTGAAGTGGGGATTTTGCATTAGTAGAGAAAAATATTTTCTCATTCCTATTGCTAATTAGACATGAACCTAGAAAGTCACACACTTAATAGTGATCACCTTCCAAGTGTAAAAGGTTTACCATAATAATTAATTAAAGTGTTTAATTAATTGATTAGTGGTAAATTGATTAAACATGTAATTAAATTTACAAGGACCATAGTATGTCCTAATGTTTAATCTATGAAGGTTTCTATTTAATTAAATCTTAATTTGTATATGATGCACATAAGAAAGATTAAATTGAAAATTGATTTGGACTAAATCAAAGACTTAATTTTAGGCTTAGTGAAAACCCTTAACACATGAGATATGGCCTAACCCCATATGTGATATGAAAAGAGGTAATTTAGGAGTTAGAGAAAATTCACTATTCATGAGCCCATATGATAGGTTTAGGGGTTAGAGAATTTTATACTAAGGTTAAAATTATAATTACATCTTTTAGATAAAGGAAATGTCCATTTTACCCCTAAAGGATCAAATGGTCATTTCACTATTTGAGGAAGCAAACTCAACTTTGCCCTTCAACCAAATGAAGAGCTAAAAAGGTAATTAAGTCTTTGTAAAGACTTGAGAGTTAAGTCTTGAAGGAAGTGAGTATAAAAGAGTTTATGTTCATTTTTCTTCATAAGTTTTGAACATCATTTTTAGATTTGAAACATTCTTAGAAAGAGAAGTTAAGAGAGAAAGAAAAGGAAGAAAATGTTTCTTTAATTTTCTTTTAATCTTCAATTCTCTTCTTTGTTCTTTATGAAAGAACAAATGCTTCCAAATTGAAAATGTGTTTAGTTCAAACAAACCAAAGAGTAACCTTGAACTTCATAAAGGCTTTTGAGGGATAATCTTGAATCAAATTGGGCAACCAAGAGAGTGATTCAAGAACACCAAAGAAACTAAGAGGAGACTTGGAAGTGAGCTAGGTGTGGATGATCTAGAGGCTTCACACTTAGGAAGCTCTTTGATAAAGAAAGAAGAAACCTACAAGAGGTAATATAATTACTCTTCCTTCTTCTTTATATGCATATGTGTTTTACACACAAATTAATTGATTGCTTGAATGAGTTTTGGACCAAACTTGGGTGAAGTGAAATTTTAAAATGTTTGAAATTTCAACTCACCACCTTTCTTCCGCTGTGTTTGGCTCCACCATTCCTTCAATCATGATATATGAAACTTTGAGATTCTTGAAACCCAAGTTCCTTTCTATTTTCAATTATAACTATATGATTTCTTTATTAAGCTTGGTTTACCAAAGGACAATTGGTCCAAAACCATTATTGATTATTCAATGATAAGAAAGAACCTTTGTGATTATTGCCTTACCTTACATTCTTTCTGGAAACACACTGTTGTTTGTTTTTTTTTCAATAAGCTAAACTTCTATTTTTATTATGTTACATGTTATTACATTCTTCAATGCTATTGTTATAAGTGATTGTGATTAGCTTTGGCTATAGTATCTATGAACCCTTTATGCAAAAATCCTCGTGCTAATGTGGAAAATCATTGAAACTTCTGCATATGGTTTTAACTCGATGGATAGGGGCAAAGTATCCACCTCAGCTAGAAGGGGCAGGTCTTGCCATAGAGCCTGATAGCTTTCATGCCTCTTTATAATATAGGAGTTGTAATTTAGTTTAATGCCACCTCTCCTTTATGAGTTCGAGTGAATAAAGCAGCTATCTTCACTTTATAAGTGATAAGTTATAAGTGCGATTTCTACGAACCTTGCTAAATTACAAACTAAGAACCATGAATTGTGAATCATGAACTATGAACAAGGGATATGTGTTAGTGTATAAGCTATGCTGTTTACTCATTGAAATCATCTATCTCACCCCATTTTTCTTTGTGTGGTTCCAGGTGAGCATTATGAGGAGGCAAGGTGATAGCTCAAGCAATCTACTCCATTTGGGGGATTTCCTTGTCTAAGTCTATTATCATACTTTCATATGAAAAGTCACTTTTAGATACTCTAAGAGTTCTTATTTAGGAGTTTTATTTTAGAACATGATTTATTTATTAATTAAATTAGAGTCTTAAATACTCTTTTTCTTATGGGTTGTAATTAAAGTATTTTTTTAACTATTCTTTTGCTAGTTAAAGATTTCTTTATTATTGGATATTTAAGTTAATGCATGAGATATTGGTATGATCCTAGGCAGTATTTAACTATGTATGAGAAGGTTCTACAAGCGTGGGTGACCTTATGTCTCCCTATGTTCTATGACTGTCATATCTCTGAAGTTGGGATTTGACAAAGTTAGTATCAAAGCTGTAGTTTTAAGTCTAGTTTAGACTTTTTTGGTTATTAGATTGATTAAGTATAATCCTGGAGCATAGGAATTTTCCTTTCATGTCAATTATAGTCTATCAATGGTATAGTTCTGCGTAATCCTAATAAGTTATAGTACTTCTTATTAATGGTATAGTTCTGCATAATACTAATAAGCTACAATACTCCTTATTAATAGTGTGTCTTATGATTCTTTTATCAGATGACCAAGAAGGGTGCCCTTGCTAGAGGACCTCGACCTAAAGCACCTCACGTATCATGCAAGAGGACTTGGCTAGAGTTCGAGAAGGCCATGCCTAAGATCCACCTCAAGAGAGAGAAGACTCCTGATGAGGAGGATCCTATAGAGTGTCTAGGTTATGATTAGATTCAGAATAAGATTCAGAGGTTGGACAGAGAATACTTAGACCTAATGGAGGAAATTGATGTCTTAAGTCCCTGGTACATGCTTTGAGGGAGGACGTGGAGCAGATTAAGACTAGAAGTGTTGAACAGATGGGAAACTATACACCTAGAGATTCCTGTTACTTGCTATCTAGATCCTTGTCTTCGATGGGTCGCATGCCTGATAAAGACTTCTTTTACTATCTATATGGTGGCATTGGTCACATTGCTCTTAATTGCCCACTTATTAATTATTCACCTTCTTAACCCTGGAAGCTACTTAATGTTCGCCTTGACGAGGGACACAATTAAGACTTGAGCTGGAAGTTAGTAACTAATAGCTTAGTGGCATAGGACTTATATGATATGAATGACATTATATAACTACTCAGCTACGTGATTTGGATTTGATTTCTTTATTGCCTATGAAATGAATGACTTTTATATGATAGGAGAGTTTATTATGCTATAAGTTATGCATTATATGATAATGATACATGATACATGCCATGATACATATATGCTATATGATATATGCCTTGTGATGTGATACTATATGATGTGTGCTTATGTTAAATGTATGGTGAGTATGATAATTTGATAGTAGGGTTAAATGGGTTAGAAGGGAGTTAGCATTGAATACCCTCACTTATTATAGCAGAATGCCTCCTAAAAAGAAGGTCCACATGACTGCTCGACCTGTTAGGGCTAATGAGAATGCGGCATCAAACACCGTTTTAGATGCTACCTCTACACCGGTGAAATTGAGAGAAAGGTCTAACTCGAGAGTACTAACCATGGGCTCTAGTGAGTAAGCCTCTTCATAAGAGGTTCAAGCTATATGTGAGGAGATAAGAGACTGCAAGCTAAAAAATGAGAAGTGCCACCAATTCAATAGGAGAATGGAGTTTTGCCTCCCATAGTAGTGGTACCTATACAAAAGGAAAGGAAGCGGCTACTCGGTGAGGGAATGACCTTTCTGGAATTCAAGAAGTTACAACCACTTACCTTCTATGGTGAGAAGGGTGATGACCCTCATGAATTTTTGGACGAGATGCATAAGCTAGTCCGACGACTATCCTACTTTGATGCTCAGGTGATTAAGTTGGTAAGACTCCAACTCAAGAAGGAGGTGTGGTACTGGTATGAAGATGCTTAATAGATTCTGGTGCTACATACTCGTTTATGTCTCCTTGTTTTGCTAAGAGTTTGGGTAGAGAAAAGGAATTAATTAATGAATCCCTAGAAGTGTTGACTCCTTTAGGAGAAATGATGGAAGTAAAGTACATGTTTAAGGACTATGAGGTAGACATTAACGAATAAAAACTTCCAGTGGAGTTGGTAAAACTTGATGTACTAGAATTTGATGTGATCCTAAGAATGGATTAGCTATATGAGCATGGAGCTCATATTAACTGTAGAGAGAAGTAAGTAGAAGTTTGAATTATAGATGGGGGGAAGTTTGTATATTAAGGAGATAGGAATGAGAACTCTCTGAGTTTGATATCAGCTTTAGGAGTTAGAAGGATATTAAGGAAAAGGTGTCAAGCATACTTAGCTCATGTAGTCGATACCGACAAGGAAGCTGCTGTTTGTGGCAAGAGCATACCAGTGGTAGGTGAGTTCATGGACATCATTCCAGAAGATCTACCTGAAATACCACCGGATTGTGAGATCAAGTTTAGCATTGAACTACTACTAGAGAAGCAACCCATATCGATACTGCCATATTATATGGCACCAGTGGAGTTGAAAGAATTAAAGACACAACTACATGATTTACTTGACAAGGGTTTCATTTGATCAAGTAGTTTGCCATAGGGCACTCTAGTGCTATCTGTGAAAAAGAAAGACAGCTCATTCTACATGTGTATTGATTATTGTAAGCTAAATAAGGTCACTGTGAAGAACAAGTATCTTTTGCCAAAGATAGACGATCTATTCGATCAACTACAAGGAGCTAATTACTTCTTCAAGATATACTTGAGGTCCAATTATCATCAACTAAAGATTCATGGAGAAGACATCTACAAGATTCCTTTTCATACAAGATATGGTCACTATGAGTTCACATCCTATTATTCAATCTGATGAATGCTTCGGCTGCTTTCATGGACTTGATAAACTAAGTCTCCAAGCCATTTCTCAATAAGTTCGTGATCATTTTCATCGACAACATCTTGATTTACTCTAAGAGTAAAGAGGAATATGAAGAGCATTTAAGGATGGTATTACAGACACTGCGTGATCACTAACTCTACGTGAAGTTATCTAAGTGTGAGTTTTGGATGGAATCTATCAATTTTCTTAGGCATGTTGTAAGTAAGAAGAAATTCAAGTTGATCCTAAGAAAGTTGAAGTAGTAGCCAATTGGCTATAACCCATAATGGTTTATGAGGTTAGGAGTTTCTTAGGTGTGGCTAGCTATTATCGCATATTTGTATAGGACTTCTCTAAGATAGCAACACCATTGACCAAGTTGACTAGGAAATAAGTTAAATTTAATTAGGAGTCCTATGAAGAGAGTTTCCAAAAGCTTAAGAAGTGCTTGATATCCATTCTAGTTCTAGCTTTACCAGAAGGTGAAGAAGGGTTCACGGTCTATTGTGATGCCTCAAGAATAAGGCTTAGATGCATCCTAATACAAAATGGTAAGGTCATTGTCTATGCATCACAGCAACTCAAGAAGCATGAAGTGAATTACCCTACTCATCATTTGGAATTGGCAGTTGTAGTGTTCGCTCTAAAGATCTGGAGTCACTACATTTATGGAATAAAGTGTGAGATCTATACAGATTATAAGAGTCTTCAGTACATTTTGAGCCAAAGAGACCTTAACTTAAGGCAGAGGAGATGGGTTGAATTGCTTAAGGACTACGATTGCTAGATTCTCTATCACCCCAGAAAGGCAAACATTGTGATGGATGCTTTGAGAAGGAAATCGATGGGAAGCTTAGCCTGTATGGCCATGCACAAGAGACCTATTGTAAAGGAGTTAAGAGGACTATTTAGCTAGGGCTTAAGGCTAGAGATTGGAGAATCGCAAGCTCTATTAGCGCATTTTCAAGTGAAGTCATGAACATATATATATATATATATATATATATATATGTATATATATATGTATATATATATATATATATATATATATATATATATATATATATATATTAAAGACTTCACAAGATAAGGATCCACACTTGGTTAAGTTAAGGGATGAGACTGAGAAAGGAAAGAACCCTAAATTCAAAGTAATTAATGGAATTCTAAAGTGTGGTAAGAGAGTATGTGTGCCTGATGTGAATGGGCTAAGGGAGAAGATATTGAAAGAAGCACATCAGACACCTACTATACTCATCTTGGAACTACTAAGATGTACCATGACATAAGAGTAAGTTATTGGTGGCCTGGACTAAAGAAGGACATGGCTAAGTTTGTGGCATCTTACCTAACTTGCCAATAAGTCAAGTATGAACATCAACAACCTTTTGGACTACTATAGGAAATTAAGCTACTTGAGTGGAAGTGGGAGCATATCACGATGGACTTCGTAATTGATTTACCTAAGACCTCTAAAGGATATGACTTTATATTAGACTGACTAACAAAATTTTCCCATTTATTGGATATTAAAACCATGTACTTTGTAACCGAGTATACACAGTTATATATCGATGAGATCATGAAATTGCATGGAGTACCAATGTCCATTATATCAAATTGAGGCACTCAATTCACCTCGAGGTTTTGGCAAAAGTTGCAAGAAGCATTGGGAACACAATTGGACTTCAGTATTGCATTTCACCTAAGACAGATGGATAGTCCAAAAGGACAATTTAGACACTTGAAAACATGTTAAGAATGTGCACCCTAGATTTTGGTGGTAGATGGGATAAGTACCTACCTTTGATCGAGTTTGCCTATAACAACAATTACCATTCGTCCATCGGCATGGCAGTATACAAATCCTTGTATGGAAGGAAATGCCATTCTCTAGTCTATTGGGTTAAGCTTAGAGAAAAATACATAGAGATGTCAAAATTGCTCATGGAGACTACTGAAAAGGTACCACTGATACAAGATCAGCTGAAAATGGCCTTTAGTCGATAGAAGAGCTATGTGAATCCTAAGATAAAGGACTCCCATTTTATTATGGAAGATCATGTTTTCTTGAAGGTTTCCATAATAAAAGGTTTCATAAGGTTCAATAAAAGAGGAAAGCTATCACCTCATTTCATTGGTCCTTTTGAGATCTTAGATAAGGTTAGGGAAGTGTCTTATAGACTTGCCCTACCCCCAACTATGGCATATGTACACTCGGTATTTCACATCTCAATGTTGAGGAAGTATGTATCGAATCCATCCCATGTTCTGTCGCCTCCAAACATTGCAATAGACAAGTAACTATCTTATGAAGAGTTACCAATAGCCATAATGGATCAGCAAGTGAAATGATTGAGAAATAAGGAGATACCTATGATCAAGGTCCAATGGCAAAATCATGGAATAGACGAGTGTACTTAGGAAGCCGAGGAAGAGATATGGCAGAAACATCCTCAACTTTTTGAGAGCATATGAGTAAGTGCCTAAATTTAAGGACAAATTTCTTTTAAGAGGGGAGAATGTAACAACCCACACCCTCCCTAGGAATTTTGTGACAAATTGCTTGATTTAGAGCTATTTTGACAAAGTGTAAGCTTTTATAAAATTTCATTTGCTATTGAGTTATGAGCAGGTGACATGCTAGACTAGTTCTAATATACATAATATGAATTATGAACATGAAATAAATGATTTATGTGAAGTGCATATGCATTAATTAATTTAAATGCATATAAAGTGAATTTATAAGCACAAAACGATTTTTAAGCAAAAAATGATTTTTATGAGCATTTCTAAAATACTTTAAATTAGATATTTTTGGGGGGATTTTAATGAAAATAAGAAGCAAAATATTTTATTTTTAATTATCTACAATCAGCCCATAAATTAGGTTAAAGGCCCACCTTGCCAAAAGCCTAACACACCAAAACACTCTTAACCTAGCTCATTAATGGCAAACTTGTAATTTACATCAAAACCCTAAAATTAACCTAATGTTTGGCCTCCCCTTATGTTTAGGTAGCCTCCATTCTATTATTCATCATATTTTTATAGAATTTTCTCTCAAAAATTCTCTCTCAATCGAAATTCACAAGGTGCCTCCAAACCTTGCGATTTTGTCATCTTCTTCGTAAGTTTTCCTCTTCTTCCATGCTACCTTTTGATTTTTATGAAACTAATCATAAATAATCTATATGGGGATGTATATTTACTAATTTTATTTATGTTGAATTTAGCCTAGGTTGTGTCTTTGAGGGAGAAATCGATTTCTGACCGTAAACGTATCTCTTTCTTTGCAAATCCATCAAAAGTGAACCCTAAAACCTAAAAGTTAGAATTTTCATGCATATGAACATAAAAAGGGGGGGAAGGGGGGGGGGGGAGGGGGAGAGGGGTGATTTGTGTGTCTTTTATTCCTAAACTGATTTTTGTTATGTTTACAAAAAAAAAATATTGGTTTAAATCATATGTTTTCATATTACTATAATGATTAGAAAGAGAGAAAAGAAAGAAAATCCATGGTTTTCCAACATGAAGATGGTTCAGCCTATGGTGTGATTTTGATCCAATTGCCTATAATTTTTTTTAAAATTCATTTTTTGATTGTTAAAATATGTATATGAATGATGCATGATTTAATTGCATGATGGTGATTCGACTATGACTATGGTTTCCAAAACCCTAACTACCATGTTTGGCTAATATGTGTACATGGTTAAGTAGCATATGAATTAGGTTTCATGATGTGTTCATTGTGAATTAATGATCTTAAAATGGCTATGAGATTGAGTGTATGATTGGATCAAAAGAGATAAGTATGACTCTTTTAAAGTTTACTTGTTAAGTTGATACATATGGAAATTATTAAGTATGTTAAGTTGAAAGTTAAATTAAGTTGATATTAAGATTATGATTTATTATGGTTGCCTTTAGAAAAGTCTTAATATGAACTACTATGTGATATGAACTACTATATGAATTCATGTGAGCTTACGAAGGCAAATTATGCAAGACTTAAAAGTCAACATGTTATGTGCAAGTGATGAGTGTACTTCTAAGTGCAACTCCAAGTATATGTGAATGATATATGTGTATGGGATAATTATGGGTTAGGATAGCATGATGTTAAGCTAATGGTAAGTATTGAATTATAATGTTATGTTAAAGCTTGAGGATTATTAAAAGTGAATGGGCTATAGGCATTACAAGCTAAGGAATCACAGTGTGAGTAAACATTATGTCATGTTGCAAGTATAAGTTATCATGATATATGAACCTTTGAGATTCTTAAAACCCAAGTTCCTTTCTATTTTCAATTATAACTATATGATTTCTTTATTAAGCTTGGGTTTTTCAAAGGACAATTAGTCCCAAACCATTATTGATTATTCAATGATAAGAAAGAACCTTTGTTATTATCGCCTTACCTTACATTCTTTCTGGAACCACACTATTGTTTATCTTTTGTTCAATAAACTAAACTTCTATTGCTATTATGTTATATGTCATTGTATTCTTCAGTGCTATTATTATAAGTGATTGTCATTAGCTTTGGCTATGGTACCTATGAACCCTTTATACAGAAATTGTCATGCCGATGTGGGAAATCATCGAAACTTATGCACATGGTCTTAACTCAATAGATAGGGGCAGAGTATCCACCTCAACTAGAAGGGGCAATTCTAGCTGTGGAGCTTGATCAGTTGCACATCTCTTTATAAGATAAGAGTTGGAATATGGTTTGATGCCACCTCTCCTTTATAAGTTCGAGTAAATAAGGCAACAACCTTCACTCTATAAGTGATAAGTTATAAATGCGATTTCTGCGAACCTTGCTAAATTGCAAACTAAGAAACATAAATTGTGAATCATGAACTATGAACCCTTTCTAAGGGATATGTATTATTATATAAGCTATGTTGTTTACTTATTGAAATCATCTATCTCACCCCCTTTTTCTTTGTGTGGTTCCAGGTGAGCATTATGAGGAGACAAGGTGATAGCTCAAGCAATCTACTCCACTTGGGGGATTTCCTTGTCCAAGTCTATTATTGTACTGTGATATAAAAAGTCACTTTTAGATGCTCCGGGAGTTCTTGTTTAAGAGTTTTATTTTAGAACATGATTTATTTATTGATTAAATTAGAGTATTAAATACTCTTTTTCTTATGGATTGTAATCAAAGTATTTTTTTTTTTAACTATTCTTCCACTAGTTAAAGATTTCTTTATTATTGGATATTTAAGTTAATGCATGAGATTTTGGTACAATCATAAGCAGTGTTTAACCGTGTATGAGAAGGTTTTATGGGTGTGGGTGACCTTATGTCTCCCTATGTTCTAAGATCATCATATCTCTAAAGTTAGGATGTGATAGTATCCTTTTGATTGGGAATCGAGCCCTACATAATTCTTCCTCCTTACAAAGGAAGGGTTTTTGAAAAAAGGTTAATTTGATTTGTTTAGATTTAAAATTAAGAACTTTACGTTTTTTCAGTTTTAGACCTGTGGTAAGATATAAGAGAGAGAATTCTAGACCTGACTTAAGAAATCTCGAAAGAAGGAATTATACCTTAGTTTTACACTTTCTTTATATAACCAGGACAAACCTTACACCAGATCTGAGCTCCACCTTGGATTGGGATCTCATGAGATGAACCTTATACAGAAAGAAATAAACAAATAGAGAAACCAAGAAATAATAATTGAAAATTAAAATTAAACTTAGAAGTTAGATCTAAAAATAGAGAAAAGAATTTTTTTTATCTTTGAAAATTGACAGAACTTTTAGCTTAAATATGATAGAAAAATTATAGATTTTAGATATTTGAACCTTACTGTCTGAAATGACTAGAAAAGGGCCCTATTTATAGGGAAAAATGTAAAGAAAGTTAAGAAAAAATTGGGTAATCTACCGGCACCTAAAGCATGCCGCCAAGATGGGCAGCACCATAAGTGTACCAACTGGCACCCTAGTATGATGGCACAATAAGGGTACTGCCCAGTCAGGTGGCATCACTTTCCATACGTGTATCTTTCACTCAACTTGTTTCGACCCATTTAAGCCCTTTCTGGTTTGATTTGAGTCTTGTTTGATTCTATGGGTTCGTAATCGAGTACCGATCATCTGGAGGTGCAAATTTTGAGGAAATCCACTTTTTCGATGGGGCATTGCCTCTTTGACCCTTGCTCGCTAACTAGCTGTTAGGACCATTGTACTTGCTCTTTGTAATTCACTAATCTTAGTTAGTATTAAGCTGCATCTCAATCATAATGGTGCAAAATTAAAGGTTCACAATAACACCCAATTCTTGTTTCAGTATCTTGAGGCTCACAAAAGTATCTTATTCTGCTCTTCCTAAGGATAACAGTCATTATGTTATCTTTTACCACCAGCTAGAGGTTGGTCTCCTCTTTCCACCTATTATATTCAAGGCAGAGTGCTTTAGGCATTTCAAGGTGAATTCTATGTTATTGACTCCCAACTCAATAAAGGACATGCACCTTTTCGAGGTTCTATGCTTCGGCCATGGCATTTATCCCACTACAGTTCTCTTCTAGTGCTTCTTGAAGGTTCAGAGTGCCCAAATGTCACCTATCATGTATATGACATTGATAAAGCCCTTTTGAGTTTTGTTCACTAGGAAGGAGAATAAAATGAGGGACTAGAAGACCAAGTCTAGCCTTATTGAGGTCATTGACGGCCAAGGTGACAAGTCTCCTAGCTTTGGATTTTCTAGTCACTTCTTACAGCCATCTAAAGGCCTTGAGGACTGGCCAGAGAGACTAATTGATGATGAGAAGAAAGACTTGAGGACCCTTGTCTATCAGGCCTATGTGTATGACTATGAGAAGATGGGATCTTCCATCCACATATGGGATGTTGATGGAAACCCTATGCCCAGGGTTCTTTTGAAAGATGTTCAGGGAATGTTTTTACTGACCCCTTTTATCTAGTGACGCAATGTGACTATAACAATCCACATCTACCCTAGAAATTTTTATAACAATTTACTTGATTTAGAACTAATAAGGTGAAGTGTGCACTTTATGAAAATTTATGTGTTATGTGATCGATGAGTATGTGGCATGTTAAATTAATTTTAATATACATAATATGAGTTATTATTGTGAAATAAATGATTTACATGTAGTGCATTAGCGTAAAATAATTTATTTTAAATAAAATGAATTTTCATGCATAAAGGCAATTTTTAAGCATAAAATAATTTTATGAGTATTTTAAAATAATTTCTAAATAAATGTTTTAGGGGAAATATTATAGAAAATAATAAGAAAAATATTTTATTTTTAATTACCTATAATCAGCCCCTAAATTAAATAAAAAGCCCAAATACCTAAAAACCCTCATAACCTAGCTTATTAAGGGTAATCTTAGAAATTGTCCAAAATCCTATATTTAAATACCAAATTTCGGCCAGCCCTAGGGTTTCCAGCAGTCACACTCTATTATTCTAGTATTTTCATTGAAAAATTCTCTCAAAATAATTCTCTCTACTGAAATTCTCAACATCATTTATAAGAAAGCCTTAGAGGCTAATCTAGTTAAGCCCTTATAACCATGACCTCCTTCAAACCCCTTACCCAAAGGATACAATGTTAATGAGATCTATGACTATCATCAAGGGCTAGGGCATAAAACTGATGCATACAAGGCTCTGAAGTACAAAATTCAATGCCTCATTGATAACAGAGATTCCATTGCTCCCAAACCTAAAGTCTATCATCTTTTATGAACCACTAAGCGAACTCGACCATCTCAAATTTCTCCCAATAATTGGTACTTTGAGAAGAATTCCACCTTATTTTGACCTAATCCAAATCTTTTAAGTCTATGTCTGAGTGCTCCAAGTCCATGTTTAAGTTATTTGAGTCCATGTCTAAGTCACCTAAGTCTGAGTTTGAGTTAGAGTCTTTTGAATATGTTTCTATTAAATCTTTCATTGAATTTGAGTTTGTTAGGTCTTGCCCCTTTAAGTCTGTATTTTATCTTTTAGGCTTATCCTTTAATGTAACTATTGATGGGACTTTTATTAGTAATAAAAGTTTAAACTTTTTGATTTGTTTTAATTTTTCTAATTCATAGTTGAATGGGACATCTAAAAAAGGAAAACAAAAGAAAAAAATTTAAAAATTAAAAAAAAAAAAGAAAAGGGAAAAAGAAACAATTATTATGGCACAAAAAAAATCATCACATCAACTGTTCTGCATTAAAACCTAAAGAATTAGCAAGGACAAATCCAAGCATTAGAGTTCATAAGATCAAGACCTACACACACAAGAACCCTATCCAGCAGAAGCTGTGAGAGTAGATCAGAGGGCATCGTGACTAGTCAAAGGCCATTGATAAAAAAAAAAAAGAATAGATGCTCTGTACAAAATTCAAGGCGAATAGAGACCTACCAAGTATCAGCAGGAAGGTGAAAGACAAGTGTTTGCAAGAAGGAAAAGATCAAAGCTTTTGTTCATGATCTAAGAGGAAAGTTCAAACTAAATTAGGCTAAACCATACATGCCCAAGAAGATTCCCAAGAAGATTCTATCTAATGGAGGCACCATCTTCATAGACATGGACTGAGGTGAATTCTCCCATCCTGGTAACCTAGATCAGCTAATGCGATATATCATCCAAAGATGACATCTACATTTCATTTCTATTTTTCATGCATCTACATAAAAACTACATGGACTTGATTCTCCCTAAAAGAAATGACTAATAGAAAAGTAATGTAAGGGATACATAGACAACCCAACTCAAGTGTAGTCCAAATCATAATATAAATATTTTTTTTGCATCGCATTCTCATTTTTCTCTCTGCTTAATACACCATTCACTTAATTCTTTTGCCTAAACAAACAAACAAAAAAAAAAAGAAGGAAGAAAAAAGAAGAAGAAAAAGAATGCTCGCTAAGCTAAAAACTCGAAAGGGTAGCTTAAGCAAAAATTAGAGCAAAAAAAAAAAAAAACGATGTCCCATTTAATGGTGATTAAATCTTGCAAAATAGAAACCCATCATTATAATAAAAGGACAGCCCTTTTAATGTCCTCTATAGCTTATCCTGTATCCTGTAGTCCTATCAACCTCTAACTATTTTGAACAAAAAGAAAAAAGGTCATGTCTAAAATCATGATTTAGCCACTTCTCCTTGACCTTTTAAGGTGTACATTTCTTGTGTCCTCATTAGAATCAGAGTTTGCTATAATCTTCTCAAATGGGCATACCCCTCTTTTAGATCTCTGTAGCTTCCTCTATCGTAGCAATAGAAGTACCAATAAAATTAGAACTACTCACCACAGTAGTAACAAAAACCCTTTCTTGAGTACTAGTAGTTTTGAAACTACTTTAAAAAATCCTCCTATATAGTTCAGAAATTGCAATACCCCTTTCTGCGCTCAATATAGTAGTCCTTCTTTGAACCACCACAACAATGTCACCCTATTTCCTTACCACAGTCACTGTCACATCCTAACTTTTGAGACATGATGGTACTAGAATATGGGGAGACATAAGGTCACCTATAGAACCCACTCATACATGTGCAAAAAAATTGCGTAGAATTGTACCAAACCTTATAATTAACTTAATAAAACCTTTTATAAAGGAAAATCCTTAAGTTGCAAAAGCTAAAAATATACTTTATTACAATCGATAAGAGAACATTAGTAAGACTCCAAGTAAATTTTTCAACATAATATCTTAGAGTAAAGTTCCCATAACAACTCCTGGGGCATCTAAGGACTCATCATAACATGGTATTATTAAAACCTTGACAAGGGAATTTCCCAAGTGGAGTAGGTAGCTTGAGTGATCACCTTGCCTTCTCATAATGCTCACCTGGAACCATACAAGGAAAAGAGGAGTGAGATGGATGATCTCAATGAGTAAACAAATACAACTTATACAATAACATATATCCCTTAAAAGATTTCATAGCTCATCGTTCAAAATTTATGATTCACAGTTCATGGCATTGCAATTTAACAAGGTTTATAGAAATCAACATATAACTCATAACACATATAAAGTGGAGGCTGTTGTCTTGTCCACTCATAACATAATATAGAGTGAAAGCTACTGCCTTGTCCACCGGTAACATAATATAAAGTGAAAGGGTGAAAGTTGCTACCTTGTCCACTCATAACATAATATACAGTAAAGGCGGCTGCCTTGTCCACACATAACTCATAACATATAAAGTGAAGGATGCTGCCATGTTCACACATAACTCATAACATAATTTATAACATATGAAGGTAACAGTAGCACTTGAAGGATACAATCAAATGTAACATAATAATAATAGGAGTTTAGCCTTTTTGACAAAAAATCAACAATAGTGTAGTTCTAGAAAAAAAAAAAAGTGTTGCGCAATGAGATAAAATAATTGTTGACAGAAAAAGTATAAAAAAATGATAATAAAAACAAAAATAATCAATGCTGTGTATACAAATGTCAAAAAAAAACTAAAAAAAATAGACATTGAAATTCTACAAAAGATAATGAAAGTAGAACAATTTGCAGCGTGTGTACAAAAGTCAAAAAGAAAATATTGAAAAGTTAAAGTAGACATTGAAAGACTAAAAAAGTTATCGACAGTAGAAAAGTCTGCAGAAAAATAAAATCTAGATGCTAAAAAGTCAAAAAGTACTGCAAGATGTAGAAAAAATAATACATTGAAAAATAAAAAAGTTAATGATACACCTGATTATAAACAGTAGTTGTGATTTTGGGCTCACATCTTCCTCTGGTTTTACGTCCAGTAATGGCTTACATGCCTTCTATGAGTCGAGGATAGGCTTCCCATCCAGTTTTCTTATTAACTGGCAAATAGGCTCTTTTATCGTCAGATTCCCTAGACTGTAATGCTGCTTCTCTTCTTTGAATAGTTCCCATAAATCTAAAAGAGTGCATTGAACTTGTCCACAAGGATGCGTCTCAAGAGTCTGTAGGATATTATCCATAGACTCCTTACTTAGTCCATCCTTTATGAATTTAATTTTGTCTTCTCGATTTATGGATGCAAATCCAATATTTCTACAGCGTGTACTGCAATTCCATCTTGCACACTTGTAACAGACTCCCATTCTCTTAGCTCTCCTCTTCTTTGAGTAAGAACTTCTCCCCGTACCTGGCAAACATTTAATAAATGAGTCATCAAGCTCACCTGCCAATCGTACTTTGGCTTCTATGATCCAACGAATATCCTCAGGAAGATTCAAACGCCTAAATGGCTTCATTCTTTCCAGTCTACGTTCATCAATTTTCCTGAGTACATCATAGGGAAGATTTGGAAACTTGTTTTTTAGTGCTGCAAGAGATGCTTCCATATCTGATTAACTTAGTTAAGAAAATTTACGACGAAACAACTAAACAGAAATAAAAGAAACCTAATAAAGAGAAAACTTAGGTTTCCTCCAAATAAGCTATTTTAATAACAACACTAAAGCAAAATTAAAATAGAATGAAACAAACAAAAGAACAAAAGAAATTAAAAAGAAGTGAAAAAGTTAGAAATTTGGGTTGTCTCCCAAAAGCACTTTATTTATAGTCTTTAGCTTGACTATAGCTCGATTTTCATCATGGAGGATAATACACAAAGTATATCATCTCGATAATTATGGAAAGATAGACTTTTGCCAATTTTAATGAGTCAAGCCAACTTGATTTGAGTCTACATGGAAAAAAATTAAGACAGAAATTATTTAATATTTTATAATTAGGCTCATAATTTTTAAAAACTTTCCAACAAGCTCTTTTTCTTGCTCTAAATTTTCTTATGAAATTGAGATAGGAAGGTAGTGGAATTGAATCAAGAGTCGGTGAGTGCTCAGTTGATGGTGGTGAATGCTTCTTATTTTCTTCCAAGTCATCAAATTGATATTCTGTATGGTTTGGCATATTTGGTGTTGTTTTCACCAAACAAACTGAAAGAGTTTCCTTTGAGTTCTCTTTTTCAAATACTTCTTCAATTTCCCTATCAATTACAACCACTCCATAGATATCATCCATGAGAGAAGGATATTTGAAATTTTTAGACAGATTAGGCTCAATCTCTTCCTTTTTATCTTGCTTGCTTGAAGTATCTAGTTGATCAATCATCTCTTCTACATCATTACTCAAAGAAATTGCCAAGTATTGCTCCCTAGAATGTTCTTCAATTTGGCTTGTCAGGTTACCATGGCCTTGAGTATCTAATGGACTAGCGAATTGTTCCATTTGTACATCAAAATTTGTATTATGGCTAGTCCATTGACTCATCCTATCTTCCAATCTTTCACATCGTTCATGAGTAGCATTTATGAATCTTTCCAATGCTGCTTCATAAGATGGTCTGTGCTCCTCAAATGGTGCATGATCTTGAAAATCATATTGATAAGGATACCATGAATTGTTACCTTGATCACATTGGTTTTCCCATGAAAAGCTTGAATAGTCACTCCATCCTGAGTTGTTTATGTTAGAATATGGATAATTCTCATGCCTATTATAATTTGGAAAAAATTATACCTGCTCTGCATATTGGCATTCAAATTTCAAGTGATTACCTCCGCATAAATTACAACTCAAACATGAATTAAATAAAGTATTAGCATCAAGTTTATCAATTACGTTAGCCAATGTATCGATTTTAGCATAAAACTATCCTCACCATACATGTTTGCTGCTCTATTTAGCATCATTCCTCCATCGCAACATTATAAGTTGTGGAAAGCCTTCTTTTTTTTTTATAAAAGTCCTGCAAAATAATAAAAAAATAGAAAAGAAAAACAAAATATAAAGTAATAGAGTATACCAATATATTGATATTGTCAAAAACTGCCTTCCCCAGCAACGGCGCCAAAAACTTGTTGCGCAATTTCTGCAAGTGCACAGATCATTTACAAGTAATAAAATGATGAGTATCATTCCCACGAGGAAGGGTTTGTAAAGTACCAATTTTTAATATTACTCTATTATTTAGAAAATCAATTATGAGATTTTATATTTTGAGCTAAAATGAAATTGAAGTAAATAAATAATGATAAATATGAAAATAAGATTAAAGGTCTAGGATTTATAATTCATCAATTGATTACATATGATTTCTTTATAATTTTTAGATGGATTATTTTTGCTAGAATTAATGATTAGATTTCCCTAAATTATATGATGTTCTCTCTCAAGATACAATATATGTATTCATATTAACCTTACATCTACTCTCGTGATCATAAGCAATTAATACAAACCCATTAAGTTTTATGAAAATCCCTTTTAAAAATCATAAAAGAGTGTTCTTATCTCTAAGCAACACATAACCTAGGTCTAATATCTTAATGAACTAATATTGTGTTTTCACTCTTGCTATTTCACACAATATCTTAAATCATGCAATTAATGGCCAGTTAATTACAAGCATTAAGTTCTAAGATAAAATATTAATTCCAACAATCAAATCCAATCAATTAAATATAAATAATCATATGCAAATCAAAAGATTACATCTAAATCCTAGAAAATAAAATTAGCTATTCATAATTAAAAGAGAAGAAACAATTAAATTAACAATAAAAATAATAAACATAATAATAACTTATAATTAAATTCAAGAATAGAGTTTAGAGAGAACTTGTTTTGGGATACAATCTTTGATGAACTCAAGCTTCCAAAAATTCCTCCTCTTGATCAAAATAAAAAAATAAAACAAATCTACTCTAAGAAAGCATATAAAAATCTCTCTACATATTTTTTTTATGAATTTTTCTTTGATGCTATTTCCCTTTGCCAAGCATGGTATTTATAGACATGTTTGATGGAAGAATTCAAGTTTTATTAAAATTCTTACATCAAAAATTCAACATTGATGGTTAGGTTGGCTACCAACCATTGAATTCCTTCATCAATATTCAAAAATGGTTAGGTTGGCTATCAACCATTGAATTTTGGCCACCAACCATTGAATTTATTTCTCATGGATTGAAAACTTGAATCATTGCTTGCATCATTATTTTTATGACATCACCGTCTGCATCATTTATTTCATTGCATCATTGTGACATCATTTTGATATGCAAAAATAAAATAAAAATACTTAAAATATATTATAATTTATTTATAAATTGTAGAACTATTTATTTCTAAAAATATGTAATAATATTATTGCATTTTCGAGAACTGAGCTAAAATTTAAGTTTAAACAAATAAAATAACTCTAAAAATATAGAGTTATCAATAAGTTAGGGCAATAATCGCAAAGGTATTATCATTGGATAATTAAAAATGGTTTTGGACCAATTGTCCTTTGGCAACCCAAGCATACAAAGAAATCATTAAAATAGAAAAGAACTTAGGTTTCAAGATATCAAAGGTTCACAAAACATGATAGCTTGCACTTGTAACTTGAAATATAATGTTTACTCATACTTGTAGCATGAACACAATGTTTACTCATACTGGAAGCAAGAATATAGAGTTTACTCACCTTATGGTTCCTTTGCTCCTAGTACATGTAACCCTTTTGAACCTTTAAAACTCCTCAAGCTCTAACATAATATTTAATTCAATACTTAGTATTTATTTAATCATGATGCTATCTTATCCCATAACTTCCCCATGCACATATAACCTTCACATATACTTAAAGTTGCATATAGAAGTGCACTCATCACTCGCACATCACATGTTGACTGTAAAAGTCTTGCACACTTAGCCCTTATAGGCCCAAATGAAAACACATTATAATCATGTCAATACCTTTCTAAGGTCATAATATCATTATCTTAATATCAATTCACTTTAACAATCATCTTAGTATACTTAATACTTCCATACATGTCAACTTAACAAGCATCATGCTTATCTCTTATGACCAATTCCTTCAATCAATCTCCTCATAGATTCAAGATCATCAATTCATTATTAACTCATCATACAACCTACTTCCATATTATCCAATCACATTCACATATTAATCCTAACATAAGGTTAAGATACCTTAAGTATACCAAATTGCCTCTAGGCTAGTCTATAGTCATTCTTTCAACTATCATGCAATTTTATCATTTATTATACATATATACATGTCAATAATCATTAAAATACATCACATAAAATTTATAGACATTGGGATAAAAATCTCATAGTAGGTTGAATGCATCATCAAAGGAAAAAATTGAATTTTTCTTACTTTTTGCACTTTCCGTCTGTTATAGTAATATGCAGAAACATGATTTGAACCAAGATTTTTCATGTAAACATGACATAAATCATTTTAGAATATTAATCTACATGAATCAGTAGCATATGGTATTTCTCATACATGAGAATTCAATTTTTGGGCTCTAGGGTGCAAAACCATGAGTTTTCTTGTTTTTGGTATTTTTCGGTCATTATAGTAATATGTAAACAGGTGGTTTAAACCTTTATTTTTCATTCAATCATAGCAAATATCAGTTTAGAACATCCACATGTATGATTTGGCAGCCATTGGTGTTAATTATGCATGTAAATTCCAAAGTTTAAGGCTTAGGGTAAAAATCATGAGTTTTCATGCTTTCCGCACATTCTGTTCATTACAGTAATAGACAAACACATTATTTAAATCATTTTTTTTTCATCCAAATAGAGAAAATATCAGTTTAGATTCCAATCATATACAAATCAATAGCCACATGTTGAAATAATAATAGAATTTTCCAACTTCTAAGTTCTAGCACAAAAACCTTAAATTCCTTTGTTTTCTAAAATTTTTGGTCATTATAGAAATATGCAAAAATATAATTTAATCCAATATTTTTCATCAAAACACATCAAAATCAATTTAGAAATCAATGAAGTAGAAATCGCCCCCCTTTAGTGATGTTTATGCATAAAAATTTCAATTTTAAGTTACAAGATTCACCTTTGGAGAAATCTTGTGGAAACATTTGTGTTTTCGGTAGAGAATTAAATTTCTCTCTCAAAATCACACCCAAACTGAACTAAATCTATAAAAATCAATAAATAACCAGTTCAAAATAATTTTCTCATAATTTACTTCATAGAAATCAGTTAAGGAATTGAAAGAGAAAAAAAACTTATGATTACGGTCAAGAAATCGCAAAACTGAAAGGTGTTTTCTTAATTTCGGTAGAGAGAAATATTTTGAGAGATTTTTTCTATCAAGATATACAAAAATGGAGTGATGGCTATTGGAATGAGAGTGTTGGCTGAAATTTTCATTATATATTAGGGTTTGGGGTGAAATTTACGAGTTTACCCTTAATGTGTTTTGGTGTAGTAGGCTTTTGGGTATTTGGGCTTTTTATTTAATTTAGGGCTGATTATGGGTAATTAAAAATAAAATATTTTTCTTATTATTTCCATTAAAATTTCCCCCAAAATTTTTATTTAAAAATATTTTAAAAAATACTCAAAATTATTTTATGCTTAAAAATTGCCTTTATGCATGAAAATTCATTTTATTTAAAATAATTTATTTTATGCTAGTGTACTTCATATAAATAATTTAGTTCACAATAATAACTCATATTATGCATACTAAAATTAATTTAACATGCCACATACTCATTAATCACATAGCACAAATATTCTCATAAAAACATGCACTTAGTCTTAATAGTTCTAAGTTAAGCAAATTGGTCCTGAAAACTCATAAGGTAAGTGTGGGTTGTTATAGTCATAGTCTCATTTGTCACTACCATCGCAATCTAAGTCTCTACTATAGCTTGTGGTGCTACATCTCTCATAGATCTATGAATCTCCTTCAAAGATTAGGTCACCCCTCTGTCTATGTTGCAGTCCTTTCGTGACTAATGGTTTCTCTTGTAGTCCATCCTTCCACAGCTGCATCACCCTTTATTACCCTCAACAAGGTAGTCTAGTATTCTTTCTCAATTACCCAAACCACCTTTATCAACCACTTATCATACCACTCTGTGGTCCTATGTGAAATCCTAGAACAAACAACATGATAACCACTTAGCCAGCAACCCTTGATAGCTTTGGCAATGCGAGCTATGATTTGTGCAGACTCGAAAAAAGGAATGACTGGAGACACATCTTAAGTCTACCCTATTTGCCTTAAAACCTTTATCCCCTTGACAGTAGGTCATTCAAGCCAAACCCAACAAGCAAACCACTCAACACCCACGGCCCTTAGTCATGAAAGATGTGATCCTTTACCATTGGTAGTGCCAAAATGTGTCCTTTAGGGAAAGCTGCAAGCAACCATCCCTGATCTTTGATTGAGTCTCAATAAGGCATATGCAGACTAAAAAATAGGGGCCACCACCCAAAAATGATCTATCAACTACACTTCTAAGATAACTCAAAACCTAAAATAGAGGCCCACAAAGCACCCCTAACAGAAAGGGTAAGAACAGATAAATTTTTCTCACCTGGTGAATAATTGGTAAGGCAGTTCATCTATTTAATAAAGCAGTCAAGACTCATCAGTGTCTCCACCTACACAGCTTTAACTATAAAATGCCTTTGTTTTATCTACCACTTTAGCATCACCCCAATCAACAGACTCATATCTAACTATCATATAGAAAATCAAGGCCCTCATCTTGAGTATCCGCCCCTCATATCTCCCTAATCACTGGGATCATTGAACTTCTCAATCACAGTGGTCAAATTCACTTGACCATGACCAACCATCATTTGGCTTGCAACAAACTAAGGCAAGTCAAAAAACTCCTAAAAAATCTAGGATATTTCAAACTCTGAGCTCTTTCACCACTAGAGCTGCATCCAAGTAGCAGCCAAGCCATAGTACTGAACTCCTCGATAATAGGCATAGCTCCTTCTCAACAGTATCAATACAAAAAATGCGGGCTATTGGATCCCAAAACCTGAAGCAGGCCCTTACAAAAATTTCAATCCAATTGAACTATTTCATCCCAACCTAAGTTGAATTCCTCAACCTTATCAAGTTTCTTAGTCCACAAATACATGGCTCCATAAACATAAAAGTCATATGAAAAAAATTGCATTCACAAAAGCAAGTGTATAAATCCACCCTTTTGCATCCATGCAATCATTTATTATACGCATTATCACAAATCACTCATAAAAAGGTCAATGAATCCTAAAACATGCATATATGAGCATGCATCACCTATGCAAAAACATACATTGCATATGTAACTATCCACTGCCATGCTCAATCATGCATAAAGCAAGCTAATAGCATTTTCTGAAGCTAACCAATGCCTCCTTAAAGCTGATGGACATCTCCTAGAGTTGACCAGTACCTCCTAAAAGCTGACTGACATTTCCTGAAGCTGATCAATGCCTATTTGGAGCTAACCGACATCTCTTAAGGCTAACCACTACCTCCTTAAAGCTAACCGACATCTTTTGAAGCTGACCAATGCCTCTTTAAAGCTGATCAATATCTCCTGAAGTTGATCAACTTCTCCTGAAGCTGACTAGTGCCTCTTCAAAGATAAATAATATCTTTCCAAATCTAATAAATGAAGTGTGATTTTCTGCGCACCTTTAATCCCAGTCAAGTTCATTCAACCCTTCTAAAAGGCCCAACCCCTCACATTTAGAAGTACAAGTTTCCTCAGTGCAACTAAAGTCCTTTAGAATCACTTGAGCTACTTGCCATAGGCCAAGGCTCTCCTCCTATCAAAATATTTTTAGAATCTCTTTAGCTGACTTGCTATAGGTTGGGCCTCTCCTTTTACCAAAACCTTTTTAGAATATATTGAGATGACTCGCTATAGGTTGAGGCTCTCCTCCTACCAAAATTTTTCCAGAATCTCTCAAGCCGACTCGTCATAGGTCGAGGCTCTTTTTCTACTAAAATCTTGTCAGAATCTCTCAAGCTGACTTGTTATAGGTCGAGGCTCTCCTTTCACTAAATTATCTTGTCCAAAATTCTCTTCCACTCGTAAATGTCTAGAAATAATCACCTAGATATCCATGTGGTTCTTTTTCATTTCTTTTATCCAAATTCATCAATTCCATCCATAAATATCTAGAAACAATCACTTAGACATCCATGTGGTTCCTTTTGCCATATCTTTTATCCAAATCCATCGATTCCACCTATAAATATCTAGAAATGATCACCTAGATATCTATATGATTTTAATTTTCATATCTTTTACACAAAACCATTTGATTCACCCTAAATATCTAGCCACCAGCCTAGATATCCCTTTAGTCCAATTTCTTGCTTCCATTTATTAGCCATATTTTCCACCCATAAATGTTTAGGAACAATTGCTTAAACATTCTTGTGGTTCTTTTTACAATCTTCCTTTTTCAACCATGTCTCTCACCTAAACATGTTTAAGTACCAACCTAGACATCACTTTGGTTCCTTATACCATCCCAACTCTTGGGTTCAGTATCATTAGAATTGCCTTATAGAAAAGACAATTTTGATGAGGGTGTAACTGTAAACCCTTAATTTTGCACCCTCATCATTTAGCCACACTATGGTACCTACTAAGTTTAATGCACTATGCAGAGCCATTGTGGTGGTTCGCTAGCTGATTAGAGGGTAGGGTTTACCAAAATAAAATTTTTTAGCCTTCAATTACATTGCCACCCAGACATCTAAATTTCCTAAACCTTAAACCAACAACCAATCTTTGAAAAAAAAAAAAAAAAGAGTTGAGCTTGCGCCTTGCTTGCGTGTTGGCATAAATCCATACAAAATGCCCTTTTTGCACCAAATGTCCATTCTGCCCTCTACATCGCCATTTTTGGGCCTACCTTTTTAGGTTTTTTCATTTTCTCAATCCCTAAACTACCTTCACCCACTTTTCTTATAAATACCTCCTCTATGCTTTTGTGAGGCCTCGCCCAAGCACTAGCTCGATCCGCTAGAGGGAATTGGGATGCTCATTCAGGTTTAGACTCATAATAGAACCCTCAAGTCTGGATTTATTGCTTTTGAAAATGATTGTAGAAGTTGCCACCTCAATTTTATTTAGTTGGGAAAATATTAAGAAAAAAACTCAAATTGATTCCAATTCATTAATTTTGCAATTAATTTACCCAAAGGATAAAAATCACTAGTCTTTGAACCAAGTTGAGCTTAGGGACTAGTTTTTTGTTAAATAATGTAAATTTGGCTCTTAAGTTTAATTTGAATTAGAAAATTAATTTCATGAATGACATTTATAAGGTGACAAATAATTAATTATATGAACATGGCATAGTATGAATGCATAGTATATAGAAAATTAATGAAACGATTAAAGCAAACATCCACAAATTAAGAAGAATGTTCCCTCTAATCCTTATGGATTTAAGGGAACCACATAATCACTCCTTAATTACAAAAATAAATAAATAAATAATCAATTATAATTGAAAGCAAAGGGAAAATGGAATTAATTTTGGGATTGAATTTGAGGTTTGGATTTAAATTCCAAACATGCCTACGTACTCTATTGAATGGGGATCAAAACTCACATAGTTTGTTCCACAATTAAATGGAGGGATTTAAGAGTTGATCAAATTGATTTTGATTTGGGTGTTTTGAGAGTGAAAAAAGTTGATACCTTTGCTTTTGGCAAACAGAAAGTTTTATCATATCGATATTCTGTTTTATCGGGATCAGATAATTAGATTGATTGAGGGATTAATTAATTAATTAAAATGATTAATTAACTAATTAATATGACAAAATGGATGGATTAATTAATTAAAAAGATTAATTAATTAATTTGGATGAAGGGTGGATTAAAAAAAAGGAAAAATTTTATTTTGAAAAAAGTGATTAATTAATTAATTAAAAAGATTAATTAATTAATTAAGTGATTAATTTTAATTTAAAAAAGGGTTTTAGTTAATTAAAAAGATTAATTAATTTAGTTAGGATGAGATAGTTGATTAATTAAAAAGATTAATTAATTAAGTAGAGAGTGGTTGGAGGGAGAAGAAGAGAGGAATTGGAAGATAGCTATCAACTCTATCTCAAGAGGTGTCAAAAAATGCTGAAAATGAGAGAGTATTTATAGGAAAATGAGGGTGAGGGTAATTTGGGAAGTAGAAAAGTGAAAAGACCAAAAGGGCAGGGTTGAGAAAATGCTAAAAAAAATCATATTGGGTGTATTTTGGAAACTGCAAAAAAGGTGGTGAGGACCACACCACCGGAGAGACAAATGGTGCCACTAGTCTTCTTTGTGGCAATCGCCAGAGAGACCAGTGGCACTGCCCAAATAGCTTGTGGCTCCACCGGTTGTTTCGGCGGCAGCTAACGTGGTAGGTTTTTTCTTTCTTTTTTTTAGATTGATTATTAGTTTAGGATTTAGGACATTTTGATGTCTAGTAGCAATGTAATTGAAGGCTAAAATTTTTTTTTTTTAGCGGGACTGCCATAACAGCTCTACATAGTGTGTTAAACTTAGCAGGTGCCAAGGTATGGCTGGATCAATAGGTGCAAAATTAAGGGTTCACATCTGTCCCCTCATCAGAATTGTTTTGTCTATAAAGTAATTTTGATGATTATGAACCTAAGAGTTGGGATGGTATAAGGAACTAAAGTGATGCTTAGGTGAGTGCTTGGACATGTTTGGATGGGAGACATGGTTAAAAAAGGAAGATGGGAAAAAGAAGCATAGGGGTGTTAAAGCAATCATTCCTAAACATTTATGGGTGAAAAATGTGGCTGATAAATGGAAGCAAGAAAAGGAACCAAAGGGATATCTAAACTAGTGACTAGATAGTTTTGGGTGAATTGATGGATATGGTTGATTATGATGAAAAGGCAGGAAAAGGAACAAGAAGGACATCTAGATTAGATATTTTTGGTATCAATCAACTTTGAAAAGATGTTGGTTAGCTTTGAGAGGTACCAATCAACTTTGAAAAGGGTCGAATAGCTTCAAGGAGGCACCGGTTAGCTTCAGCAGATATCGATCAACTTTGAGGAGGCACTGGTCAACCTCAAGAGATGTCGATCAGCTTCAAGGAGGCATTAGTCAGTTTTAAAATATGTCAGTCATCTTCAAGGAGGTATTGGTCAGCTTTAGAAGATGTTAGTCAGCTTCGAGGAAGTACTGGTCAGCTTCAGGAGATGTCCGCCAGCTTTGAGGAGGCATTAGTTAGCCTTAAGAGATGTCGATCAACTTCAAAGAGGCACTAGTCAGCTTCAAGAGATGTCGATCAGCTTCAAGGAGGTACTAGTCAGCTTCAGAAGAGGCTATTAGCTTGGCTTTGCATGACTATACATGTTGCTAATAGTTGTGCATTCATGTATGTTTGTGCATAGATTATACATGTTCATATATGCAAGTTTTAGGATTCTCAGACCTTTTGTTTAATTTCTATGCCATGAATGAAACAGACGCATTTTGTGGTTAAAACTATGCTAACAGAGACACTAATGAGTCTCGATTACTTTGTTCGAGATTTAGAGAGATGGATTGTCTCTCAAATTACTCCAGGTAAGGAAAATTTGTCTTGTCCTTACCTTTACTATTAGGGGGTGCTTTGTGGGTGCTTGGTTTTGGGTTGTTTTGCAGGTGTGGCTGATCAATCATTTTTGGGTGGTGGTAATTGCTTTTTGTGAATCCTTAATTTTTCACCCTCATCATCCAAGCATAGCCTTATCACCTGCTAAGTTTAATGCACTACACAGAGCTGTTATGGTGATTCCGCTAGCTAGTTAGCGAGCAGGAGTTCTACCCCTGAAAGAAAATTTTTTAGCTTTCAATTACATTGCTACTAGACATCTAAATTTCCTAAACTCCATACCAACTAATCTCTAAAAAATAAAAGAAAAAAGCCTCCATGTTAGCTACCATGTGGCAACCCTGTGGTGCCACATTAGGTCTGTGAGGTGCCACTAGTTCAACTTGCAGCCTGCCACACAACTCTGATGCAGGTGGTCCCCCTTCTGTGTGGAAAAATATCCAAATTACCCCTCTAATCCAATTTTCATCCCTACCTCTCATTGTCTTTTCACATTTTCAATTCCTAAACTACCCCTACTCACTTTTCCTATAAATACTCCCCTCCATTCTCCCATTTCCCACACCTCATGAATTAGTATTAATTGTTATCTACTAATTCTTCTCTTCTTCTCCCTCTAACCACTCTCTAATTAGTTAATTAATCTTTTTAATTAATTATCCCACTCTAACCAAGTTAATTAATCTTTTTAATTAACTAAAACTCTTTTTTAATTAAAATTAATCACTCAATTAATTAATTAATTGTCTTTTTAATTAATTAATTAATCACTTTTTTCCAAAATTAAATTAATCCTTTTTCTTAATCCACCTTTCATCCAAATTAATTAATTAATCTTTTTCATTAATTAATCCATCTATCCTTTTCACTATATTAATTAGTTCATAAATCTTTTCAATTAATTAATTAATCTCCTAATCAGTGCAATCACCTGGTCCCGATAAAATGGAACTTTGGTCTAATAAAACCCTCTGCCCACAAAAATAAAGGTATCAGCCTTTTCCTCACTCTTAACACAACCAAACCAAAATTAATCTAATCAATTTTTAAACTCCTCCACTTAATCATGGAATGAATTACGTGGTTTTGATACCCATTCAATGGGGTACATAGGCATGTTTGGAATCTAAATCCAAACCTCAAATCCAAATCCCAATCAATCTCCTTTCCCCATTTTAATTAATGTAATTTGTGAATATTTACTTTAATTATTTTACTAATCCCCATGCACTATGCATTCATATTATGTCATATTCATACATTTTCTTTAATGTCATCGTATAAATGTCATTCATGAAATCAATTTTTCTAAAATCAAATTAAACTTAAGAGCCAAATTTAGATTACTTAAAACCAAAAACCTAGTCCCCGAACTCAACCTGGTTCGAGACTAGTGATTGTATTATTGGTTAATTAATCAAAAATTAATGAATTGGAGATAATTGGCTTTTTCCCTAATTGTACCATTTAAAAAATTAATTAGGGTGGGGACTCCCAAAATCATTTTGAAAATCAACCAATCTAAACCCGAGAGTTCCATCATGAGTCTAAACTCAAATGAGCATCCTGATTCCCTTTAGCGGACCAGACTAGTGCTCGGGCGAGGCCTCACAGCAGGCAACTTCACTAGGGACTAGTTGCCACCTTTTTTAATATAAAGAGGAAAATAAGAGGATTATTATTTGGTTAAGGAATAATTTTTCCAAAATAATATCCCTTTGGCTCATTATGTATAATTTGACTTTTATGCATTACTTCACATAATAAAGGCTCCTTGCGTAACCTTAGTTTTAGGCAAACTTTTGGATGGTGAGTAGTATTGGCTTGACAACTCTCTTTGAGTATGTTAGGAGATAGCGAAAGCATTCCACCCCATGATGAATCCCTGATCATTTTGGTAGTATAACGATCAATCAGTATTGTTAGACCCATGTGAGGCTCCTTGTCTCATATGTGGTTAGGTATATCAATGCTCTAGTGGGACGGGGACCCTTAATCAAACCACCCTTTCACCCTTATACATATAGTTGTCCTAGCCTTTGATCTTAGGTTCCATATATCATAATAATCAATACTCTTGTATGTTCATGAAACCTTTTTTAGTGTGCATCACATCATGATCATAGCACACATAACATGAGCAGCTCAACAAGGTAAACCCTCAAACACCTCAAAGACCTAAACCAGTGGTCTGTTACCCTAAAACACCTCACAATCACCCTATCAACATGTAAATCTAGTGACTAACCATGTGGAAGTAATCCTTTTCCTAAAGCACGTTCCCTTTTTTCTTCACAACTTTGTATTCTTACCCATTTTCTATTTTCTGTTTTCTGTTTCAAAGGTACCAATGGCCAACACCTCTAGCTCTTTCGATCAAGATGTGAAGAGCACCATTTTTGCCAACCTCCTCAATAAACAAGAGGAGACTTTCCAAACCATACTCACCACCACTCTTAAGACCCAAGCTGAAACTTTTACCAATGCTTTTAATGCCCAGTCTGCCACTTTTACTGATGCCCTCAACTCCCAATGCCAGTCGATCATCAATGAGGTCAAGGAAATGACCAATGCCATTGTCACTCCCCCTCCTGCTATGTTGAGCCTGCATCTACCCAAATTGGGACTAGCCATGCTCCTACTTTTACTCCTCTCATTATCAATCTTATAGATAATGGGAAAACACCTGAAACTCTAATCTCTCCTGCTGTGGACTTGAATGCAACCACTCTCTCTCCCATTGTGAATCCTTTTCAAAATGGAGATTTCTCTAGCTTTACCAAAGTTAAGAAATTGATGGACAAAATTGTGGCCATGGAAAGAACAATCAAGAACATCAAAAGGCATGAGGACATGATAGATGTTAATTGTTTAGCTCTCTTTTCGAATGCACAGGTTCCTCCAAAATTTAAAATGCCGATAATGGATAAGTTTAATGGCACATATGCCCTAAAACTCATCTTAAAACATATGTAAGTGCTATGAGACCCTTTAGTATGGATGATGAGCTTCTTGCTTAGTTATTCCAACAGTCCTTAACTGGAGCCACTGTTAAATGGTTGTTAAATCTCGACCATAATCACAAAAAGACTTGGGATGACATATGCAATGCATTTTTCAAGCAATACCACTATAACATCAAGGTGGATGTCACCCGTTGAGATTTGGAAACCACAAAACAAGGGCAAAGAGAATCCTTCACTGCGTTCCTTACTAGATGGAGGTCAAAAGCAGCACAAATGGTGAACCATCCATCTGAAGTAGAGCAAATTGACATCATTGTCAAGAAACTCCTCCCCTAGTACCAAATGCATTTGCAAACACAGTACATCCCTAACTTCAAAGCACTCATTACCATCACCACTAAGATCGAGGATTTGATCCAATCAGGACTAATCAAGGATCAATCCTTTAGGTATCACAAGAACACTAACTATACCACCAATACCACCCAAAGAGAGGGGAAGGTAAATGTTGTGTCTTGTCACCAACCGATGAAGTTAAAAATAGGAGGACTTTCTCTACGCTAGACATGCCCCTTAGTGTCATTTATAAGAAAGCCTTAGAGGCTAATCTGGTTAAGCCTTTAGACCCAAGACCTCCTCTAAACCCCTTGCCTAAGGGTTATAATGCTAATAAGCACAACGACTATCATCAAGGGCTAGGCATAAAACTAATTCATGCAAGGCTCTGAAGCATAAAATTTAAGACCTCATTGATAGTGGAGACACTATTGCTCCCAGACCCAATGTCTAGCACCACCAACAATCCTTTCTGAACCACCGAGTTCACTCGACCATCTTATACTTCATCCAATAACTGGTACCTTGAGAAGAGTGCCAGCACTACTGTGCCCTTATCCAAGTCCTCCAAGTCTATGTCTAAGTCATTTGAGTTCGTGTCTAAGTCACCTGAGTCAGAGTTTACGTCAGAGTCTTTTGAGTCTATTTTTATTAAATCTTTCTTTGAATTTAAGTATGTCAGGTCTTACCCTTTGGAGTCTATGTTTTGTCTTTTAGGCTTATCCTTTAATGTACTTATGATGGGACTTTTATCAATAAAAAAGAGTTTAAACTTTCTAATTTATTTTAATTTTTTCTAATTCATCTTTAAATGGGACATCTTAAAAAAAAAAAAAAGAAAAGAGAGAGAGAGAATAAAAAAAAATGATGAAAAAGGCAAAACGATTAATTAATTATGGCACAAAAAATCCAAAATCCCATACATTACATTTGCATGACAGTAGTGGAAAAGCTCATGGATTGTTCTATATAAGATAAGATAGGGATGATCCAAGCATTGCAGTTCATGAGATCCCTACCTACACACACAAGAAACTTATCAAAGAAAGGCTATAGAGAATGAAGACAAAATAGACAAAAGGGTATCATGACCAGCTGAATGCCATTAAGGAAAAGAGAATCGATGCTCTATTCAAAATTCAAGGTTATTAATGGAGACTAGCCAAGCACTTTAACTAAAAGGTAAGAGACAAGGATTCGTAAGAAGGAAATCTAGTTCTAGGAGAAATCCAAGCCCCTATTAAGGATCCAAGAGGAAGTTCAAACTAAACTAAGCTGGATAGTATATGCTTAAGAAGATCCTATCCGACGGAGGCACCATCTTCATGGATATAGACGAAAGTGAATTCTCCCATCCTAGCAACCTAAATTAGCTGAAATGATGTATCATCTAAAGATGACATCTACATTTCATTTCGTTTCTATTTTTCATACATACATAATCAAAACTATATGGACTTTATTCTCCTTAAAAGAAATAACCCATAGAAAAGTAATATAAGGGATACGTAGGCAGCTCGATTCAAGTGTGGTCCATATCATAATACAAAATATTTTGTTTGCATCACATTTTTATTTTCTTTATGCATAGTACATTATTTACTTAATTCTTTTACCTAAACAAAAAGAAAAAAGAAAAAAAAAAGAAGAGAAGAAAAAAAAAAGAAAAAGAAAAGAATGCTCGCTAAGATGAAAACCCAAAAGGGCGGTTTAGGTAGAAATTAGAGCATAAAAGATGTCTCATTTAATTATGATCAAATTTTGCAAAATGCAAGCCCATCATCATGACAAAAGGATAGCCTTTTCAATGTTATCTATAATTTATCATGTATCGTGTAGTCCTATGTTACCATAAGTATTCTGAATAAAAAGTAGAAAAGGTCATGTCTAAAGTCATAATCTAGTCAATCCTCCTCTACCTCCTGAGGTGCGCATCTCTCGTATCCTTATCAAAATTAAAGTCTGCCATAATCTCCTTAAATGGGTACACTCCTTCTCTAAATCTCTATAGCTCTTTCCTCCGTAACAGTAGAGGTACCAACAAAATTAGAACTGTTCACCATAGCAGTATCAAAAACCCTCTCTTAAGTACCATTAGTTTTGAAACTTTTCCTAAAAATCCTCCTCTATAATTTAAAAGATGCAGTCCTCCTCTCTACCTTAACTACAGTAGTTCTTCCTTTAATCTCTAATGTAGTGTCATCTTGTCATCACTGCAGTCACAATCTCCTTGGTCACTGCCACTACAGTTTGAGTCACTACTACAACCTATGGTGTCACACTTTCAGCAGATCCCCAAGTCTCCTTCAAAGATTGACTCACCCCTCTTTTATGCTACAATCCTCTCACCCCTAATGGCTTCTCTTGTAGCCCATCCTTCCTCAGTTGCATCACCCTCTATTACCCTCAATAGGGCAGCTAGCACTTTTTTCTCAGCTAGTCTAATCATCTTTATTAACCACTTATCATACCTCTATATAGTCCTAAGTGAAATTCCAAAATGAATGGCATGATAACTCCTCAACCAGCCACCGCGATAGTTTTAATAATGAAAGTTGTGATGTGCGTAGACTTTGAGAAAGAAAAACTGGGGGCACATTTTGAGACTGTCTCACCTGCTTCAAAACCCTTATCCCTTAGTGGAAAGTTATTCAAACCAAACCCACCAGGCAAACCACTCGACACCCATGACCTCAGTTATGAGAAATCTAATCCCTTATTATTGACAGTGCTAAAAATATGTCCTCTGAGGGCAAGGTGCAAGCAACCATCTAATCTGACCTCTGACTGAGTCTCAGTAAGGCATGTGCATAATGAAAAGTAGGGGCCACTACTTGAAAATGATCCATCAGCCACACCTACAAAATAATCCAACACCTAAACAGACACCTACAAAACACTCCCAACAAAAAGAGTAAGAATAGATAAATTTTTCTCACTTGGTGAATAACTGGCAAGACAGTTCATTTCTCATCAGTGTCTTTACCAGCATGGGTCTAATAGACCCGTATCTAACTCTTAAATAAAAACTAAGGCCCTCATCTTGAGTCTCTATCCACTCATATCTCCTTAGTCACCAAGATCATGGAACTTCTCAATTATAGCTGTTAAATTCACTTGACCATCACTAGCAACCATCTAACCTGCGCGATCCTAAGATAAGTCCAAAACTCCTGAAAAATATAAAAAATGCCAAACTATGAACTTTGGCACCACTAGAGCTACCTCTGAATCATAGTGAAGCCATAACATTGAACTTCCTAAAGGTGGGACACAACTCCTCTTTAGTAGCACCAAAACAAAAATATAGGTCACCAGATCCCAAAACCTAAATCAAGCCCTCAGAAAAATCTCAGTCCACTCGAACTCCTCATAATGCCACTATGGCAACTATTCCATACCAACCTAAGTTGAGTTCCTTAACCTTGCCATTTTTTTTTTCAGTTCATAAATGCATGTCTCCATGGACACAAAAGTCATAAAAAAAAATTGCATTCACATAGCAAATATGTGAATCCACCCTTATGCATCTATGCAATCATCCATGGTATAGAAATTGGACAAAACGTCTATGAATTCTAAAACATATATACATAAACTTGCATCATCAGCCCACCAGCACCTATACAATCATTTGCAATCATACACCATCATATATAGGCTGAGCCAATAGCCTCACTGACATCTCCTTAAGTTGACCAGTAATTCCTCAAAACTGACCAACACGTCCTAAAGTAAACCTATGCTTCTTTGAAGCTAAATGATACCTTTCCAGATCTAATCAATAAAATGTGACTTCTAGAGTCCCTTTACTCCCAGCAAAGTTCATTTGAGCCTTTCGAAAGGCCCAATCCCTCACATTCAAAAGCCTAAGTTTCTTTGGCACAACCAAAATCTTGTCAGAATTTGTCGAGCTAACTCACCATAGGCTGACACTCTCCTCATATCGAAATCTATTCAAAATATCTTGAGCCGACTTACCATAGGCCAAGGCTCTTCCTTTACCAAAATCTTGTTAGAATTCTCTAGCTAACTCCCTACAGGTTAAGGCTCTCTTTTCACTAAATTATCCTATCTAAAATTCTCTTTCACCTATAAATGTCTAAAAACAGTCACCTAGATATCCATGTGGTTCTTTTTTTCATCTTTTTTATCTAAATCCATTAATGTCACTCATAAATGTCTAGAAACTATCACCTAGATATCCATTTGGTCCCTTTCTCCATCTCTTTTATCCAAATCCATCAACTACACCCATAAATATCTAGAAATGTTCATATAGACATCCATGTCGTCTTTTTTCCATCTCTTTTATCAAATCCATTAATTTTACCCATAAATGTCAAGAAATGATCACCTAGACATCTATATGGTTTCACTTTTCAAATCTTTTACCCAAATCCATCAATTCACCTAAAAATATCTAGCTACCAACTTAGATATCCCTTTGGTCTATTTTCTCACTTCCATTCATTAACCACATTTTCCAACCATAAATGTTTAGGAATGATTGCTTAAACATCCCTATGGTTCTTTTTACCATCTTCCTTTTCAAACATGTCTCTCACCTAAACATGTCTAAGCATAGACATAGATGTCACTTTGGTTCATTGTACCACTTCTTTATTCCAAGTTCACTATAATCAAAATTGCCTTATAGATAAGACAATTTTAATGAAGGGGTAGCTATAAACCCTTAATTTGGCACCCTCATCATCCAAGCACAACCTTAGCACCTGCTAAGTTTAATATGCTACACGGAGCCATTATGATTGTCCTGGACATCCAAATTTTCTAAACTACATACCAACCAATCTCAAAAAAAAAAAAAAAAAAAAAAAGCCGCCATGTCAGCTGCCATGCAGCAGCCTTGTGGTGCCATACTAAGTCTGTCTAGCTCTGTAGGTTCAACTTGTAGCCTACCGCAAGGCATTGGTGCGGCGCCACAACCCTCTAGTGCGAATGGTCCCCCTTCTGTGAGGAAAAATATCCAAAATATCCCTCTAATCCAATTTTCAGCCCTTTCCAACCCTACCCCTCATTGTCTTTTCACTTTTTCAATTCCTAAACTACCCTCACCCACTTTTCCTATAAATACCCTCCTCCATTTTCCTATTTCCCACACCTTTTGAGTTAGTATTGATGATTATCTACTAATTCCTCTCTTCTTCTCCCTCTAACCACTCTCTAATTAATTAATTATCTCACTCTAACCAAGTTAATTAATCTTTTTAATTAACTAAAACTCTTTTTTTTAAATTAAAATTAATCACTCAATTAATTAATTAATTAATCTTTTTATTAATTAATTAATCATTTTTTCCAAAATCAAATTAATCTTTTTTCTTAATCCACCTTTCATCCAAATTAATTAATTAATATTTTTAATTAATTAATCCATCTATCCTTTTCATCATATTAATTAGTTCATAAATCTTTTTAATTAATTAATCTCCTAATTAGTCCAATCACCTGGTCCGGATAAAGTGAAACCTCGGTCTGGTAAAACTCTCCACCCACTTAAAATAAAGGTATCAGCCTTTTCCTCACTCTCAACACACTCAAACCAAAATCAATCTGATTAACTCTTAAACCCCTCCACTTAATCATGGAATAAACTACATGGGTTTTGATCCCCATTCAATGGAGTACATAAGCATGTTTGGAATCTAAATCCAAATCTCAAATCCAAATCCCAATCAATCTCCTTTCCCTATTTTAATTAATGTAATTTGTGAATATTTACTTTAATTATTTTACTAATCCCCCATACACTATGCATTCATGTTATGCCATATTCATTCATTTTCGTTAATGTTATCTTATAAATGTCATTCATAAAATCAATTTTTCTAAAATCAAATTAAACTTAAGAGCCAATTTTAGATTATTTAAAACAAAAAACCTAGTCCCCAAACTCAACTTGGTTTGAGACTAGTGATTTTATCCTTAGGTACTTAATTAAAAATTAATGAATTGAAGTCAATTGGGTTTTTCCTTAATTTTACCATTTAAAAAATTAATTAGGGTGATGACTCCCAAAATCATTTTGAAAATCAACCAATTTGAACCCGAGTGTTCCATTGTGAGTCTAAATTTGAATGAGCATCTCGATTCCCTCTAACGGACCAGGCCGATGCTCAGGTGAGACCTCACACTTTTCAATTTGTATATGCCTTATTGAGACTTAATCAAATATCAGATAGGATGGTTGCTTGCAGTTTGCCCTCGGAGAACACATTTTTAGCATTACTAATGGGCAAGGGATTGGATCTTTCATGACTAGAAACCATGGGGGTCAAGTGGTTTACCTATTAGGATTGGTTTGAATGACCTTTCACCAGGGGATGATGATTTTAAGGTAGATGAGGTAGATTTAGGATGTGCCCCAGTTTTCCTTTCTCAGAGTCCATGAATCACAGCTTCCATTACGAAAGCTATCAGGGGTGGCTGGCTGATGAGTTATCATGCTATTCATTTTGAAATTTCACGTAGGACTACAAAGATGTATGATAGGTGGTTTGGCTAGTTGAAAAAGAGTATCATGCTACCCTGCTGAGGGGAATAGAGGTGGTGATGCAACTAAGAAGGGAGAGACTATAGGAGAAACCACTAGTAACAAGAGGACTGCAGCATAAACAGAGGGAGTGACTCAATCTTTGAAAGAGAATCGGAGATCTATTAGAAGTACGACACCACAAATTATAGTAATGACTCAAACTATGGTGGCAGTGACAAAGGAGATTGTGATTGTAGTGAGACAGGATGACACTACAGTGGTGGTTTAGAGAAAGACTATTACAGTTAGGGCAAAAGGGGTACTACAGTTTTTGAACAGTAGAAGAGGATTTTTATGAGCAGTTTTAGAATTATTGGTACTCAAGAGAGGGTTTTCAATATTGTTGTGGTCAACAATTCTAATTTTGTTGGTATTTCTACTATTGCGATAGAAGGAGCTACAATGACCTAGAGGAGGAGTGTGCCCATTTAAAGAGATTGTGGCAGACTCTGATCCTAATAAGGACATAAGAGATTTGTACCTTAGAAGGTAGAGGAAGACTAGCTAGATCATGACTTTAGACATGACTTTTTTTGCTTTTTGTTAAAAATACTTGCAGGTTGATACATGATAAGCTATAGACAATATTGAAAGGGCTATCCTTTTTGTCATAATGATGGGTTTGTATTCTACAAAATTTGATCATCATTAAATGAGACATTTTTATTTTTGCTCTAATTTTTGCCTAAGCCACCCTTTCAGGTTTTTTAGTTTAGCTCTCCTTTCTTTCTTTTTTTTTTCTTCTTTTTTTCTTTTCTTTCTTTTTTTTTTTTTTTTTTGTATTTTTTTGTTTAAGTAAAAGGAATTAAGTGAATGATATATTAGGCATAAAAAAAATGAAAATGCAATGCAAACAAAATATTTTATATTATAATTTGGACTGCACCTGAGTCGAGTTGACTACATATCCCTTACATCACTTTTTTATCAGTCATTTCTTTTAGGGATAACTAAGTCCACATAGTTATGATGTATATGCATGAAAAACAAAAATGAAATTTAGGTGTCATCTTTGAATGATGCATCGCTTTGGCTAATCCAGGTTGCCAAGATAGGAGAATTCACTTTTGTCCATGTCCATGAAAATGGTGCCTCCATCGAATAGAATCTTCTTAAGTATACACGGTTTGGCCTAATTTAGTCTGAACTCTCTTCTCAAATCATGAACAAAAGCTTTGATCTTTTCCTTCTTGCAAACACTTATCTTTTGCCTTACTACTAAAGTGATTGGCAGGTCTTTATTGATAGCTCTTATGAATCCTTACTTTTGCACCCTCCAGTATGCATTTGAACCTTAAAAGTGCTTAGGCTCGATAAACAAACCTCCATAAGTCAAAAACTTTCAAAATGGGAAAATCAAAAAAATTAAAACATGTCTTTTTGACATTTAAAACCCTTCAAATTATTTGAGACTAAGTAATGAATACAATGTAATTAGAATCTTAAAAAATGGATGAGACATGAGCAAGAACGGGTGGAATGAGTGAAAATAGGCTTGTTAGTGCAAAGTCTTGTGCGGCAACTCCTGTGAATTTCACTTTTTTTGCTATCTCACATCATAACTTCAATGTTTTCCTCCTCTAATCTTCTCCCTATATATAGAGACCTCTCTATACTTCAAATCATCAACTTTGGGAACTTGAAAGCCTTTGTATCAAGCAAACTATCCTTATTATTAAGATTTTCTTTTCTTTTACTTTGCATTTGCTCCTTGCTTAGCAAAACAAGTTGAGGGGTTTCTTTTTTATTCCTACTTGACAAGTCAAAGGTTTTTCATCCACCTATTTAAGGCAAGTTTATTGCCCAAGGTTCATATCTATCGTTCGAGGCTAGCCACTACCCACCATCCAAGGTGAGCTGCCACATCATCTAAGGCTAGCTGTCGCTCGTCAGTTACTATGCCACCCAAGACTAGTTATCACCCACCATCTGAGGTAAGTTTCTTTCCCTTTTCTTTATTTTATTTATTATTTTCTCTCATTGGAATTTGTGTTCTAAGTCTCATTGCTAATTATTAGTTTGCTAAGATAATTGTGAACCTTCTATTTTGCATTTCCAAATGACCGACATTTGATAAAAAATGCATAGAATCAAACTAGGCTCAAATCATATCAAAGACGGATGAGAACAAGCTGAAAAATGAATTACAGTAGCCCACGAGCTTGCTGCGGTAACTTGCTGCCAGCCCTGCGGTAACCACAAAGGGCTTTGCGGTAACCACAAAGGGCTTTACGGTTACTGCAAGGGTCATCTTAGTTACTGCAGCATGCCCCTTCAGAATCCTCAGGCAAACATGAATACATCCTGGTGGCAATTGATTACTTTTCCAAATGGATTAAAGCTTCACCCTACTAAGTATTAGATTATAAACAAGTAGCTCAATTTATTCATACCAACATCTTTTATAGGTATGGATTCCCTTTTGAAATAATCACTGACAATGGATCCCACTTTCAAAAAGAAGTCACCTAGCTACTGAAAAAGGAGAAAATCCAACATCATAGGTCTTCTCCTTACAGGCCTCAAATAAATGGTGTAGTAGAAGCTATAAACAAGACTCTCAAGAACATACTTCAAAAGATGGCTGACAACCATAAAGTTTGGCATCTACATCTACCTTATGCTTTATGGGGATATAGAACATCAGTACGCACTCCAATCGGTGCTACACCATACTCCCTGGTATATGGAATGGAAGCAGTCCTCCCAATCAAGGTGGAAATAAAATCATCTTGGATCATGAAAGAGAGTCAATTGGATGAAGTAGAATGGGCAAAAGGTTACCATGAACAGCTCAATGCCATTGATGTGAAAAAGATGGATGCCTTGTATCGAATTCAAGGTTACCCGTAGAAATTGGCAAGGCATTTCAACAAAAAGGTCAGAGACAAAGGACTACAAGAAGGTAACCTTATTTTAAAGGAAATCAGAGCATTTGTTCATGATCCAAAGGAAAAATTCAGACCTATTGGAGTAGCTCGTTCGTGCTAAAAAAGGTCCTATCTAGAGGAGCAACTATCTTAACGGATTTGGATGGCATAGAGTTTTCAAGCCCATATAATATGGATCAACTCAGGATATATTTTGCATAAGCATCCTTGTAATTCATGCATTGCATCTGCATCCATGTAAAGACAAGAACTACGTAGACCTAATTCTCCATAAAAGAAAAAAATGATGATGATGAAATTGTTGTAAGGAGATACGTAGGCAACCCATATGGGTTTGGTCCAAATCATCAACAAAATTTCATTATGTACTACACATTTGTTTGGCTCTTATTTGCATCAAAAAAAAAATGAACAAGATGTCTCATTTGTCTCATTTAATTTTTAGAACATTAAAAATGAAAATAAAAGACATAAACCATTAAATCAATCTTATAAGCCAAAAGCCTTCCTAAAAAGCATAACAAAAACAAAATGCGGACAAAAGGTCAATCATGAATCTTATCTTCATCCTCCTCTATCTCCTCAATCATTGCAGCTCTCTTAGCTTTCTCAAACTGCCATGAGTTTGCTATCCACCAATCAATATCTTGTAAAGTCTTATCATAATAATGAGAAGGATGAACAACATGAAAACCTCTCATCTATCCACTCCTAATGGCTCAGGCCACAATCTCGATAATAAGGACAGACTGAAACAAAGCACCGTCTAAGGGCATGCCTTATCTATGGCCCATCTGGCACATAACTCTAGTAGCCTGATAAAAAATGACCATCCTTAAACCTAAAGATAAACCATCCTATAACCAAAACTCATGGTCATGAACTAGTCTATTTTATACCACTCACATCTCCAAAGCAACTCATCAGAATCCAATTTAAGAAGCCATTTGAGCCACTCCCTTTTAGAGTCCTTTTTTATCATAATAGTATGGGTCCTATACTAGGAAGCAGAGTAGTCCACCTTAACAGGAGGAGCCACTATCCGAAGATGGTCTCTCAACCAAATATGGGAGAATAAACAAAATAAGAAGAAGAATGATGAAATGGATGAAAGAAAAATAGAGAGTTAGAAATAAACCTGAAGGATAATGGGGCTGATAGTCCATGGATCGCTCGAATCGTATGCCCTATCCAGACTTATAATAGTCTTAGCAAGTACAATGGCAGCAATAGATCTTCCCTCTTCCATCTGAGGAATCAAATCAGCAACCCTAGCATCACCCCAACCAGTAAGGCTTACAAAAACATATTCGGCAGTTAGACAAAAAGAAAGAGCCCACATCCTCAAATGAAACCACTTATCATCCTCGAAGTCTTTGGGATCATGAAATTCTGCAACTACAATAGTTAAATCCACCCAATCCTCCACTACCATGGGACTAGCCACTTCCTCACTAAGATCCAAAAGCCTTCTAAAGGAGTTGAAATATCCCACTCTCTCAACAAGAGTAGCCAAAAGAGCCGCAGGATCAAATATGAGCAACATAGAAAATTCCTCAAAAGTAGGACACATTTCTTCCATGCTTGCCCCAGACCTGAAGACATGGGCAGCAGGATCCCAAAAGCATATACAGGTGAGCAAAAAATTCCAGTTAATTTTCACTCTCCTTAAAGTGGGCATGGCACTTACTCCATATTTCCCTAAATTTATTCTCTCTAGTTCAGTAAGATTCTTGCACCATAAGAACATTGCATGACTGAAAAAGGGTTCCATTGAGAAAAGAATTTCAAAGAAATAAAAATGAAAATTTTTGAAAAAGCAAAGAAAGATGCTTAAAAATATTGAAAAGTGCTCAAAGGTCAAAGGAATGAAATTTTAAGAAGTGAAAGAGCCTATAAATAGCAGAAAATCAAGAGAAATCATAATCAAGGATGGACCTTACTGCAGTTACCGTAGCCATCCCTGTGGTTCCCGCAGCGTCTCTGCGGTAAACATTTTGGCTATCGTAGGGCCACTTGCAATTGCCACAGGAATTTTACGGTTACTGCAAACACCACCTTGTTGCCGTGAGACCTTTTCCTTATCCATTTTGCAAATTCAGAACCGCAAGGCTTTTTACATTTATGTATATTACACATACATGATTAGGGATAAAAGTGCATCTCATAAGAAGTAAAACTGTTCATGACATCACATTTAGGAAAAATATCCATACATGTCATAGCATCACATTTTAGAAAACATCCATACATGTCATAACATTACATTAGGAATAACATCCATTACATCTATACATATCATCCATAAAACCAACAACTCAAAGGAAGGATAACAGAGCGTCTAACAGTGTCTGCGCCTCTCCCTCCTCCGCTCGCATGGAGACTCATCTCCCTCATCACTACTAGCACCTCTACCTCTACCAACATCTCTGCTGCCTCCCAGCTTCTCTCGGGTCAAAGCAGATGACAGAGCAATAGTCAAATGGCCCATCACCCTTTAGGCCTCACAAGCCCAATCCACAGGCACCTACAAGATAAAGAAAGTCAAGCAAGTAAACAAGAATCTAAAGTCATGGCAGAATCAGAACAACCTACCTTAGAAGTATCTGCTGAACCTTAGGCCATCTAAAAGGAGCCACTACAGAAGAATCATACTTAACCAGCTGCCTCTGCTCAACAGAAAAGTATTGACAACATGTAAAAGGCCATAAACTCTGATGCCAAATATCACCACCATATGATTTTGAAGCTATTCCGGGGTCAAGAACAGCAGTAGTAGGAGAAAGAGTAACCTTGGAAGGCCCTGCTCTATTCAAAGGGTCCCTAACCAAAAGGGTCTGAGTGGAACCAGCAGTCGATCTCCTAGGATCAGAAATAGAATCCCTCATAGGGATAGTACCAGTCATCAAGGAAGCCTAGTAGAACTATTCATAATCTGCATCATAATCCAAAAAGTGGTCACAAGGGAGGCCTGCCAGCAATGTCTAATTATCTACAATACTTGACCCGTGTCTCATGTCAGCTAGGGGAGGTAAAGGCATAACCCTATCACCAATAATCTGCCCTTTGACTCTTTCCCCAAGGTAATATCTTCTCTCATCCCTAAAATGGAGAAGTAGTCTACATGATGAAAGCACATAGTTAGAACCCATCCACTCCATCACTGATGGTGGCAAGCAATCCTGATAGGAATTCCACTGGACCTACAAAACAAAAAGTAAGTCCAAAGTAATTAAAAGCAATAAAAAGCAAACTAGTAGGACAAATACTTGGTGCACACCCAACTGGCTAAAATGGGTCTGATAACCAACAAAACCCATCCTGTCAAAACGGCTGTGGTTACCATAACTCCATAAGTACCCCTAGGGCACTCTATTAGGAATCGAGTTTCTCAAGGTAGGAGATACTCAAGTAAAGTATTCATAAGCCCAGTACTGCAAAACAGATAGCAGTTAGTCAAGATAACAAGAAGTGCAAATCAGAAAGCAAAAATGAGAAAAGAACACATGCTCACCTCTTAAATAACATGGGTACCACCTAGGCTGGAGAAAGTGTTTCAGGAGAGATCAGACATCTCCCTGTACATTACACACAAAGTGGCACCTCTCCAATCATACTCAGAGATCTAGGTCAAGTCCTCCAATGAAGCCAAGATGCTAAAGTCAATAGTGTCTCTCCTCGTGTGAGAGATGGAGCAACCCAAAATCATCATAAGACATAAATGAGCTGCCTGCTCAATAGTGTAGCTCCCATATTGATCTAAATCTCCAATCCGATTCTAAAGCCAGACTCTCAATACATGAACATCAGTGCGAGGAGGGTCAAAACCTAATAGCTTAATCATCCTCTAACTATCTAATGTGGTCTAGGAACCATAAAAGCCCAAAGCCCGATGTTAAAAAGGCAAACCAACGAGTAAATAGAGATCTATAGGAGTCACTGTCAACTTCCCAAATGAGAAATGGAAAGTATTAATGGTGTCCCACCACCTCTCTGCCAAAGCCCTTAATAAGGCACAATCGCCCTTGCGAGAATAGTCCAAGTCTAGCAAACCGAGCAAACCAGATGGCTATATCATAGCTCGCACATCAAGATAGCGATTCAGAAAAGTAGCAACTCTCACCAGGTTACCTCTACCTCCCCTCAATCTCAGGTCATATGACTTTGCATGAAATACACATAAGATAAATTTTTTGCATGCATAAGAAACTAAGATTTTCTTCACTTTTTCCTATTTTATTTTTTATTTTATTGCTTCTTAATTATCATAAAGTGTCATTGTAAAAAAAAAAAATCATCACTGCATAATGAACCAGATTGCATCATATTATTTCTATTGCTTGTATAGAACTAACTCAAGTGCAGGAAAGAGAATAAATACCTCCACACTGCTAGTAAAGCTTGTGTGATCTCTAGGCTCCTATAGTAGAACCTCAAGATTTGTATCACCTCGGGATGCCGAATAGCTTCTCACATGACTTGAAGTTAAGGAAGCCATCTTGGTGAAAGAGTTTTAGAGAGAAAGTGTAAGTAGAGAGAGAAAGATAGGAAATTGAAAATGGTGAGAATGAATGAAGAAGGGAGGGGTATTTATAGAAAGAACTATGGGCCCCACCTCATCATTTCCTTTCAGTTTGCATAACTAAGTTGTCAGATTTCACCATAACAAATCCATTTCAAGTCAGAATTTAGTTTTATCCAAACAAATAGGTCCACAAGATTTTTATCTACTCCTTAAAATAGAAAGTAGCTCAAATGAAATCCAGAATCTTCCATAATTGCAGAAAGTTCAAAAATTCAAAATTTCCAGAAAAATTGAAAAATAGTCCAAACAAATTCAAAAAAGCCTCAAAACAGACATGGCACAACATAAATCTTAAAGCTAACTAAGATCCTCAGTCATCTGAAAACTTCCAGAATTTTCTCGGTTCACACTTATCTGACCCGGCCTCCTGTTTGGCCAAGTTCGATAAGGGGGTAGCTATGAACCCTCTATTTTCACTTCTAAATGACTGAAATTTGTTTACAAACCCATAGAATTATATTGGGCTTAAATTCGATTAAAGACAGATGAGAACAGGCTAAAAAATGAATTGCGGCTCCCTACGGGCTCGCTGCGGTAACTTGCAATCAGCTGTGGTTACCACAGAGGTCTTGCGGTAGCCAATTGGCTACTGCAATTGGCCTTGCGATAACTGCAAAGGGCTTTATAGTTACCGCAAGGGTCATCTCAATTACCGCAGCGTGTCCCTTTAGAATTCTAAGCGAAAACTATAAATTTTTAGCCCTAAACTCCTCCTATAAATACCTGACACCTCCTAATAACTAAAACACACAATTATATGCTTTTATACTCTCTCTAAGGCTTTCTAAACCCTATTCCTAAGCTCTCCAATCATCAAAACCCTCTTTCTAACCCTCCAAACCTATAAAACCTCATTCCAAAACCTCCTTCATCACATAAAATCTTATTCATAAGCTTCCTATTTATCTCAAAACCCTATTCATAAGCTTCTCAATCACTCCAAATCTTATCTCTAAGCTTTTTAATCAAGAAAAGGTGCGACTCAAGTTATTTCTTTCAAAGGGAATTCGTGGTATTCAAGAAAAGGTGATCCCAAATCTTTCCTTTAAGAAAAGAGTTTGTACCATTCAAGAGTCCTTTCAAAAGGAGTGCTAGTGATATTACTAGGCCAAGGTGGAACTTAGATTCGGTGCCAAGCTCGCTCCCTACGTTCCTCGCCAACAGAAGCCAAAGGTAAAAGTTCTTTCCCTTTCATGTTCAATTTTAATTTCAAGATCTAAATTTGAAAAGATCTAATTTTTGCTAATTAAAATCTAACCTAATTAATAAATCCCTAAGCCCTTTAAAATCAATCAAAACATGATAACAAAGGCTATGACTTCAAAAACCCTTCCTTTGCAAGAAGAATTACATGGGGTTTGATTCCCATTCAAAGGGATACGCAGGCTTGCCGTCTCTAAGACATTCAACTCTGCTAAAATTCACAAGTTCTTCTCTCTATCACCTTCTTCATATAGTTTAGGATTGAAATTATTTTTCTTAAATAAAATTTGAAATTTTAATTCTTTTTATTATAATTGTTTTAATACTCTTGTTCTTATTTTAGCTGTTTAGATTATATTTGGGGAATGTCTGCTTTTCCTAGAACCCATAAGGGCTAGAGGAAAGATCCCTTGATTTTGATATTTTTACTTGTAATAGTTTTAAGTAGTTTTCCCTTATTTTTGTGCATTTTGCAATTATCATTATTTCATGTTGCCATGCATTGCACGAGTAATGTTGTTTTATGCATCATATTATATATGTTCATGCATACATAAAAACTTCTTTTTTTTTTTTTTACAAAAACTATTTTGTATTTAAGCCAAACTAATTTTTTATGTTGTTTTAACCAAAACCTAGTCCCCGAGCTCTCTTTGGTCATTAGAGGACTAGTGCTTTTCCTTGGGATAAATGGTATAATTTTAGAGTCAATCAAATTGGGTTTTTCCTTTAATTTTCCCAACTAAAAATAAATAAAATTAAAGTGGTGACTCCTTTTACAAATAAAAATTTGCAAAATACAATTTTTCTTAACTCATAGCGGGTTCCAATCGTGATGTTTCTCCTAAATGGGCATTTTCAATTCTCTTTAGCGGATCGGACCGGGTGCTTAGGCGAGGCTTCACAGTAGTTAATTATAATCTAACTTATTAACTCCACTTGGTAATCAATTAGTTAAATCAATCAACTGAACGCTCTTTTAATCAATCAATCAAAATATAATAAAATGACTAGATTAAACTAGCCCCTTCTTAAGAAGAGAGAACTGCGTGGGTTCTAATTCCATTCAAAGAGATATGCAAGCATGCTTTATTCAAGCATCAAATCTAATTAAAACTAACTAACTCTCTCCCCTATCACCTTCTTCATTTGCTTTTATTTTAATTTCTTTTTGCCTTGTTATTAAGTGCTGAACACACCTACCAAGTAATAAAATAAACTCGACGTCTTTTCTAGCTAAAGGCAAGTGCACCGATCATTCAGGTAGTATAGTAGTAACGAGATCAATCCCACAATGACACTATACAAGCACTAGCTCAAACTTCAACTATTGTCTAGTGATTAATATCTCAGAATAATTAAAGTGAACTAAATTAAAACAAAAGAAACTAAAGATAACAATGAGATAATTGATAGATATAAACAAGGATCAGGTTATCTAGATGTGAATCCCCCTAGCTCTCTTGCATTCCATGAATAATGCGATCAATTACATCAAACAATGAATTGAATTAACGTTCCACTAATTTAGATTAAAACCTCTCTCAAGTGATTTAATCCCTAATTCCTAGGTAGAGTGTAAGGAATCTCTTCTCAAACATAATAAAATAGTTCATGCATTAAGAACAAGGAACAAAATACCAAAGGGTTTTGTAGGCTTATCTCTAGTGCCCCAATTAACATGAGTGATCAATTCACATCAAGCTTTCTTAAGTGAATAATATGAAAACAATATCTAATTAACAAGCTAGCTTTTGCTAATTAGAATAATAAGATTAATCATGAAAATAAAACAATCAAAGATGAATTCATTGAAACTGAAATCATTCAATCCATACAATTGAAACTAGGGTTCATCACATCTAAATAAAAAGCAATTAGTTCATGCTAGAAACTAAAAACAACAAAGGAGGATAGAGATTAAGAAAACCCATATAGTTCATGAAAAAGCTTGAGGAAATCTTTATTTCAATCATTGATTAATGCTTTCGATCTAGTGGATCTTCCTTGGAAACAGCTACAAATCCTTTTTAAAATGAAAATATATGATTTAAACGAGCCAAGGAACCATATGGCACCTTCCCCTGTAGCTCCTCCTCTTTTTTGCCTTTAATTTGCTGTTTTATAGTGATTTTGGATGTACCCATGCCTTAGTCCATGCCCATGGGAACTCTTTGGACAAAGCTGCAAATTGACCTTTACCCCATACCTTGACCCAATAGCACAAGATTGCCCATGGGACCTTAATTAGGCTTTATGATTCATGACTTTTGTAGCTCTTTCTATTAGATTTCCAACGACACCTAAATCCCCTCAATTGAACATTTGTAGCTCAAGTTATGTTCAAAATACTCCAAGGTGTTCAAAGCTATCAAAATATCAACTTTGCCTACATATTCCACATGGCCAACACCACGCGCGTGTCCTTGAGTGTGGTGCAAGCATAGGTCTTCAATCCTTCACCTAAAGTGTGCCATTTTTTTATGCCTTAGCTCCATCATTCCAAACTAAATTGATCTGTGGCTTCTAAAATATAGAAATCTCTAAAAGAACTCTGAAATAACACTTAACAAACAAATCAAACTCAATTTAAATATAAAACATAGTAAGATTAGGGGATAAAACATAGACAAATATGCATTTATCATTAGGCTTAGTTTGGGGAATGTGTGACTTCCTTAGAACCTATAAAGCCTAGAGGAGGTGTCCCCTAAGATTGCGATTTTTATTGTAATGTTAACTTTTTTAAACTTTACTGGTGTATTTACTTTATTGTTGAATGGATGAGTTAAATGATCATGCATATTAAAAATTGTTCATGCATCCTAGATTATTCATGAAATATATTTTAAGTCACTTTCATATTAATTGGCTACACTTATTTTGTTAAAGTAAACCAAAAATCTTGTTCCTGGATCCTTTTTGGTTTCAAGGCTAGTGATCTTTTTTCCTTTGGATAATAATTGGGGTCAAATGGTATATTTTTCTAAATAAAAATAAATTAAGGTGGCAACTCCAAGAAACAATTTTCAAACCTATCAAAGATAAATCGAGGGCTTCCCTATGAGTTCTTTCCTAAATGAGCATTTTGATTCCTTTAGCGAATTAGACTGGTACTCTGGCGAGGCCTCATAGCTGGCGACTTTGCTGGAAAATTTTTTTTAAACATAATAAGTAGACTACTAATTGGTTTAAAAATAGTTTGGCCTTTTAATATGATTTAGACTTTGCATGCATCACTTGCATAGGCTCTTTGTCGTTTAACCTAGTTTTAGGAAAATAATGGATAGTGAGTAGCATTGAGTGGATAACCCTCCTTAGGTCTATTCGCTGATAGTGAAATCATCCACCCTGTGATGAATCCTTTTATCCTTTCAAAGGTGTAAAAAGTATGCATTTATCGTTAGACCCATGCAAGGCTCCTTGACTCACATGTTGTTAGGTATATTGTTGCTCTAGTGTGACAGGTACCATGAACAAGCCACTCTTACCCTTTCATGTAATGAACCTAGATCCTGACCTTAGGTTATATGTACCATAATCAAAATCCTATATCTTTGCATTCTCATGAAATGTTTTCCCCATGCATATCATGCATCCATATTGTGTAATAAAACATGCATTCATCTCAAGTTTAGGTAGAACCTTGAACCAGAGAAGGGTCAAACATTCTTACCTCTATTCAAACACCTCCCTTATAAGTACTCTCATCTATACCCAATCACTTATCTAATAACCCTTAAACCATCACCCTAAACCTTTGACCTAAACACCGTTATCCCTTTACTCTTGCCCTTAACCCAAAACCCTAGATACTCTCTCCTTCATCCAAATACCTTCACTCCTAAACCTTAAATACACTCACTTCTATCCCAATCACCTTCGCCCCTACAAGCCTAAAACCATTACCCTGACCTTTAATCCTAAACACCTTACCCTTGTTATCTTTAATACCATTACCTTAACCACATACCTTAAACACCTTACCCTAGCCTTACCCTAAAGCACGCGAACCTCACACCTTAAATGTAAACTTAAACCTCCTTAAACCTTTGGACCCTAAGCCATAAACCAACAACCTTAAAACCCATATCCAACCCTAAAAGCCTTGCTTCTTGACTATAAGAATAACCCACAACCCTTATCCTTATCCAAAAAGATGAACACCTTAGGTTCTCCATACCAAAACCATTATCTTGATCCCCTTGTTTAAAATCAAACCCACTATCCTTAAACCTAATACCTATGGCCTATTACCTTCAAAACTAGCCTATTACCCTTAAGCCCAACAACTTTAGCCCAACATGCTGCCTTAAACCTAGTACCTTTGATCCTACCCTAAACCCAAAACACTTGTCCCTACCTTAAGCCCAAAAAATGGTTGGCCATGACACAATAAGAAAGCCTTTTCTCTTAGGATCTGCATGCCTATACCTTTATCACCTTTTTTTATTCCATACCCATCACTTTCCTTATTGCTTTGATTTGAAGGTACCAATGGCCAACCCACTTGAGATGGCTTCTCGGACTACACTTGTGACCAAACTCCTTAAGAATTAAGAAAAGCATTTCTAAACTATTCTAGCTACTCAACAAGTCCAATTCGAGGAACAAAGGCAACTCATCATTGAAGAATTTTAGGCTATGATTAACCAAGCCATCTTTAATTGGATAACCTAAACCCAACCCTGAATCAAATCAACCTTTGCTCTAGTCTGAACTAAGCCGACTCATATCTAAACTAAGGTGGGAAATTTTTCTCTTATCTAGCTAATGAAGAAACTTGAAGCTATGGAGAAAACCATTAAATCCCTAAAGCACAACAATAACCTAATTGATGTGGATAGTTTGACCTTGATCCTTGATGCCAAGCTTCCTCTTAAATTCAAAATGCCTAAACTAAAGAGATTTGATGGAACCATATGCCCCAAGACCTATATAAAGATATATGTAGGGGCAATGAAACCTTTGGAACTTAGTAATAAGCTTATTGCTTAATTGTTCCCATAATCACTAACCGATGTTGCTAGAAAATGGTTCCTTTCACTAAACATGAGCTAGAAAAGGACATGGGATGATATATGTCATGCCTTTGTCAAGTAGTATCATTACAATGGTGAAATAGATGTCGCTAGGTGTGACTTGGAAACTACCAAACAACTTCTAGAGGAGTCCTTCTCCATATTCCTTACTAGGTGGAGAGTTAAAGCTGCTCAAATGGTAAACCAACTAACAGAGTAAGAACAAGTGGACAACCTTGTCAAGAACCTACTTCCAGCCTATCAAGTCCACTTGTTAACCCAATACTTACTCATTTTTAAAGCTTTGGTTGAAACTGCATCAAAGGTTAAAGATTGCATCTAAAGTGCATCATTTCAACCTAAATTTCCCACCACTAACCCAAACAGTGATGAAGAACCCGAGCCCAATTCAACCCCACTTTACCTCAGTCCCAAGGGGCATGACATAGAAGAGTTCAATTTCAGCTGATCTAATCTATCTAAGATTGAATTCTAAGTCTAAGTCCAAAATCTCAAAATTTGGGTCTAAATTTGAGTCTAATTCTACCGTCTTATTTTCTTTTTCGTGTATGTTTTCATCGATCATGTCAGTCCCTTTTTTGTTATCTTGTAATTAAATTTTCCATTGTAATAGAAAATCCACATTTATTTTATTTTATTTGTGCACCTTTTTTTTTAAACATGGGTGAGCTTTGAAAAAAAAAGAAAAAAAGAAAAAAAAGAGAAAAAGAAAGAAAGGAAAAAAGAGAAAAAGGAAAAGAGAAATCCACCACGGCTAGCACATGAGGTGCCATCAATAATTGCTTTAAGAAGGTCAAGAAATAGACCTCTCATTAAACATTTAAAGCACAAAAAATATTTCACTATAATTATGTATTGCACTTTAGGTAATCAAATGATACACCTCAACAAGGGGCAACAAATTCATCAAATACAAAATTCAAAGGTCAGAGCTCTTCAAAGTGAAGAAAAGCAGCAAATCATGGTGGAATGTTTTCTCCCAAATTTTATTAATCCAAGCTCGCTAAGTTGAAAACCCAAAAGGTTGGTTTAGGAAAAAGTTAGAGCTAAGAAAAAAGAGAAAAAGAAAAAGAGAGAGAGTGAGAAAGAGAGAGAAAGCTCATCCCAGTCATCTTCCTTCTTGTCCAAAATTGTCTTCAATCAATATTTCTTGTCTCATGTATTCCAAAATTATTCTTCCTCATTAGAGGCTCATCCCATCACTTAGTTCAAAGAGCTAATGTATAATCTTTCACATCGCTTACCTATACATCACATCCCTATTTCTGATTGGGAACGTGATTCACAAGTTGTTTCTTCTCGCTAGTCCTTTAACCACTCCTTAAGGAATTTCTTTTCAACTAGTATATCATCTACGTTCAAGCTAATAAAGTGTCACCCCAAATGTCTCATCAATCTCAAAATGACAAGATTAGCTTGGCTTGTTCTTTTCCATAAATAATGCTACAAATAGCAAAATCATACAACCTCCTTGATTATTTTCAGAATATCCAATCCACCTTTGAAACATTCCTAAACTACAAAATGTACCATCCTATCCTTTCAAGCTCAAGCCTCATACCATCTTTTCCTTGGCAAAGTCTCATCATCTTCTAAGGGCTAAGCCTATGTGCAAAACCAAAAATCCTAAAAGCCAGTTTTTCTTAGCAAAACCAAAATCAAGTTATGTCTCGTAAAGATTAAGGAGGGCCCAAACCAGTCAAGGCCCATCTTATGCCTCTTTGATAAATTTTTCATTATCCTTGAAAGGTTAAGCCTTCTTAACAGAACACATGATCCTTGAGATCAAAGTCTCTTAAGGCCTATAAGCCATTCTTAGCTTAATCCTCTTAGATTAATGCCTGCAGTATCCTTATGATCAAAACTTGTCGTACAAGACCTGAGCTAAAGCCAACCATCCAAAGTACCCTTATTGAAAACACAAGCTAACAAACTATTCTTATAGCCTGAAAGCCTTTTAACCAAAAAACTTCAAGCCTTTGACATAAAGCCTTCACCATGAAATCCACACCCAAAAATCATCATCATGTAGCCTAAGCCCAAAAGCCTTCATCATAAAGCCCAAACCAAGAAGCCTTCACCATGAAACCCAAACCAAGAAGCCTTCACTATAAAGCCCAAATCAAAAAATCTTCACCATGAAACCTAAGCCTGAAAGCTTTCACCATGAAGCCCACTCCTAAAAAACCTTCATTTATGAAGATTATAATCTCCTCCAAGGCCAAATCTGACTTAGTCTTCCCAAGCTAGTTTCATAGCTTGACCTTTCCTCTAAGCCAGACTTAGCTTCCTAATTTGACCACCTACAAAGTCTAGCATCCCAGCCTAGTCTTAAGGAAAAATCTGACCGAGCCTTCCAAATGAACTCTTTAAAGACCATAACCTAACCAAGTCTTCTAAACTTGACCGAGCCTTTGGCAAAACTTGACCAAGCCTTCCAAATGAACCCCTCAAAGGTCATAACTTGACCGAGCCAAAGTGTTCAACCTAACTAAGCTTTCCATATGAACTTCCTTAAGGATAAGCCCCACAAAATAACCTTCCCCAAACCATCTAACCTAATAATCTCTAAAGACCTAACCCTCCTAATCATGCTTTCAAATCTAGCCTCAAACCAAATCTCCTCCAAAATCAGACCTATTTAAGTATTTTAAACTGAACAGCCTGATCTTTTCTAAGACCACACCTTGCTTAACTTCCCAGAATGACTTCTTCCTAGGCTGAACTAATAGTTAATGACCAACCAGCCTTATACCTGATATGCCCACTTCACCTTTAAGCTAGCAATCAACCAAAGACTAAATGACCAAACCACTTTCCTTTATTGGGGGCACCTCCCTTCTAAATTTTCACCTTTCTAAAATCGGGGCATCTTTCTCCCAAAGATCAACACTTTTATATCAGGCTAAATCTTCACAAGTTCAAAGTATCATATCATTGAATAATTATCCAGCATTTTAGCATTAAAGAAGCTTATGAATCAAAAAGAATCATCAAAATCTGAAAGACTGATCATCAGCCCAATCAATATGAATTAATCTCTTTTCAAAATCAATCTCAGGATCCCTATTTTTACTATTCCTACCATAAAGGATCAGTACTTTTACTATTCTTACTAGACAGGATAGTTGTCTTTACCATTCTTACCTGATAAGATGGTCATCTTTTTGATCCTACCAGACAGGATCCTCACTTTTCATTCCTACTAAAAAAGACCATTATATTTACTATTCCTACTAGATAAGACAGTCATCTTTACCATTTATAGCAGACAGGATGGTCATCTTTTTTATCTTACCAAACAAGATCATCACTTTTTCATTCCTACCAAAAAGAACCACTACTTGTAATATTCCTACCAAACAAGACAATAATCTTTACTATTTCTACCAGATAGGATGGTTATCTTTTCTATCCTACCAAACAGGTTCGTCACTTTTTATTCCTACCAGAAAGGACCATTATTTTTACTATTTCTATCAGATAGGACAATTATCTTTATCATCCCTACTAGATTGGATAGTCATCTTTTTTATCATACCAAACAGGATCATCACTTTTCTTTCTACCAAAAAGGACCATTATTTTTTTGTTCCTATCTAAAAAGACAATTATCTTTGCCATTCCTACCAGATAGGATGGTTATCTTTTTGACCCTACTAGACAGGATCATCACTTTTCATTCCTACTAGAAAGGACCATTACTTTTATTGTTCCTACAAGAGAAGATAGTTATTTTTACTATTCCTAATAGATCGGATGATCATCTTTTTTATCTTACCAGATAGGATCATCACTTTTCATTCCTACCAAAAAGGACCATTACTTTTACTGTTCCTACCAGACAAGATAGTTATCTTTACCATTCCTATCAAATAGGATGGTCATCTTTTCTATCCTACCAGACAGGATCATCACTTTTCATTCATACCAAATAGGATCAATACTTTTATGTTCCTACCAGATAGGATCACCACTTTATTGATTCCTACTAGATAGGCTGCTTTCATTCCTAGCAGATAGGATCACCATTTTTTTGATTCATATCAAACACGATCACCTTCTTTCTTACTAAGCAGAATCATCTTTTTGATCCTACCAGATAAGATCACCACTTTGTCGATTCCTCCCAGACATGGTCGCTTTCATTCCTAACAGATAGGATCACCATTTTATTAATTCTTACTAGATAAGATTGCCTTCTTTCCTGCTAAACAAGATCATTATTCCTAACAAATAGGATCACCATTTTGTCGATTCCTACTAGACATGGTTGCTATCTTTCTTACTAGATAATATTATGATTCCTACCATATAGGAACATCGCTTTTAGCTCCTACCAAAGAGGACAACAACTAAATGCTACCAATTGATAGATCTCCCAAATATATTGGGAGCATCTTCCTTAAAATTCAACCTCACCTTTCACCCAAATGTCTAAACTCTGACCTGGACATTAATTTGGTGCCTTTTACTATCTCTCATCCTTAGGTTCACTGTCATTAGAATTACCTTTTAGACAAAGACAATTCTAATGAGGAGGCAACTATGAACCCTTAATTTTGCACTCTCTAGTATGTATTTGAACCTTAGAAGCACTTAGGCTTGATAAACTCTCAAAATGTGAAAATTGAAAAACTTGAGACATGTCTTTTTGACATTTGAACCCCTTCAAATTATCTGAGACTGAGTAACGAATACAACATAACTAGAATCATAAAAAATGGATGAGAAATGAGTGAGAACAGGTAAAAATGGGCCTATTACCATAGAGCCCTGTGCTGCAACTCCTGCAAATATCACTTATTTTGCGATCTCACATCAGAACTTTAGTGTTTTCCTCCTCTAATATTCTCCTTCTATATAGAGGACCTCTCTATACTTTAAATCATCAACTTTAGAAGCTTGAAAGCTTTTACATTAAGCAAACCATGCTAGTTTCTGAAGCTTTTCTTTTCTTTTGCTTTGCATTTGCTCCTTGCTCTATAAAGCGAGTTGGGGGGTTTCTCACTGATTCTTACTTGACAAGTCAAAGGCTTTTCGCCCTCCTATTCGAGACAAGTCTATTGCCTAAGGCTCATATCCATCATTCAAGGCTAGCCGCTACTCACCATCCAAGGGGAGCCGCCACACCATCCCAGGCTTGCTACAACCAGCCAGCCGAGGGTAGCCACTGCTAGCCATCTGAGGCAAACCATCATACCATTTGTGAACTCTTAATTTTACACCCTCATCATCTGAGCGCAGCTTGGCACCTACTAAGATTAGTGCGCTACGTAGAGTCAGCATGGCGGTCCTACTAACAGGATAGCGGGAAGGGGTTAAAATGGACTTTCAGTCACATTAGTACGAGGATACTTAATTTTTTAAACATTGACACTTCTCTTACCCTAACAGAACCTTTTGTATCAAACAGTGTTTTTCTAAAATTGACCAGATTTTCTCTCAGAATGACTACCCAGTTGTTTTAAAATTAATTTCGAGCCTATCGACACTGACTGATAAGATTTTTGAACTTTATAACTCCCAAAAACTAACTTAGAAGTCTTAAAAATTGACCTAAAACACCTAAAAACTGACCGAAAGAAGACCTGGAAAAGCAATCTAAGCTGCTACATGGCGCTGCATCAGAGATAGTGCATATCTGCATTAGAGGCAGTGCATATCAACATTAGAGAGGTGTAGTGACTGCGTATCTTTGACACAGATCCATGTCAGTCTATGCGGAGCCACGTCTAACCCTGTCCCCTTGCCCAAATCAAAAGTCTAAAATGCCCCTAATATGATTTTTTTAGTATTTCTTAGCCCCATTCTTTATGTCTTTTCACATTTTCACTTTCCAAATCACCCTCACCTCATTTTCCTATAAATAGCCCTTTTATTTCCTCATTTCAACACACCACTTGAGTTAGAGTTGATAGCTATCCTCTAATTCCTCTCTTCTTCTCTCCCTCTAACCACTCTCTAATTAATTAATCTTTTAATTAATTAATTTTCTCAGCCTAACTAAGTTAATTAATCTTTTTAATTAACTAAAACTCTCTCTTTTTAATTAAAATTAATCACTCAATTAATTAATTAATTAATCCTTTTAATTAATTAATTAATTAACCACTTTTCAAAAATCAAATTAATCATTTTTCTTAATCTACCCTTCATCCAAATTAATTAATTAATCTTTTTAATTAATTAATCCATCTATCTTTTTAATTATATTAATTAGTTAATTAATCATTTTAATTAATTGATTAATCTTCCAATCAATCCAATCACTCGATCTCGATAAAATGAAACTTTGGTCTGGTAAAACCCTCCCCCCTCCAAAAGCCAAAGTATCAGCCTTTTTCCCTCATTTTCAAAATATGCAAACCAAAATCAATCTTAACAACTTCTAAACCCCTCCATTTAATCATGGAACAAACTGTGTGGGTTTTGATTCTCATTCAATCAAGTACACAGGCATGTTTGGAATCTAAATCCAAACCCCAATTAATCTCCTTTTCCTTTTTAATTAATGTAATTTGTGGATATTTCATTTTAATTCCCTCATTGCACTTATACCATGCTCATGCATTAATCATAATATTATAATTATCATTTAATATTTGTCATTCATGAAATTAATTTTAAAAATCAAGCTAAACTTAAAAGCCAAATTTAGATTATTTAAAACCAAAAACCTACTCTCCAAACTCAACCTAGTTCGAGATTAGTGATTTTATCCACAGGTAAATTAATTGAAAATTAATGAATTGGAGTCAATTAGGTTTTTCCTTAATTTCCCATTTAAAATAAATTAGGGTGGCGACTCCCAAAATCATTTTCAAAATCAACTAATCTGAACCCAAGGGTTTCATCATGAGTCTAAACCTGAATGAGCATCCCGATTCCCTCTAGCGGATTAGACCGGTATTTGGCCGAGGCCTCATAGCTGGTGACTCCACTGGGGACTAGTTGCCACCTTTTTTCAATAAAAAGGAAAATAAGAGGATACTATTTGGTTAAGGAAAATTTTTTCCAAAATAATCTATATTTGGCTCATTAAGTATAATTTGACTTTCATGCGTCACTTTACATAGTAAAGGCTCCTTGTCTAACCTTAACTTTAGGAAAAATTTTGGATAGTGAGTAGTATTGGCTCGACAACACTCTTTGAGTATGTTGGGAGATAGCAAAAGTATTCTGCCCCGCGACGAATCCCCAATCATTTTGGTGGTGTAACGAGCAATCAGTACCATTAGATCCATGCGAGGCTGTGAGGCATTAATTAATCTTTTTAATTAATTAATTAATCACTTTTCAAATTTAAATTAATCATTTTTCTTAATCCACCCTTCAACCAAATCAATTAATTAATCTTTTTAATTAATTAATCTATCTATCCTTTTTATTATACTAATTAGTTAATTAATCATTTTAGTTAATTAATTAATCTCCCAATCAATCCAATCACCTGGTCCTAATAAAATATAACTGTTGTCCGGTAAAACCCTTTACCCTTGAAAAATATAGGTATCAGCCTTTTCCTCTCACCAACAAACCCAAATCAAATCAATCAATATGATTGACTCACAAACCCCCCTACTTAATCGTGAAATGAATTACGTGGGTTTTGATCCCTATTCAAAAGGGTACATAGGCACATTTGGAATTTAAATCTAAACTTTAAATCCAATTGTTTGAATTAAATTTAATTTCCATTTTCTTAAATGTAATTAATTATCTTTTTTTTAAATGATATTTGTAAGGGAATTTGTGGTCTTCCTAGAATCCCATAAGGGCTAAAGAAGACATTCCAATTTTTATTAATGCGACTGTCTTAGTTGGAATTAAGGAGTGATTATGTGGTTTTCCTAAATCTTTAAGGAATAAAGGGAACACTCTCCTTAATTTGTGAAGGTTTATTTTAATTGTTTTATCAATCCACATGTACCATTCATTCATGTTATGCCATACTCATGCATTTTATTATCCTCTTATAAATATCATTAACAAAATTAATTTTTCAAAGTCTAATTAAACTTAAGAGCCAAATTTAGATTATTTAAAACCAAAAACCCAGTCCTTAAACTTAACTTGGTTCGATGCTAGTGATTTTATCCATGGGTAAATTAATTGGAAACTAATAAACTAGGGTCAAATCGGGTTTTTCCATAATATTTTCGCAATCAAATAAAATTGAAGTGGCAAATCCTACAATCATTTTTAAAATCAACTATTCTAATCCTAAGAGTTCCATTGTGAGTCAAAACCTGAATGAGCATCATGATTCCCTCAAGCATATCGAGGCTCGTGCTCGGGCGAGGCTCATGCTCGGGCAAGGCCTCACAACTGGTGACTCCACTAGGGACTAATTGCCACTTTTTTTAAAAATAAAAAAGGAAAATAAGAGGATTAATATTTGGTTAATTGGTTAAGGAAAATTTTTCCAAAATAATCTCCATTTGGCTTATTAAGTATAATTTGACTTTCATGCATCACTTTGCATCATAAAGGCTCCTTGCCTAACCTTAGCTTTAGGAAAACTTTTAGATGGTAGTAGCATTGACTCGACAACTCTCTTTGAGTATGTTGGGAGATAGTGAAAGCATTCCACCCCGCGATGAATCCTTGATCACTTAGGTGGTATAAAAAGCAATCAGTACTATTGGATCCATGTGAGGCTCCTTGCCTCACATGTGGTTAGGTATATCTGAAGATGATATCGACATTTCATTTTTATTTTCATGCATATGTAATCAAAACTACGTGGTCTTGATTCTTCCTAAAAGAAATAATCGACAGAAAAGTGATATAAGGAATACGTAGGCAGCCCGACTCGGGTGTGGTCTAAATCATAATATTTTGTTTGCATCATATTCTCATTTTCTCTATGCCTAATACATCATTCACTTAACTCTTTTGCCTAAATAAAAATAAAAAAAATAAAAAAAAAAGAAAAAAAAAAGAAGAAAAAGAAAAAGAGTGCTTGCTAAGCTAAAAACCCAAAAGGGTGGCTTAGGCAGAAATTAGAGTAAAAATAAAAGATGTCTCATTTAATGGTGATTAGATTTTGCAAAATACAAACTCATTATTATGACAAAAAAGATAGCCCTTTCAAAGTTGTCTATAGCTTATCTTGTTTCGTATAGTCCTGTCAACAAGTAATTATTTTGAAAAAAAAAAAGGAGGTCATGTTTAAAGTCATGGTCTAGCCAGTCTTCCTCAGCTTCCTAAGGTGCGAATCTCTCGTGTCCTCGTCAAAGTCAGAGTTTGCCACAATCTTCTCAGATGGGTACATCCCTCTTTCAGGTCTCTATAGCTCCCTCTACCATAGTAGTAGCAGTACTAGCAAAATCAAAATTGCTCCCACAACAGTATTAGAAATCCTCTCCTAAGTACCAATAGTTCTAAAACTGCTCCAAATATCCTTCTCTACATTTCAAAAACTGTGGTATCCCTTTCTGCCTTAACTATAGCAGTTCTTCTCTAAACCACTACTATAGTGTCATCCTATCCTCACTACAATTATAGTCTCTTTTATCACTGCCACTGCAGTTTAAGTCACTATTACAACCTGTGGTGTCATACTTCTAGTAGATCTTTGAGTCTCCATCAAAGATAGAGCCACCCCTTCTATTTATGCTATAGTCCTCTTACTACCAATGGCTCTTCCTATAGTCTCTCCCTCCTCAACTATATTCCCATCAACAGGGCAGCGTACTCTCTCTCAACTAGCCAAACCACCTTTATTAGCCACCTATCATACCTCTCTATGGTCCTAAGTGAAATTCTAATGCGAACAGCAAGATAACTCCTCAGCCAGCCATCCCAATAGCTCTGACAATAGGAGTTGTGATCTGCACAGACTCCAAGAAAGGAATGACTAGGAGCATGTCCTGAGTATACCCCATCTACTTTAAAACCCTTATCCCTTAGTCAAAAGTCATTCAAACCAAACCCAATAAGTGAACCACTCAATAACCATGGCCTTCGATCATGAAAGATCCAATCTTTTACCATTAGTAGTGTCAAAATGTGTCTTCTGGGGTAAGCTGCAAGCAACCATCCCATCTAATCTTTGATGAAGTCTCAATAGAGCAAATTAATATCATCGTTAAGAACCTCCTCCCCCAGTATCAGATGTATTTGCAAACATAGTATCTCCCTAACTTTAAAGCACTCATTACCACCACCACCAAGATTGAGGATTTGATCCAATTTGGGCAAGTTAAGTATCAATCCTTTAGTTTGAGGTATCATAAGAACATTAACTACACTGCCAATACTACCACCCAAAGAGAGGAAGAGGTAAATGTTATGTCTTGTCACCAGCCAATGAAGTTAGAAACAAGGAGGACTTTTTTTTAGTTGGGCATACCCCTCAGCATTGTTTACAAGAAAGCCTTAGAGGCTAAATTGGTTAAGTCCTTAGAACCACGACCTCCTCTAAACCCCTTGCCTACTAATGAGCATTGCGACTTTCATCAAGGGCCAGGGCATAAAACTGATGCATGCAAGGCTCTAAAGCATAAAATTCAAGACCTCATTGATAACAGAGACATCATTACTCCTAAACCTAAATTCTAGCACCATCATCAATCTTTTGTTGAACCATCGAGCTCACCCAACCATCTCAAGCTCTACACAATAACCATTATTTTGAGAAAAGTGTCAGCATGTTATGCCCTTATCCATGTTTGAGTCCTTCAACTCCATGTCTGAGTCATTTGAGTCTATGTCTAAGAGTAAGTCTCTTGAGTCTGTTCTTATTAAATCTTTCTTTAAATTTGAGAATGCTGGGTGTTACCTTTCTAAGTCTGTATTTCACCTTTTAGGCTTATCCTTTAATGTACTTATGATGGGACTTTTATCAGTAATAAAAAGTTTGAACTTTCTAATTTGCTTTAATTTTTTCTGATTCATCTTTAAATGGGACATCTTAAAAAAAAATGCAAAAAAAAATGAAAAAAAGCAAAAGTGTTAATTAATTATGGCATAAGGAAAAGAATAAAAGATCACATACATTGTATTTGCATGGCAATATAGTAGTGGAAAAGCTTATGAGCTATTTTGTATAAGACGAAGACGTGATAGGGATGATCTAAGCATTACAGTTTACAAGATCCTAACTTGCAAGAAGCCTATCGAGGAGAAACTATGGAGAATAAAGATAGAATAGATTGAAAGGTATCATGACTAGCTGAATGCCATTGATGAAAAGAGAATCGATGCTCTATATGAAATTCAGGGTCTTCACTAAAGACTAGCCGAGCACTTTAACTAAAAGGTGATAGACAAGGGTTTACAAATAAGAAATCCAGTTCTGGTAGAATTCCAAGCCCCTATTCATGATCCAAGAGGAAGTTCAAACTGAATTAGGTTGGACTATACATGCTCAAGAAGATCTTATCTAATGGAGGCACCATCTTCATGGACATGGATAGAAATGAATTCTCCCATCTTGGCAACCAGGATCAACTAAAATTACACATCATCTGAAGATGATATCTACATTTCATTTTTATTTTTCATACATATGTAATCAAAACTACGTGGACCTAATTCTTCTTAAAAGAAATAATCGACAGAAAAGCGATATAAGGGATACGTAGGCAGCCCGACTTGGGTGTGGTCTAAATCATAATATTTTGTTTGCATCGCATTCTCATTTTCTCTGTGCCTAATACATCATTCACTTAACTCTTTTACCTAAACAAAAAAAAAACAAAAAAAGAAAAAAAAAGAAGAAGAAAAAGAAAAAGAATGCTCACTAAGCTGAAAACCCAAAAGGGTGGTTTAGGCAAAAATTAGAGTAAAAATAAAAGATGTCTCACTTAATGGTGATTAGATTTTGCAAAATACAAACTCATTATTATGATAAAAAAGATAGCCCTTTCAATATCGTCTATAGCTTATCTTGTTTCATATAGTCCTATCAACATGTAATTATTTTGAAAAAAAGAAAAGAAAAGAGGTCATATTTGAAGTCATGGTCTAGCCAGTCTTCCTCAGCTTCCTAAGTTGCGAATCTCTCGTATCCTCGTTAGAGTCAGAGTCTGCCACAATCTTCTTAGATGGGTACATCCCTCTTTCAAGTCTCTATAACTCCCTCTGCCATAGCAGTAACAGTACTAGCAGAATCAAAATTGCTCCCACAACAATATTAGAAATCCTCTCCTAAGTACCAATAGTTCTAAAACTGTTCCAAATATCCTTCTCTACATTTCAAAAACTGTGGTATCCCTTTCTACCTTAACTATAGTAGTTCTTCTCTAAACCACTACTATAGTGTCATCCTATCGTCACTACAGTTATAGTCTCTTTTGTCACTGCCACTGCAGTTTAAGTCACTATTGCAACCTGTGGTGTCATACTTCTAGTAGATCCTTGAGTCTCCATCAAAGATAGAGCCACCCCTTCTATTTATGCTATAGTCCTCTTAATACTAATGGCTCTTTCTATAATCTCTCCCTCCTTAGCTGTATTCCCATTAGCAGGGCAGTGTACTCACTCTTAACTAGCCAAACCACCTTTATTAGCCACTTATCATACCTATTTGTGGTCCTAAGTGAAATTCTAGAGAGAACAGCAAGATAACTCCTTAGTTAGCCACCCCAATAGCTCTAACAATAGGAGCTATGATCTGCATAGACTCCAAGAAAGGAATGACTGGGGGCATGTCCTTAGTCTACCCCATTTGCTTTAAAACCCTCATCCCTTGGCTAAAGGTCATTCAAACCAAACCCAACAAGCAAACCACTCAACAACCATGGCCTTCGGTCATGAAAGACCCAATCTATTACCATTAGCAGTGTTAAAATGTGTCTTCTAGGATAAGTTGCAAGCAACCATCCCATCTAATCTTAGACCAAGTCTTAATAAGGTATATGCAGACTAAAAAGCATGGGCCACCTCCCAAAAATGATCCATCAGCCACACTTTTAAGATAACCTACAACCTAAAACAGATACCCACAAAAGCATCCCTAATAGAAAAGGCATTGAGAATAACTGGCAAGACAATCCATCCATGAACAAAGCAATTAAGACTCATCAATGTCCCTGCCAGCAGAACTCTAAGCACAAAATGCCTCTGCTTCATCTACCACTCTAGTATCACCCTAATCAACAGACTCGTATCCAACTCTCAAATAGAAAACCAAGGCCCTCAACTTGAGTCTCAGCCCCCTCATATCTCCCTGGTCACTGGGATCATGGAACTTCTCAGTCACAGCAACCAAATTCACCTAACCATCACCAACCACCATCTAGCTTGTGACATCTTAAAGAAAGTCCATTAACTCTTGAAAGGTGTAGAAAATGCCAAACTTTAAACTCTAGCATCACCAGAGTTGCCTCTAAGTCATAGCCAAGCCATGGCATTGAACTTCCTAAAGGTGGGACACAACTCCTTAGCAACACCAAAATAGAAAACATAAGCTATCAGATCCCAAAACCTCAAGCAAACCCTCAAAAAAATCTTAATCCACTCTCCTTATGATGCCACCATGGCAATCCAAGTTGAGTTTCTCAAATTTTGTAGAGTTTATGTGTCCATAAATGTATGTCACTGAGGACACAAAAGTAACATTAGAAAAAAAATTGCATTCATAAAATAAATACACGAATCCACCCTCACACATCCATGCAATCATCCATTATATGCATCATCACCAATCATGCATGGCATAAAAGTCAAGCAAAAGGTCCATAAAATTTGAAACATGCATATATAACCATACATCATCTGTGCACTAGCATTTATGCAATCATGCACCATCATGCATAAGCCGAGCTAATAGCCTATCCTAAAGCTAACTAGTACTTCCTCAAAACTCATTGACATCTCCAAAAGCTGACAAATACCTTCTCGAAACTGATCAACACCTCCTAAAGCTAACCTATGCCTCTTTAAAGCTAAATGATACCTTTTCAGATCTAATTAACAAAGTGTGATTTCCAAAGTCTCTTTAAATCAAGCAAAGTTCCTTTAAGCCTTCCAAAAAGCCAAACCCCTTATATTCAAAAGCCTAAGTTTCCTCGACACAACCAAGATTTTTTAAAATTCTGTCAAGCCAACTCACCATAGGTCGACTCTTCTCTTACCAAAATCTTTTTAGAATCTCCTGAATAGACTCATCATAGGCTGAGGCTCTCTTACAAAAGTCTTATTAGAATCTCTTGAGCTAACTCACTATAGGCCAAGGCTCTCCTTTTACTAAAATCTTTTCAAAATTTATTGAGCCACCTAGCCACAGGCTAAGGCTCTCCTACTATCAAAATCTTTTCAAAATCTCTCAAACCAACTCACCATAGGCTGAGGCTTTAATACCGAAGTCTTTTCAGAATCTCTTGAGCTGACTCACCATAAGTTGAGGCTCTTCCTTTACTAAATCTTTTTAGAATCTCTCAAGCCAACTCTCCAAAGGTCGAGGCTCTCCTGCCGAAGTCTTTTCAGAATCTCTTCAGCTGACTCACCATAAGCCAAGGCTTTTCCTTTACCAAATCTTGTTATAATCTCTTGAGTTGACTCACCAAAAGTCGAGGCTCTCCCTTTACCAAATCTTATCATAATCTTTCAAACTAACTCGCTGTAGGTCAAGGCTCTCCTTCCACCAAATTATCTTATCCAAAATACTCTTCCATCCATAAGTGTCTAGAAATGATCACCTAAAGATCCATGTAGTTCTTTTCTCTCTCTTTTATCAAAATCCATCAACTCCACCCATAAGTGTCTAAAAACGGTCACCTAGACTTCTATGTGGTTCTTTCTTTCAGTCTCTTTATCCAAATCCATCAACTCCACCCATAAGTGTCTAGAAACAGTCACTAAACATCCATATGGTTCTTTTCTTAGTCTCTTTTATCCAAATCCATTAACTCCACCCATAAATGTCTAGAAACAATCACTCTAACATCAATGTGGTTACTTTGTCCATCCCTGTAGCAACCCACATCTACCCTTTTTAGTGACAAATTATTTGAATTTAGGATTATTGTGACAAATTATGTGACTATATGAAAATTCATGTGTGACGTGATTTATGAGTTTGGGGCATCTTAAATTAATTTTAATATGCCTAATATGAATTATTATTGTGAAATAAATATTTTGAATAAAATTCATTAGCATGAAATAATTTATTTTTCGTAAAATGAATTTTTATGCAAAAGACAATTTTTAAGCATAAAAATAACTTTATGAGTATTTTAAAATAATTTTTAAATAAATGCTTTGAGGGAAATTTTAATGAAAATAATAAGAAAAATATTTTATTTTTAATTACCTATAATCAGCCTCAAAATTAAATAAGAAGCCCAAATACCCAAAAGCCTACTATACCAAAACACTCATAACCTAATTCATTAAGGATAAACTTGGAAATTGCACCCCAAACCCTAATATATAATGAGAATTTCAGCCAGCCCTTCATTCTAGCAGCCACCATTCTGTTATTTCATTGTTTTGACAGAAAAATTCTCCCAAAATATTTCTCTCTACTGAAATTAAGAAAACACCTTTCAGTTTCGCAATTTTTTGACCGTAATTATAAGTTTTTCTTCTCTTTCAATTCCTTAACTGATTTCTATGTAATAAATTATGAGAAAATTATTTTGAACTGGTTGTTTACTGATTTTTACAGAATTAATTCAGTTTGGGTGTGTTTTTGAGAGAGAAATTTAATTCTCTACTGAAAACACAAATCTTTCCGCGAAATTCTCCAAAGGTGAATCCTGTAACTTAAAATTTCAATTTTTATGGGCGATTTGTGTATAATTGTATTCTAAACTAATTTTTTATTTGTTTTGATAAACAATATTGGATTAAATCATATTTCTGCATATTTCTATAATGACCAGAAAGTTTCAAAAAATAAAAGAATTCAAGGCTTTTGTACTAGAACTTAGAAGTTGGAAAATTCTATTATTAATTAAACATGTGGTTGCTGATTTGTGTGTGATGGATTCTAATATGATATTTGTTTTGTTTGAATGAAAAATAATGATTTAAATCATGTGTTTTCATATTACTGTAATGAATGAAAAGTGCGGAAAACTTGAAAACATATTATTTTCACCCTAAACCTTGAAACTTGGAATTTTCTTGCATAATTATGATCAGTGGCTGCCAATTCATACATGTGGATGTTCTAAATTGATATTTGTTATTATTGAATGAAAAATAATGGTTTAAAGCACCTATTTACATATTGCTACAATGACTGAAAAATACCAAAAACAAGAAAACTGCAACCATCCTAAAACTTAAAGTTAGAAATTTTCATGCATTGGAATGTATATATGGGCCAATTCCTACTTGTTTATATTCTAAAATGATTTTTGTTCTAGTTACATGAAAAATCTTGATTCAAACCATGTTTCTGTATATTACTATAATAAACGGAAAGTGCGAAAAATAAGAAAAATTCAGTTTTCCCTTTAATTATGCATTCGGCCTGCTGTGGGATTTTTATCCCAATGTCTATAATTTTTATGCAATGCATTATGATGATTATTAAAATGTATGTATGTATAATAAATGATAAAATTGCATGTTAGTTGAAGGTATGACCCTAGACAAGCCTATAGGCACTTTGGTATACTTAAGGTATACTTTAGGTATCTTAATATTATATTGTGATTAGAATGTGAATGTGATTGGGAAATCTAGAACTAGATGTTATGATGACTTGATAATGAATAAATGGTTTTGAGTTGATGAGGTGATTGATTGAATGAATGGATCATATGAATTAAGCATGACACTTGAAGGGTTAATTGTTAAGTTGATATGTATGAAAGTGTTAAGTGTACTAAGTAGATTGTTAAAGTGAATTGTTATTAAGGTAATGATAAAGTGTTGACCTTAGAAAGGTATTGACATAATTGTAAAGTGTTTTCATGTAGGCCTATAAAGGCTAAGTGTATGAAACTTTTAAGTCAAAATGTTATGTGCAAGTGATGAGTGTACTCATATGTGCAACTCTAAGTGTATATGAACATTATATGTAGATGGAGCATTTATGGGATAGGATAGCATCTTGATTAAATAAATACTAAGTATTGAATTAAATATCATGATAGAGTTTGAGGAGCTTTAGAGTTTCAAAAGGACTACGTATACTAGGAGCAAAGGAACCACAAGGTGAGTAAACATCAGATTCATTCTAAAGTGTGAGTAAACTCTATATTCCAGCTTCCAGTGTGAAGTAAACATTATATTCATTCTAAGAGTGTGAGTAACATCATGTTATATTACAAATATGTGATATCTTGTTATGTGAACCTTTGTGATCTTTGAAACCCAAGTTCTTTCTATCCTACAATATGATTAAGTGATCTCTTTGTAAAGCTTGGCTTGCCAAAGGACAATTGGTCCAAAAACCATTTTTGTTTTATCCAATGATTATTTCTTGTGATTATTACCCTAACTTATATTCTTTTTGGAATTACACTATTCTTGTATCTTTTGATCAATAAGTTAAACTACTATTGCTATTGCAAAACATGTTATTGTTGCCTTTAAATGTTATTGTTATATGTGAATACCAATAGCTCTAGCTATGGTACTTTTAACCCTTTATGCAGAATCCTCGTGCCAATGCGGGTAATCATTAGAACCTATGCACATGGTTTTAACTCGATGGATAGGGGTAGTGTATCTACCTTAGCTAGAAAAGGGTGGTTTCAGCCATAGGGCCTGATCAGTTTCATGCCTTCTATGTGATAGGAGTTGGAATTTGGTATAAGGCCACCTCTCCTTTATGTATTCGAGTGATGGAGTAATAGCCTTCACTCTCTATGTGTTATATGTGTGATTTCTGCAAACTTGTCAAATTGAACCCTTGCTAAATTGCAACTTGATTCATGAATTGAAAATCATGAACTATGTGTATAAGATATGAGTTTCCTTTTCAAATGAATATGTGTTAATGTATGTGTTTTATCATTTACTCATTGAGATCATCTATCTCATCCTTTTTTCCTTGTATGGTTCCAGGTGAGCGAATGTGAAGAGGCAAGGTGATGGCTCAAGCATTCTACTTCGCTTGGGGACCCCTTGTCAAAGTCATTAATAATACCATGCCATGAAGTATTGTCATTAGATGCTCCGGGAATATTTACTTTTGATGTTATTTTGAAATGTTATTTATTAAGGTTTACAAGTGAATTATGAATATTCTTTTCCTTACAGATTATATGTGAAGTGTCTAATGACTGTCTTCTGCAATTAAAGGTTCTCAAAGAAATGTTTTAAATGAGTATTGTATGAGGTTTGGTATGATCCTAGGTATGATTTGTATATGTGTAAATGGGTTCTACGAGCATGGCTGACCTTATGTCTCCCCATGTTCTAGGACCATCATATCTCTAAAGTTGGGATGTGACAATCTCTTTTATCCAAAATCCTCATCCAACCATAAATGTCTAGAAACAATCACTTAGACATCAATGAAGTTCCTTTTTCCATCTCTTTTATCCAAATCCATCAATTTCACCCATAAATGTTTAGAAACAATCATCTAGACATCTATATAGTTCCACTTTCCACATCTTTTATCCAAATTCATCAATTTACCAAAAAATGTCTAGCCGCCAGTCTAGATATCCCTTTAGTCCATTTTCTCGTATACATTCATTAGCCACATTTTTCTCCTATAAATGTTTAGGAATGATTGCTTAAAAATTATTGTGGTTCTTTTTACCATCTTCCTTTTTCAACCATGTCTCCCACACCCAAACATGTCCAAACACCGACCTAGACATCACTTTGGTTCTTTATACCATCCTAACTTTTGAGTTGACTATCATTAGAATTACCTTACAGACAAGACAATTCTAATGAGGGGGCAACTATGAACCTTTAATTTTGCACTCTAATTATCCAACTGCATCTTAGTATCTGCTAAGTTTAGTACGCTACGCAAAGCCAGTACGGAGGTCCTGCTAGCCAGTTAGTGAGCAGGGGTCAAAGGAGCAGTGCCCTCAAAGTAAAAAATAGGCTTTCAGTCATATTAGTATGAGGATACTTAATTCTTAGACATTAACACTTTTCCTATCTTGACCGGACCTTTTATATCATACAGTATTTTTTTGAAACTGACCAGATCTTTTCTCAGACTGACTATCCAATTGTTCTAAAATTAATTTTAAGCCTATTGATACTAACTAATAAGATTTTAAAACTTTATAACTTTAAAAAACTTACTCAGAAGCGTCAAAAAATGACCCGAGGCACCTGAAAACTGACAGGAAAACTGACCTGGAGAAGCGAGCTGGACCTACCACGTGGCTCTGTGTCAAACCGATGCGAATCCACATTAGGGTTTGTGTGGATCCAGGTCAGAAAGGCACGGTGGCTACGTTCCTCTGATGAAGCGTTGGTGTTTCTCTGAAGTGAAGCCACGTCTGACCCTATCCCCCTGTCGAATCAAAAGTCCAAAATGCCCCCAATCTAATTTTTTCAATATTTTTTAACCTTATCCTTTATGTCTTTTCATATTTTCACTTTCCAAATCACCCTTACCTCATTTTCCTATAAATAGCCCTTCCATTTCTTCATTTCAATACCTTGAGTTACAATTGATAGCTTTCCTCTAATTCATTTCTTCTTCTCCCTTCAACCACTTTCTAATTAATTAATTAATTAATTATCTCATCCTAACCAAGTTAATTAATCTTTTTAATTAACTAAAACTCTCTTCTTTAAAAAAAATTAATCACTCAATTAATTAATTAATTAATTAATCTCCCAATCAATCCAATACTCGGTCCCAATAAAATAGAATTTCAGTCTAGTAAAATCCTCTGCCCTCCAAAAACACAAGTATTGGCCTTTTTCTCTCATCCACAAACCCAAATTAAATCAATCAATCTGATCGACTCCTAAAACCCTTAACTTAATCATGGAATGAACTACGTGGATTTTGATCCTCATTAAAATGGTACGTAGGTACGTTTGGAATTTAAATCCAAACTTCAAATCTAATTTTTTGAATTAAATTTATTTTCCATTTTCTCAAATGTAATTAATTATCTTTTTTTTTTATGATATTTGTAAGGAAATTTGTAGTCTTCCTAGAATCCCATCCGCATTCCTCTGACGTGGATCCTTGTATACGCTGATGCAAATCTACATCGGTTTGATGCAACACCATGTGGCAGGTCCAACTCGCTTCTCCAAGTTAGTTTTTTGGTCAGTTTTTGAGGCTTTCGGATCAATTTTTGGGAGTTATAGAGTTCAAAAATCTTATTAATCAATATGAATAGGCTTGAAATTAATTTTAGAACAATTGGACAGTCAGTCTAAGAAAAAGGTCTAGTCAGTTTCAAAAAAAAACTGTTTGATATAGAAGGTCTGGTTAGGGTAGGAAAAGTGTCAATGTCTGAAAATTAAGTATCCTCATACTATTATGACTGAGAGTCTATTTTTTGCTCTGGGGACACTACCCTCTTGACCTTTGCCTGCTAGCCCACTAGCTTGACCATCATACTGGCTCTATGTAGTGCACTAAACTTAGCAGGTACTAAAGTGCAGCTAGATGATTAGAGTGCCAAATTAAGGGTTCACACCACCCAAGGCTTGCCATCACCCGCAATCCAAGGTAAGTTTCTTTCCCTTTTCTTTATTTTATTTATTATTTTCCCTCATTGGGATTTGTGTTCTAAGTCTCCTTGCCTAATTCTTAATTCGCTGAGGTAGTTAATTAGAATCTAACTTCATTAACTCCATTTGGTAATCAATTGGTTAAATCAATCAACTCAACCCTCTTTTAATCAATTAATCAAAACATGATAAAATGACTAGACTAAACTAATCCCTTCTTAAGAAGGGAAAATTGCGTGGGTTTTGATTCCCATTCGGAGGGATATGCAAGCATGCTTGGTTTAAGCATCGAATCCAATTAAAACTAACCAACTCTCTCCACTATCACCTTCTTCACTTGCTTTTATTTTATTTTCTTTTTGCTTTGTTATTACGCTTAGTTTGGGGAATGTGTGACTTCCATAAAACCCATAAGGGCTAGAGGAGGTATCCTCTAAGATTGGGATTTTTATTGTAATGTTAACTTTCTTTTGAACTTTACTTGTGTATTTACTTTATAGTTGAATGGATGAGTTGAACGATCATGCATATTATAAATTGTTCATGCATCTTAGATTATTCATGAAATATATTTTAAGTCACTTTTATATTAATTGGCCAAACTTATTTTGTTGAAGTAAACTAAAAACCTAGTCCCTAAATCCTCTTTAGTTTCGAGATTAGTAATTTTTTTTCCTTTGGGTAATAATTGGAGTCAAATGAGTTTTTTCTTTATATTTTTGTAAATAAAAATAAATTAAGGTGGCGACACCAAGAAACAATTTTCAAACCTATCAAAGATAAGTCTAAGAGCTTCCTTGTGAGTTCTTTCCCAAATGAGCATTTCGATTCCTTTAGCAAATTTGATCAATGCTACAGCGAGGCCTCATAGCCTTGAATTTCATACATATCATCCATCCTCTATTTATTGATGGCCTTCAATTAGTCATGATCCCTCTGATTTACTCTCTGCAATTTCTACTGGACAAGCTTCTTGTGTGTGTCAGTCTTGATCTTATGAACTCTGATGCTTGGATCTATCCTTAGCATGTCTTTGAGTTTCAATGCAGAATAGTTGATGTGATTTTTTTTATGCCATAATTAATTTATTCTTTTGCCTCTTTCATTTTCAAAATTTTTATCTTTTTTTCTTCTTTTTTTTCTTTTTTTTTTTTCTAGATGTCCCATTCAAAGATGACTCAGAAAAAATTAAAGCAAATAAAAAAGTTTAAACTTTTTATTACTAATAAAAAGTTTCATCATGAGTTACATTAAAAGATAAGCTCAGAAGGCAAAATATAGACTCAGGAGGACAAAACTCGATGGACTCAAACTCAAAGAAATATTTAATAGAAACAAACTCAAGAGACTTATATTTAGACTCAGATGGACTCAAACTCAGATGGCTTAAAGGACTCGGGTATAGCAAGCCAGCACTCTTCTCAAAGTGCGAATTACTAGGTGAAACTTGAGATGGTTAGGTGAGCTTGGTGGTTCAGAAAAGGATTGGTGGTGGTGTTAGACTTTGGGTTTGGGAGCAATGATGTCTTCGCTGTCAATAAGAACTTGAATTTTATGCTTCAGAGCCTTGCACCCATTAATTTTGTGACTTGACCCTTAATGATAGTCGTATATCTCATTGGCATTGTATCCTTTGGGCAATAGGTTGGAGGAGGTCATGGTTCTAAAGGCTTATCTAGATAAGCCTTTAAGGCTTTCTTGCAAATGACACTGAGGGGCATGCCCAGCTCAAACAAAGTCCTCCTTATTTCTAACTTCATTATTTGGTGAAAAGAGACAACATTTACTTGCCTCTCTCTTTAGGTAGTAGAATTGGTGCTATTGGTGGTGTAGTTAGTTTTCTTGTGATACCTGGAACTAGAGGACTGATCATCGACTTACGCCGATTAGATCAAATCTTTGATCTTGGTGGCAGTGGCAATGAGAGCTTTAAAGTGAGGAAGATATTGTGTTTGCAAATGACTCTAGTATTGATGGAGGAGATTCTTGACAATGTTGTCAATTTGCTCTATTTCAAATTGACAGTTCACCATTTAGGCTGCTTTTGCCCTCCACCTTATAAGGAACGTGGTGAGGGACTCTTTTTGACCTTGCTTTGTTGTTTCTATATCTCTTTGGGTGACATCCACTTTAATATTGTAGTGCTATTGTTTGACAAATGCATTGCATATGTCATCCCAAGTTTTCTTATAATTTTTGTCTAGATCTAACAACCATTTAACAGTGACTCCAGTCAAGGTTTATTGGAATAATTGAGCTAGGAACTTATCATCCACATCAAAAGGCCTTATGGTGCCCACATCTTGAGGTGAGTTTTGGAGTATGTGGTGTCATTAAACTTGTCCATAACCAGCATCTTAAATTTTAGAGGAACCTATGTATTCGAAAAGAGAGCTAAAGAGTTGACATCTATCATTTCCTTATGCTTTTTGATGTTCTTGATTATTGTCTCCATGGCCTTAATTTTCTCCATTAATTTCTTAAATTTGGGAAAACTAGATAAATCTCCACTTTGAAAAAGATGTAATAGGAGAGGTAATGGTTGCATTCAAGTCCATGGCAAGAGAGGTTGGAGTTTGAAAAGCTTTCTTTTTATCGGTGAGATCGATAATGGGAGGAGTAAAAATGGGTGCATGGCTAGTTCTAGCTTGAGTGGAAGATGGCTGAGTAGGAGGAGGAGTTATATTGGCATTGGTCATTTCCTTAACCTTATTAATGATGGATTGGTGTTAAGAGTTAAGAGCATTAGTAAAGGTGGCAGATTAGGTGTTAAGAGCATTGGTGAAAGTGTCGGCTTGGGTCTTAAAGGCAATAGTGAGTATGGCTTGGAAAGTCTCCTCTTGTTTCTTGAGGAGGTTGGTGAAAAATGTACTCATCATGTCTTGGTCAAAAGGGCTAGAGGTGTTGGCCATCGATACTCTGAAAATAGAAAACAGACAAAAAAATGGGTAAAAATACAAAATTGTGAAGGAAAAAAAGGGAATGAATGTGAAGGTGTGTTGGGAAAAGGATTTCCTCTATATGGTTAGTCACCAAGTTTTAAGGTTAACAGGGTGGGTGTGTGAGGTTACTGTGTTTTGAGTGACAAATCACCATTTTAGGTATTTGAGGTGTTTAAGGGTTTACCCTATTGAGCTTATCATGTTATGTATGCATGGCAATGTCATCATGTATGCTGAAAAAGGTTTCATAGGTATATGCATAAATATCTCTATTATTACAGTACATGGAAACTAGGGTCAACATTAGAGTGACTACATGCACAAGGGTGAAGGGTGGTTTAGTTTAGGGTCCCCGTTCCACTAGAGTATCAATATACTTAACCATATATGAGGCAAAGAGCCTCACATGGGTCCAACAATACTGATTACTCGTTACACCACTGAAATGATTGGGGATTCATCCCATGATGGAATACTTTTGCTATCTCCCAACATACTCAAAGAGAGTTGTTGAGCCAATGCTACTCACCATCTAAAAGTTTTTCTTAAAGCTATGGTTAGGCAAGGAGCTTTTATTATGCAAAGTGATGTATAAAAGTTAAATTATACTTAATAAGCCAAATGGAGATTATTTGGAAAAAATTTTCCTTAACCAAATAGTAATCCTCTTATTTTCCTTTTTATTTAAAAAAAAAAGTGGCAACCAGTCCCCAATGAAGTCGCCAGCTATGAGATCTCACCCGAGCACTAACCCGATCCACTAGAGGGAATTGTATGCTCATTCAAGTTTAGACTCATAATGAAACCCTTGGGTTTAGATTGGTTGTTTTTAAAATTGATTTTAAGAGTTGCCACCTTAATTTTATTTAAATGGAAAAATATTAAGGAAAAAACCCAAATTGACTTTAATTCATTAATTTTGCAATTAATTTATCCAAGGATAAAAATCACTAATCTTTGAACAAAGTTGAGCTCGGGGACTAGGGTTTTGGTTAAATAATCTAAATTTAGCTCTTAAGTTTAATTTGACTTAGAAAATTAATTTCAGGAATTATAATTATAAGGTGGCAAATAATTAAGTGTATGAACATAGCAAAGTATGAATGCATAGTGCATAGAAAATTAATGAAATGATTAAAGCAAACATCCACAAATTATGAAGAGTGTTCCCTCTAATCCTTATGGATTTAGGGAACCACATAATCACTCCTTAATTCCAAAAATAAATAAATAATCGATTATAATTGAAAGTAAAAGAAAAATGGAATCAATTATGGGATTGGATTTGAGGTTTAGATTTAAATTCCAAGCGTACCTATGTACCCCATTAAATGGGGATCAAAACCCACATAGTTCATTTCACAATTAAGTGGAGGGATTTAAGAGTTAATCAGATTGATTTTGGTTTAGGTGTTTTGAGAGTGAAAAAAGCTGATACCTTGCTTTTGGCGGAAGGAGAGTTTTTTTATTTTATCGGGACTGGGTGATTAGATTGATTGAATGATTAATTAATAAATTAAAATGATTAATTAACTAATTAATGTGATGAAATCGATAGAATAATTTATGGAAATGATTAATTAATTAATTTGGACGAAGGGCAGATTAAAAAAAGAATTAATTTGATTTTGAAAAAAAAATGATTAATTAATTAATTAAAAAGATTAATTAATTAATTAATTAATTGAGTGATTAATTTTAATTTAAAAAAGAGTTTTAGTTAATTAAAAAATTAATTAACTTGGTTAGGACGAGATAATTAATTAAATAAAAAGATTGATTAATTAATTAATTAATTAATTAGAGAGTGATTAGAGGGAGAAAAAGAGAGGCATAAGAGGATAACTATCAACTCTAACTCAATGGGTATTGAAAAATAGTGGAAATGAGAGGGTATTTATAAAAAATGAGGGTGAGAGTAATTTGGGAAGTGGAAAAGTGAAAAGACCAAAACAGTAAAACTGAAAAAATGCTTAAAAATCAAATTGAAAATATTTTGAGAACTGCAAAAAAGGCGGTGAGAATCATGCCACTGGAGGTACCGGTGGCGCCGCCCAACCACCAGAGAGATCGGTGGCGTCGCCCAAATAGTCAATGGTGCCATCGACTATTCTAGTGGCAGTTGATGTGGTAGTTTTTTTTTTTTTTTTAGATTGGTTGTTACTTTGGGGTTTAGGAAATTTGGATGTCCGGTAACAATATAATTAAAAGCTAAAAAATTTTCTTTTTTAGAGGGACTACCATAATGGCTCTGCATAGTGCGTTCAACTTAGCAGGTGCCAAAGTGCAACCGGATAAGTAGGTGCAAAATTAAGGGTTCACACCATCCATTGTTCTTAGCCTCAAATTTAAGTAGATTGTTAGTCTCAAATTCCTCTCTTCATCTCCCTCCAACCACTTTCTAATTAATTAAATAATCTTTTTAATTAATTAATTATCTTAACCTAACTAAATTAATTAATCTTTTTAATTAACTAAAACTTCTTTTTTTAAAATTAAAAATAATCACTTAATTAATTAATCTTTTTAATTAATTAATCACTTTTTGTCAAAATCAAATTAATGCTTTTTTTAATCAACCCTTCATCCAAATTAATGAATTAGTCATTTTAATTAATTAATCCATCCATCTATTTCATCATATTAATTAACTAATTAATCATTTTAATTAATTAATTAATCTCTTAATTAACTCAATCATTTGGTCCCAATAAAATAGAACTTCTGTCTAGCAAAATTCTATGCCTGCCAAAAGTAAATGTATCAGCCTTTTTCTCTTACCTACAAACCTAAATCAAATCAATTAATCCAATCAACCCTTAAACCTTACTGCTTAATCGTGGAGCAAACTACGTGAGTTTTGATCTCCCATTTAATGGGGAATGTAGGCATGTTTGGAATTTAAATCTAAATCTTAAATCCAAATCTCAATCAATCACCTTTTCCCTTTTATTTTCCAATTAATTAGTGTATTCAATGGATTTAATTATTTTGAAGTCAGGAAGCGATTCAATGGTTCCCGTAGAATCCATAAGGGCTAGAGAGAACACTCTCCTTAGCTAGTGGATGTTTATTTCTTGAATTTACTCATGCATTTCATAACTATGCCATGCTCAAGCATTTTAATTATTATCTTATAATTACAATTCATCAAATCAATTTTTAAATCAAATTAAACTTAAGAGCTAAATTTAGATTATTTAGCTAAAAACTTAGTCCCCGAGCTCAACTTGGTTTGAAGACTAGTGATTATTATCCTTGGGTAAGTTAAAGGCAAAATTAATGAATTGAAATTACAAATTGGATTTTTCCTTAATTTTTCCATTTAAAAATAAAGTAGGGTGGCGACTCCCGAAATCATTTTTCAAATCACAAATCAATTTTCCAAACGATAGCCATTACAATCATAAGCACCAAAACTCATTCTATGACCTTAAAAATCACTCGCTTTTCCTTAAGGCAAAATTTGCCCCAACTGAGGGAGGGGTGTTCGAGCAAGGTCTCACAAGTCCATATATTGGACTATAAACATATGGTAAAGCTCTAGACCCTTGATGATGAAGCATTATGTAGAACTTTTAGAGGCTCATTGGAAAGAGTTGCAACCTGTTGGTTTGTTAGCCTAGAGGAAGGGAACATCTCCTTTTTTTTATGGAGTTAGCCACCATTTTTCATGCACCACTTTGCCTCTAACATCCCAGTGGAGAGAAAGATGGAGTATCTCGAGTCAGTGACATAAAAGGAAAATGAGTCCTTTAGGGACTCTATGGCTCAATTTAACAGAGAGGCATTAAAGGTTACTCAGCTTGACTAAGCAAGAGCAGTCGATGCGCTATAGAATGGGAATTTTCTTATGGACTATTTCAAAGAAATGTGTAGGCATTCTCCTTGCACCCTAGAAGATGCAATGGGTCCTATATAAAAATATATCAGATAGGATGATGTACTTGCTTTCAATATGTTCTTGAAGAGGAGAAAGATCAAGGCAACTTACAAAGCTAAGGCGAAGCCAAAGAATGAGTTGATGTTCAAAGAAAATGAGGAAACTAAAAAGTAATATGGAAGATAGAGAAATTGCAGAGGTCAATGCAAGATAGCACCTCTTGCCTTCGATCCCTGTAAATTTATCCCCTTGAATGCTAGCCTAGTAGAGGTGTTTGCTACATTCAAGGATCATAACATTTAGGCTCATACTAGGCCTATGCTTGCTCCACCAGAAAGGAGAGATCAAAGCAAGCACTACCTTGTTCATAATGCCAATGGTCATAACATGAATGATTGTAGGCAACTAATGGAAGAGATAGAGAGGCTAATGAAGCAAGGAACTATAATCCCAAGGTTTTCCTAACCTATTATAGTTAGAAATGGAGACACCATAATGTTCATGTATTGTGACATTCAAGGCCTTTTTAACACATCAAGAACCATAAGAATATCATAAGAAGTGAATTTAAAGAATAATGTGACAATGAGTAAAGAATGTGATCAATTTTGATAAGCACTTTTATTATAAAATGAAAGTCAAACCAAGTTTGACTTAACGTGGCTACGTTAATAATTTATTTGAAATGTGAATCTAAAGTACTATTGAATGGGAATTAACATCTCCTAAGTCATCGAGAGATGATAATAGTGACATGAGAAGTTGATTTCAATCAATGTTAGTTTGACCCAATGAGCCTATATGACTTACATACCTGACAATGCTACTGAAGGGCTAGTAAATGTGCATTAAAATGTGTATAGAATTTATCTAGCAATGTCTAGAGTGTCTAGTGATATTAGAATGTAAAAATATGGTTACTAAAGAAAAAGAAATGAAATGAAAAATTTGCTAAGTTACTAAGTTTGAAATGTACACATATGGATTTGTTAATGGACTTTTGGACTCCAAAGATCCAAGCCCATTAAATGGCCTGCCCATTAGTCCCATAAATGGATGAACTCAAGCCTTAAATGGAGTTAGAACTAGCTAACCATGGTTAAACGGGTGTAGAGTGAGCTAGCCATAAAATTTGACTAAGAAGCCACCAAAATGGACTAAGTCAAATTCTTAAGCAACTTGAATTCTCATCCTTCCTACATAAAAGTCTAGATATGCTTTTGTTTTTCCCACACCATATGATGAACATCATTAACCTAGTTGAGATCTTAGCCATTCATTTGATTAAATCAAAACCATCATTTTGATTAAATCCTAACCATTGGATTAAGTGTCACCAAATTTCCACCATTCATCTTCCATATATAAATAAAAATATGTGCAATTTTCATCATTTTTACAAAACCTATCACAAAAACACATCCTAACAGAGAAAGGCACTCTAAATTTCATGCCACCACCATGGAATTCAAAATAAAGCTTCCCAAGGTAAGAGTTTATGCTTTTCTCTTCCATTACGTGTTCTAAGCATAACTTTGGAGTTATAGTTACAAGAAACTTTCTTTTCTTCCATCTACTTGATTCATCCAAAAGGAAATATAACTAGGAAATATTTGATTTATATGTCTTTTGATTAAATATGAGATTTGGACTTAAGAACACAAAGTTTAACAATTGAAAATAAGCAAAAAAAGCATGAAGCTCACCTAAAGGAGCATAGAGCAAAGCTTTGGCCACTTTGATGAAATTGTGAAGGAAGTGTTCTAAATTTTATTTTATGATATTTAAGGTTATTTAAGATGTAGAATAATGGATTGGAAGTGTCAAATTGGATTATAGAAGCTTATTTCAACACTTGAAATTCTAAAGACATAACTTAGGGTAAAAGAGAAAGTTCAAGATCTAATAATTGTTTTCCATGTTTAATTGATGATGGAGACTTTTTAACATGCTAATTTCATGATTCTATGATCAATTTGAAGATTGGATAAGGAATTAATTGCTTCCTCAAATTCTAGGGTTTATGGAAAATTAGAGATTTTGAGTATTAAACTTGAATTCATGAAATTAAAGGGGGAATTAAATTTAAGAATGATCTAACATGATTTGTATAACATTAATTTAGAAATTCACTTGATAGAAATGATTTTCTCCAAATTTAATGGACTAGGTTCATTTAGGGAATTAGATGGTGGAAGTAGAATTAATGCCATTAAATATTAGAAATTGTTTAAATTGATTTTCTCAAAGTTGAAATGTGATATTGGAAGGAAAGGAATTATCTTTCCTTAAGTGAATACTTTTGGCTATTTGAAAGATAATTAAGGGAAACTGTTAAAATTAGTAACAAGCATATGTATACTGTGTCTTGACCTTAAAAGTAACAAGTTAGTACTACAGTGAACAAGTTAAGCTAAATTTAAACTAATGATATAACAAAGAAGTAATTAATGTATAATTGAAATGCAAATGTGTAGAATCTAAAGACAAAGACAAGAATATTGTCTAAGAGTGCAAGAAGCACCACTAGCATCAAAGTTAAATGTAAATAGGAGCAAAGGAGTCCAAGGCGAGTGCTTAACGATATAATATGACATGTGCCATATTCTTTGAACCTTTATTCTTCAAACCATTATCATTGAAATATTCTCATTTCCATGATGAGCATGAATTGCCTATTGAATATTAAGCCATTTGATATGATACTTCATGATGGCATTCAACTATTGTAAACATTTCATGTTGAATTCATAATGCGATCATTGAATTCCTTATTGTGAACCTTATATGAACCTTTATTTAATGCCTATTGATAAGCAGAAATACCCTTTTGATGTGGGGTAATACATCAGACCTTATGCACTTGATATAAGCCTGCAGGTAGGGCGAGAGTACCCAACCTCTGTTGGATAGAATGCCTAACCATATGACTTGATCAGTCTTGCGTAATGTAATGTATATGAGTGAGCAAGGCATAGGTTGCCACTCTTTAATTTATACATGTTGGAAGCATTCTGCTTCCAAGTAATTACTTTTCTACTAAAGATATTATTCCTATCTTAAATGAGAAATTAATCCATAAAGACAATTTTGTTTAACATTGCTCCACTACCATAATGAGCCATCTTGATAATGATCCTTATACTCTCAATATATATTATATTATTATGTACTCACTGAGCTTCGTTTCATTCCCTAGTTGTTTAAAATTTTTCAAGTAACATTGATGAGTCAGCAAGGTAAATTCCAAGCCCTATTCTTCTGTTTGGAAATTGCTCTGCTAATTTCAAGTGTTGTGATTTTTAACTATGAAGACTATTGTTTTAGAGCTCAATGGTTACCAAAGGTTTAGCACAAAAATGTTGTTGGGTTACATGTATTGTAATTACTATTACAATAGTATATTGAGTTATGAACATTTGGATAGTGACATAAAATGCAAATCTAAAGATTTTACGAGTTGAGTATATAAATGGTATTGGCATGTAAGAAATTAGTAATATGTAAAATAATAAACTAGTAATGGGCTATAAGAAAAGGTAATCAGGTTTGGATCTTTGGGACAAGATTCAATATGATGAATGGTTAAGGATTATAAGTTATAAGGGGTTCTATAGGGTTTAGGTGACTTTATGTCTCCCTATTCCCTAGGACCATCGTGGCTTAACAAGTGGGTTAGGATAGGTAGTTGGGTAGATTAGTGAATAGAAATAGTGGAGATAAGGCAAGTCTTAATAGAGATAAAGGAAAATAGCCTAAGAAGCTGAATAATGGCTCAGCAAGAGTCATCTATTGCATTACTGTAGGCTAGATGAGGCACTAGTAGGTAACATCAAGGCAAAAGCTCTAGTGAGAAGAAGAGAAGAGCCTGAGTATATATACTATAGTAGATTGATGGTTAAGGGAATTAGACTAGATAGGAGCACCCTTTACACCCCATATGCAGACCCTCTGGTCATCCAAACTGTGATAGCCAATTATGTAGTGAAATAAATCTTGGTGGTCAATGGTAGTTCAATCAATCTATTGATAGCAGATGCTTATATAAAGATAGGATTTAATGAAGATAGCTTAGAAGAGGTGAACAATCCAATCCATACCCTAAATGGAATAGAAGTCCCATCAATAAGAGTAGTGAAGCTGCCATTCACAATAGGCTGACCCCAGATAGTACGATAGTCATAGCTTCATTCATAGTGATCCGAGTGCTATTAGCCTATAATGTTTTGCTTGGTAGACCCTTGCTATATAGCCTTAATGCCTCCACCAATATATGACACTTGATGATGAAAATCCATAAACCTGATGGAGGAAAATTTTATGCGTATGGCACATAAGAGCAATAGGCGACTAGGCTGGAAAGAAAGAGGGCAAAGAAAGGCTCCACTGTACTACAAGTCAAAGAATAACTATAGTCAAAGCCACTGCTAATCTCCTAGAGCAACACATAAGCTAGTTGAGAAGCTAGAGAAATTTCTAGTTAAGGAAGAAGAGCCAAAAAAAGTTCATGTTAATGAACTCTTCCCTAAAGGAAGAGCAGAAAGTGTCTACCCATCAATTTTTGAAGGAAAATACAACTAATTTTTCTTAGTTTAGTAGAGATAGGGGATAAGCCTCAAGGTAATAAGTCACCAGCTGAATATGGATCCTACCTAAAGACCAATCAAACAAAAGAAGAGATGCTTTGGCCTAGAGTACCAAGTAGTGATTAAGTAGAAGGTAGACAAGCTGATGAAAGAACTATTCATAAGAGAATTGAAATACCTAGAATTGCTAGGGAATGTGGTGCTAGTCAAGAAGGCAAATGGAACCTATAAAATGTGTGTCAATTTCACATACCTGAACAAGGCTTACCTTAAGGATTCCTTCCCCTTACCTATGATAGACAAACTAGTAGATTCAATGGCTAGGTATGGATTTATATCATCTCTTAAGGCAAAACAAGGATATCATCAAATCAAAATGCATCTAGATGATGAGGAGAAAATCTCATTTATCATAAAAAAGGGTATCCACTGCAACGTGTCAATGCCCTTTAGTTTGAAAAATGTTAGAGCTACATATTAGCGCTTAATGAATAAGATATTCAAAGAGCAGTTGGGTAAGAACCTAAAGGCATATATAGATGATATGATAGTGAAGAACAAAAGTTTTGAAGAGCATCTCTATGACTTGGCTAGTATTAAGGCTAATGAACAAATATAGGATGAAGCTCAACCTAGAGAAATGTGCTTTCGTCATCCAGGGAAGCAAATCTAGGATGTATGGTTAGCAAAAGGGGGATTAAGCCTAATCTAAATAAAGTAAAAGCTATTTTGGACATGGGAGCTCCCAAAAATGTTAAAAAAGTGCAGATATTGATGGGAAAATTGCTGCACTGAATAGGTTCATGTTTAAATCAATAAAGAAGTACTTTCCTTCCCTCAAGAAATTGAGAAAATCATCAATCTTTGAATGGACAGAAGAATGTCAAGCTGTTTTCAAAGAGTTGAAGACCTTCTTGAGCTTAGAGTAGATTTTGAGCAGACCTTTACTAGGTGAAGAAGTGTTGATTTATCTATCCGCCTTGAGTCAAGCTATGAGCTTAATGTTAATTAAAGAAGAGGGATCAATTCAAAAGCCAATTTATTACTTTAGTAAGGTTCTCTAAGGGGTGAAGCTAAACTATATGCTGATAGAAAAATTGGCATATGCCTTATTGCTTTCAATGATGAAGTACAAGGTATATCAATTGGCACACCAGGGAATAGCAGTCACAGATCAGCCCTTGCAAAAAGTGTTGCATAAGCCACAACCATCTAGGAGAATGTTGTGTTTATCAGTGGAGCTGAGGCAATATGGGTTATAGTACAAGGCAAGGTCAGCAATAAAAGCTCAAGCATTAGCATATTTTATCTCTAATTACTTCTTCAACCCTAAATAAAAATCAGAGGAAGAATGTCCTGGGTAAATCACTAAAGCCAAGCAGCCACCATCAAAGACAAAGCTCAGCTGGGAGTTGTTTGTGGATGAGGCAAGCAACAAATAAGGCAATGGCATAGGCATCATCTTAAAGAGTGCTTATGGCCTTCTGCTAGAGTATGCCCTTGGCTTAAGTTTCAAAGCTACTAACAACATTGCAAAATATGAAGCCATGATCTAAGGCTTAACTTTGCTAATTGCCTTCTCCTAAAAGTATTGACAGTGTATAGTGACTCATAACTAGTAGTAAGATAGATTGAAAGGGAGTTTGAGGCAAAAGAAGAAACATGGCCAAATACTTATAGAAGACAAAGGCCATTATCTAGAAGATGAAGGATAGATGGGTGAATCTAAAGTTCTAAAAGATTTTAAAAGAGAAAAATTATAAAGCTGACAGCATCGGCAAACTAGCAACTACCCATCCTATCGACTCCCTCAAAGCATATTTGTAGGGACCTTGGCCTTTCCAAGAACAAAAAGAGATGAAGTGATGGAAATAAATGAAGAGCCATGTTAGCTAAATCCTATCAAGACATATTTAGAGAAATGTGAGCTCCCAATAGACCTAAAAGAAGCTAAGAAAATTAAGTGGCAAAGTGCATGCTTTTCCTTGCATAATGGGATCTTATACAAGTGGGTTTACTTTCTTCTTTGGATACGATGCCTAAGACTAGGCAAAGTAGAGTATGTTCTCAAGGAAATTCACAAAGGCTCTTATGGAATGCATATAGGGGGGAATACATTGGTATCAAAAGTAATTAGACAAGAGTACTACTGGCCTAGAATAAAGAATGATGCCATCGCTTTTGTTAGGAAGTGTCCCTCGTGCCAAAAGTTTGACAATTGCAAACATGGTCCAGCAGTAGAGCAGATGCTCATCTCCAGTCCATAGCCCTTTGCCAAATGGGGAATGGATATAGTAGGACCTTTTCCTATGGCATTAGGATAAAGAATGTTCCTTTTAGCAGCGGCAGAGTACATCACCAAATAGGTTAAAGCCAAAGCACTAGCCACTGTTACAGCTGACAAAGTTGTTAACTTTTTATGAAATAATGTTGTGTGTAGGTTTAGAGTTTTATACTAGCTTAGCAGTGACAATAGGAAGCATTTTGACAATGCCAAAGTACAGGCCTTTTGCTCAGGCTTTAGATAAGCAAAACTTCTTATCTGTATAAAAGTCCATAAATGAACTGCTAGACATAAGTGACCAATCAAATGCACAAATGAATAGCTAGACATAAATGACCAATTGAATGATTATATAGGGGCTAAAACAAAAGCTGGATGGATATGGTCAAAGGTGGGTAGATGAATTACATCATGTGTTATGGGTATAACAGACAACCCCAGACAACCAACTAGAGAAACACCTTTTAGCCTAACCTATGGGACAGAAGCACCGGTTCAATTAATATGGAGATGAAGATAATGGCCAAGCTAGAATAATAGACTTAGACCTTCTTGAAGAGCTCAGGGACGTGGCAAACATCTAATTAGTAGCTTAAAAATAACAGGCTGCCAATTACTTTAACAAGAAGGTTAAGAATTGGGTGCTCAGTGAAGGAGACTTAGTCATGAGATTCCTCAAAGCCATAAGTAATCATGAAGGCACAACCAAGCTAGTACTAACATGGGAAGAACCCTTTCAAGTTTAGAAAGTGATAGGTCCAAGCACATACAAACTTGTAGCCATAAAGGGTGATGAAGTTCCTTACACTTGGAATATTCAGCACCTGGAGATGTATAACCAATGAAAAAGAAATATAAAGCCAAATTTTACATATCAGAAGGTCATTTTCAATTATGTGAATGAATCCTTTTCAATTATGTGAATGAATAAACTCCAAAAATTCAATAAAAACCAAAAAGCCATTAGAATAAGCTTGTAAAAAGTAGAGGCAAAAGGCTAATAGTGATGATTACTCAAAGTAGAGTTCCAATTAGTGAAGCTCAATAATTCGATGCCTAGGCATCCACTCACAATTGGAATATGCCTTATAAATAGTGACATGGGCTCCTCACAAAGGGGATAAGAGCCCTAGTTAATTCAAGCAAAAAGACAGCAAGATTCTAGGCATGGCAAACCTCACAAAAAGTGATATGTTTTTTTTTTTTCAAGAAGAAAGTAAAAGCCTTGGTGAACACAGGTGGAAGGCCTAATGAAAGATTAAGTAGGACAACAAAGCATCTAAGCAAAGGCCTACAAGGCAAATGAGTCCCAAAAGATGTTTAACACAATATTTAAAGAAGGCCTCTCTCACTCAATTAGTGAGGGAGATAAGTCATAGTTTAGGTCAGAAGTAAACGCAAATACAAAATGTTTAATGAAAGTACAATTCAACAATGTGTAAGTAATAATTTTTTTTTATTTCAACTTGTAAAGGAAATTACAAAAGAGAAAGGCAAATACAAAATTATAACAAAAGGAAGAAGCCCTATATAGGAGGATTTGCAAGATGATCTTCGTCGAAGGGAATGATAACAGTAAAAGTGTTACCTGTAACTGAGGGACGATTGCCTTGAGTACCTGTGAGGCCTCATCCGAGCATCAAGTCTAATCAGCTAAAGGGAATCAAAAATGCTCTTTGGGAGAAACATCACAATTGGAACCCGCTATGAGTTTAGAAAATTATATTTTATAAATTGTAATTTGTAAAAAGAGTCACCATTTTAATTTTATTTATTTTAGTTGGGAAAATTAAAGGAAAAACCCAATTTGATTGACTCCAAAATTATACCATTTATCCCAAAGAAAAGCACTAGTCCTCAAAAGATCAAATATAATCTAGGAAAAGCACACATTCCCCAAATATAATCTAACAACTAAAGTAAGAAATAGTAATAAAACAATTGTAATAAAAAAAGAACTAAAGTTTTGACTTTTATTTAAGAAAAACAATTTCAACCCTAAACTATATGAAGAAGGTGATAGAGAGAAGAAATTGTTAATTTTAGCAGAGTTGATGCCTTAGAGATAACATGCCTGCTTATCTCTTTGAATGGTAATCAAATCCCACGCAGTTCTTCCTTCTTACAAAAGAGGGATTTTTAAGTCATTGCCTTTGTTATCATGTTTTGATTGATTTTAAAGGATTAGGGATTGGTTAATTGGGTTAGATTTTAATTAACAAAAATTAGATTTTTTTAGATTTAGATATTAAAATTGAAATTGAAAAGGACAAGGAAAGAACTTTTACCTTTGGCTTTCAGCGACAAGGAATATAGGGCACAAGCCTGGCACTAGATCTAAGTTTCACCTTAGCTTGGGGATAGCATGAGCACTCCTTTTGGAAGAAAGACTCTTGAATAGCACAAACTCTTCTTAAAGGGACTTTGATCAAACCGTTGCTTGAGTACCATGAATTCCTTTTGAAAGGAAGAACTTAAATCACACCTTTTTTTTTTTATGAGGAGGCTTAGAGATAGGGTTTGAGGTGATTAGGAAGCTTATGAATAAGGTTTTATATGATGGAAGAGATTTTGAAATAGGGTTTTTTAGATATTAGGAGGTTTAGAAAGAGGGTTTTGACAATTGGAAGGCTTAGAAATAGGGTTTAGAAAGCTTTAAAGGGAGTATGAAAGTATGTCATTGTGTGTGGAAGTTGTTAAGAGGTGCAAGGTATTTATAGGGAGTGTTTCAGGGCTTAAAACAGTGAATTTTCAGTATAAGATCAAGAAAAATGTATTGCATCAACTGATCAGGGGCTACTGCAGCTGCAGAGCCTTTTGTGGTAGCCATAGGGCCTGCTGTGACAATCAATAAGCTACCACAGGGACACTCGGGCAACCACAGTGATGGCTATGGCTGCCACAGCCAACTGTGAGTTGGCGTACCTTATTTTTTGGCCCGTTCTCATCCATTTGTATTCAATTTGGGCCCATTTTGATTCTATGGGCTCATAATTGAGGTTTGTTCATCTAAAGGTGCAATTTTGAGAAAATTTATTTTTTAATGGGGTGCTGCCTCACACCCCTTAAGAGGTGCAACCCCCTTAACTCCTGCCTGCTAACTAGCTAGCGGGACCACCGTACTGGCTTTGCATAGTGCACTAATCTTAGCATATGTCAAGCTGCAGTCAGATCCTAAGGGTGTAAATTTAAGGGCTCACAGTTGCCGCTTATTAGAATTGGCTTTGAGCAAAAGGCGATTCTGATGATACTAAACCCTAGGAAGAGGTGCCATTTTGGACTCTAGGCTTATGCTCGTGCCATGTCAAATTTTTGGCTTAAGTGTTCTTGTGCCATGTCAGATTCTAGGCTATGCCATGTCAGACTCTAGGCTTATGCCATGTTAGATTCTAGGCTAGTGATATCTGCTTGTGTTTATCATACATAAGGGCATTCATACCTGTGCAAATTAAACCTTGTGAAGGGTAAACATGGTATAAGAATATGAACCTTTTGTAAGGGGGCTCCTAGGATAAATGAGGTTTTGTCCATAGCTATCAGTTCAGCCTTAACATTGAATGTGAGAATGGTCTTGGTGAATTTCAATTAAGGCTATCTATCCTACCTAAATGTTGGAGGTAAAGATGATTTGGTGAATTTCAATCAAGGCTATTTGTCTATCCTACACTTTAAGATTTCGAGATTTGATCCACCTAAGAGGGGGAGATTTAGGAATTCAAACTGGTTTAGCAAAGCCATATGTTTAGCCCTACTATTGGGGAGATTGTGATCAAAATTATCTATTTGGCTTTAATGTTTAGGAGGATTGGGATCAAAGCTATCTGTTTGGCCTTAATGTTAAGAGGATTAGGATCAAAGCTATTTGTTTGGCTTTGATGTTGGGAGAATTGGGATCAAAGCTATTTGTTCGTCCTTGATGTTAGGAGGATTGGGATCAAAGCTATCTATTTGGCCATAATGTTTAGAAGGACTGGGATAAAAGCTACTGTTTGTTTGGCTTTGATGTTGGAAGGATTGGGATCAAAGCTATCTGTTCAGCTTTGGTGCTTAGGAGGGTTGAGATCAAAGCTATCTATTCGACTTTAGTGTTGGATGTGAGAATTAGGATCAAAGCTATCTGTTTAGCCTTGATGTTAGAAGGATTGGGATCAAAGCTATCTATTCATCCTTGATGTTGGAATAATTGGGATCAAAACTATCTGTTCAGCCTTAATGTTATGGGATTTAGGGAAGGTTATGTCTCTGAAAGATGAGGGGTGTGGGAATGTCAGCATGGATGCTTGACTCAATTTGCCCATAGAAAGTTATGGTTGAGGATCAGTCCTTGTAGGGAGAGGACTTGGCTAAGGATTGATCATTGGGAGGGTAGGTTAGGTAGGTCTATAGAAGGATAGATTGGTCTTAAGATGTTATGTTAGGTTGTGTTAGGTTCTAATCAGGTCAAGAACTATCACTTAAAAATTCAAGTTGCAAGATTTGAGCAAAAACGGTCGACCTAATATAGTGTCCAAGATAATGGATTCATTAGTTAAGCCAACTTGACAAAGAGACCTTAAGCTTAAGGGAGTCTACAAGTATTGCAAAAGAGGTAATTTAGCTAAGAAACTTGGACTTTAATTATGATGGGCCTTGATTTTGCTAACAAGCCTAAACCTTGAGATTTTGCTAAAGAATTTGATAATAATATACATAGGATGCATAATCTTTGGATGGATGGTATGGTTGATCACTTAAAGAGATAGTAGGCCTTGATGAAGGAGTTAAGGGTAAAGGTGTTTTGAAGGAGATTGGCAGGATGCCACGTCATAAGTTGATTCATCAAGTTGGACACATAGACTGGGAGGTAAGACTAGACTTTGACTAATGTGGTAATGGCAGAATGATACACAAGAGGCTAAAAACTCTAAGCAAAAGTGGTAACACTTAACAGGGTACAAATGTAGGGAAACATGACTCTGTGAAAAGTAAGACTAATAGAATGACTATCTTTGGATGAGATAGGACTAATAGAATAGATAGTGAATCCAATTTGAATGAAATAAAGCTCCATCTTGAATTGTTGCTTCGAGTTGATTCCATCTTTTGGCTAAGCTATTTTTATGGGTTTTGATTACTTACTCTAAGCTACTCTTTTGAGTTTCTCTCTCTCTATCTCTCTCTCTCTCTGTGTTTGTTTTTTCTTTTTTTTTTTCTTTTCCTCTTTTTTTATTTTGTTTTTTTATTTTTTTTAACTTTTTCCTTTTTTTTTTTTAGGTTTTTGATTGGCAAGGCTATTTGTTCTATCTTGCTTGGAAAGGTCTGATTTTGTTTGGATCATGGGTTGAATTTTTGGTTTTCCTTCCCTTTTCAGTTAGCAAGGCTATCTATCATGCTTTACTTATAAGGATGATTAAGGATTGCCCCCCAACCTATAGCAAGGATGGGAGCTTTGGTGTTCTGCAAAATACAAAAAAAAAAAAAAAAAAGGTGTCAACTTGGAGAGAAAGTGATATGGATGTCTGCTTGGGGAATCTGAATGTTTTCCAAGGAACTGCAATTTTGGTGAAGGCTATCTTTAATGATCATTTGTTATGACTTTATATGAATCTTGAGCCTTCGCATGTGATTCCTTATTGGCACAAAATTTCATTGTTTCATTCAAATTGGACGAAAAGAAAAAACATAAGGAAAGGAATTTGAAAAAATTCACACTTTATTAAATAATGCCATCTTTCTTTATTAAAATAAGAATGACTTCAACAGACTCAATAGGATAACTCTGACAAATAGACTTGAAAAAGATGACTCTAATAAACAAACTCAAAAAAATGACTTTGATAGTCAAACTCAAAAAAAAAAATGACTCTGACTTAAAACGATGACTTAGACTTTAATGACATAAACTCTGACTGGTATCTTTCTTATCTTGTTAACTCACTAGGTGGCTTGAAAGGTTGATGGGTAAAAGAGGTTTTTATTGCCAATGAGGTCCTAGACTAATTCTAAACTGGTTAGGTTTAGCTAAAGTCAAACTCTTCAATGTTGGGTTCAAGTTCTTCCTCAATGTCCAAGTCAATCGTGGCAATCTTTGATTTGCTTTGAAGGTGATCTTCAACCTTGGATGCAGTTGCGATCAAAGCTTTGAAAGTGGTTAGGTATTATGTTAATAAGGGTTTTTAGTAGTTTGGAAGCAAATTCTTGACAAGGATATCCACTTGTTCTTGCTTGGTTGGCCTATTTACCATTAAAGCAACTTTGACTCTCCATCGTGTAAAGAATGTGAAAAAGGTCTCAGTCAAAGGCTGCTTAGTGCTTTCTAAATCCCTTCTTGTAATGTCCATTTCAATGTTATAGTGGTACTATTCAACAAATGCCTTGCAAATGTCCTCTCAAGTCTATTTTTGGGTATCATCCAAGTTAATAAACCATCTTAAGGCAGCATTAGTAAGGGTTTACTAAAAGAGTTAAGCAAGGTGCTCGTTGTTGATACCAAAGGGATGCATTACCCCAATATACATCTTTAAATGGATCTTAGGATAAGTAATACCCTCAAATCTATCCAAATTTGGCATCTTAAACTTTGGTGGTAATTGGGCATTAAAAAAGAGGCTTAATGAAGTTATATCAACTATGCCTTCCCTCTTTTTTAGACTTTTTACTGACTTTTCCATGGCTTCCAGTTTGAGTAGGAAGACCTTAAGCATAGGATTACATATGGTATTCTTCCCTTAGGAAGGATCTAGAAGAAATGAGGTGATTTGTAGTTGTTTAATGGGTGCTAGATAGGGAGAGTGTTTATTTGGAGGATATTAAGTGAGGGAAGTGATTGAGTGGTTGGCTTAGTAGAGAAAATAAAAGCATGGGCCTGAACTGTGCTCAAATTTTGGTCCAGGTTAAGTGGATCTTGAAATGTGAGAGTTAGTATTTGGTTTATGCCAGCTCAACTTAGCATGTCTTGGACATGATTTAGAATGGCCTCCCTTTAGGTCAGTAATTAGGCCTAAATTTGGGCTATTTGTCTCTTGAACATCTCTTCTTATTACTCCAATAGTTTGGCCAAAATCTTATCCATAACATCTTTGTGGAATCCAGTAGATATCTTGGCAACCTTCGAAAAGGAAAAGGAACTAGGTTAGTATCTTTGGAAAAAATGGTTATGGTGGGGTATGACAAATCGAGGACCTCAAGTTCAATGGTAATGGATAATAGTATCTTATGGTTAGGTTGACTAGGTATGTGTAAAGATGAGGGTGGAGGTGTATGATGCTAGCTAGGTCAGTATTTAGCTAGGGGAGCTAGGTTAGATTTTAGCTTTGGAAACTAGGTTGGGATTTAGCTTTAAGTGGCTAGGTCAAATTTTAGTTTTAGGTAACTAGATTAGAATTTAACTTTGGGTGAATAGATCAAATTTTAGCTTTGAGTAGCTAGGTTAAAATTTATATTTGAGTAGCTAGGTTAAAATTTAGCTTTAGGTGGCTAGGTCAGATTTTAGCCTTGATGAACCAAAGAGTAGTTTGGAATGCTAGGTCCAAGTTTAGCCTCAAGTAATTGGGATTGTGATTTATAAATGGTTTACCATAGGCTTAAGGATAACTGACCATGAGTTTTACGATTGGGTTATTGATGTACCATGGATTTGGATGTTAGGTGGATCATGGGTTTGGTGATAGTTGGATAATGGGTTTGATTGGACTAGATCATAGGCTTAGATGGGCCATGGGTTTGGATAGTGCTGTAAAAGATGAAACCAAGTTAACATTTAGTTTGGGTAAGGATTATGGATAAGAATGAAGGTAGGTCAGTGTTTAGTTTTGGTAAGGATTATTAAGGATATAGCTAGATTAGTGTTTAGCTTAAAAAGGATGAAAGTTAGATTAGTGTTTAGCTTGAGTAAGGACTATGAAAGATGAAAGCTAAATCAGTGTTTAGCTTGGGTAAGAATTATGAAAGATGAAAGCTAAGTTAGTGTTTAGCTTAGGTAAGAAATATGAAAGATGAAAGCTAGGTGAGTGTTTAGCTTGGGTAATGACTATGAAAGATGAAAGCTAGGTCAGTGTTTAGCTTGGGTAAGAATTGTGAAGGATGAAGATAAGTCAGTGTTTAGTTTGTATAATGGTTATAAAGAATAGAGCTAGGTTAATGTTTAGCTTGGATAAGGATTGTGGATAGGGATAAGGGTACCATAGATGAGTTTATTTTTACCATAAGTTTGACATGGGTTTAGATAAGACTAGACCATAGGTTTAGATGAATCATGGGTTTAGGTGAATCATGAGTTTTAGGCTTTAACCATGGTTTTAGGTGGACCATGGGTTTTGGTTTTTGACCATAGGTTTAGGTGGACCATAGGTTTTAGGTGTGAGGATGTTTGGATAGGTTTTCGACTCTTCACAAGGTTTAAGCTATACATACATGTATGCATGAATGAAAAGGTTTCATGATAATGACATACCAAGTTCAATATTATGGTGCATACAATCCTAAATGAAGGTTCTATGAGTCATTACATGAAAGGATAAGGGTGACTTGAAAGGGAACCCATCACACTAAAGATGTGATAAACTTAACCATATGTGAGTCAAGGAGTCTTGCATGCGTCTAGTGGTACTTACATACTCATTACACCTCTAAAAGGATTAGAGGATACATTCCAGGCTGGATGATTTCAATATCAACAAGCAAACCTAAGGAAGGTTGCCCATTCGATGTTACTTTCTATCTTTTGTTTTTCTAAGAAACTAGGGTTTTAAACAAGGAGCCCAATATAGTGATGCATGAAAAGCTATTTTATACTAAAAGCCAAACTTTTTGTTTTACTAAGAGTAGTTTAGTTTCATCTGCTATTTTGAAAAGATTTTGGAGTCTTCAGTGGAGTCGCTAACTGTGAGGTCTCACCCGAGCACCCGGCTTGATCCGCTAAAGGGAATCGAAAATGCTCTTTGGGAGAAACATCACGATTGGAATTTGCTATGAGTTTAGAAAATTTTTATAAATTGTAACTTGCAAAATGAGTCATCACTTTAATTTTGTTTATTTTAGTTTGGAAAATTAAAGGAAAAACCTAATTTGATTGACTCCAAAATTTTACCATTTATCCTAAGGAAAAGCACTAGTCATTGAATGATCAAAGAGAGCTCGGGGACTAAGTTTTGGTTAAAATAGTGCAAGAAATTAGTTTGGCTTAAATACAAAATAGATTTTGTAAAAAAAATATTATGTATGCATGAATAGATATAGTATGATGCATGAAATAAATATTACTCCTGCAATGCATGGCAAATATGAGATAATGACAATTACAAAATGCAACAAATAAAGGAAAACTACTTCAAATTATTATAAGTCAAAATGCCAAAATCAGGGGATCTTTCCTCTAGCCCTTATGGGTTCTAGAAAAAACACACATTCCCCAAATGTAATCTGAACAACTAAAGTAAGGAAAAGTAATAAAACAATTGTAATAAAAAAAAAAGAACTAAAGTTGTGGCTTTCATTTAAGAAAAGCAATTTTAACCCTAAACTATGTGAAAAAGGTGATAGAGAGAAGAAGTTGTTAATTTTAGCAAAGTTGAAGAAGTTGTTAATTTTAGCGGAGTTAATGCCTTAGAGACGGCATGCCTGCATATCCCTTTAAATGAGAATCAAACCCTATGTAGTTCTTCCTTCTTGCAAAGGAGGGGCTTTTAAGTCATTACTTTTGTTATCATGTTTTGATTGATTTTAAGGGCTTAAGGATTTGTTAATTAGGTCAAATTTTAATTAACAAAAATTAGATTTTTTTCAAATTTAGATATTAAAATTTGAATTGAAAAAGAAAAAGAAAAAACTTTTATCTTTGGCTTTTGGCTACAAGGAAGGTAAGGCATGAGCCTGGCACTATATCTAAGTTCCACCTTAGCTTGGGGATAGCACGAGCACTCCTATTCGAAAAAAGACTCTTGAATAGCATGAACTCTTTTTGGAGGGACTTGGATCACACCTTTGCTTGAGTACCATGAATTCCTTTAGAAATGAAGAACTTCAATCACACCTTTTTTTGATGAGGAGGCTTAGAGATAAGGTTTGAGGTGATTAGGAAGCTTATGAATAGGGTTTTATATGATAGAAGAGGTTTTGATATGGGGTTTTTTTGGATATTAGGAGGTTCAGAAAAAGGTTTTTAATGATTAGAAGGCTTAGAAATAGGGTTTAGAAAGCTTTAGAGGGAGTATGAAAGTATGTCATTGTGTTTAGAAGTTGTTAGAAGGTGTAAGGTATTTACAAATAGAGTTTGGGAGCTTAAAATAGTGAATTTTCAGTGTGGGATCAGGAAAAAAGTGCTGTACCAACTGATTATGGGTTGTGCTAGCTGCAGAGCCTTCTACAACAACTACAGGGGTCCAATAAGCTACCACAAGCAACCAAGCCGCAGCTGGCTTGCAGTTGCCACACATCATTTTTCAGCCCATTCTCATCCATATTTGATCTGATTTGGGCCCATTTGATTCTATAGGCTGGTAATCAAGTGCTGGTCATTTAAAGGTACAATTTTAAAGAAATTTATTTTTCAATGGGGTGTTATTTCATACCTCGCAAGAGGTGCTGCCCCCTTGACCACCCACTAACTAGCTAGTAGGACTGTTATTCTAACTCTGTGTAATGCACTAATCTTAATAGGTGTCAAGCTACAGTCAAATTCTAAGGGTGCAAATTTGAGGGTTCACAGAACTAGAAAGCAATGGGCTCAACAAGCTGAGGTTCGCCAACAACCCAAAGGCCTTTGTGTTCATCCCTTTTGCCCTCGCTAGAGGACTCAAAGATATGAGAAGCTAGTAGAGCTGCTTCCTTCTCCAAAGAAGGAAAATCCTCATGTCTAGGAATGTTATCTCCTTCCTTAGGGGCAAACTTTTGAAATTCAAAAAGATTAGGGGCAAAAGGCTCTTCAGCAGCATTTAACTTAGCCACAACTTGTAAAAAGCCAAGAAAGTGGACTTCTGCATCTTGCAAGGCACTATTGTAGTACTTGGTAGCAGTTTTGTAAATGTGGTAGGATATGATGTCGTTAAAGCTCTTCGATTGCATGAAGTCCCTGACAGCTCTCTTTCTACCCTCTTCAGCTTATCTCCTCCTCTCCTTTGTAGCCTTAGCTCTTTCAAACGCCTGTTTATACCCAAACTCAGAGCTCCTATTGAACTTTTCTAAGGTCTTGGCAAAGGATAGGAATCTCCTCTACCTTTTTGTTGAGCTCTTCATTACTCTTCTTTAGCCGCTCTAGTTAGGTGTCCAGATCGACAATAACCTTATCTTTACCTGCTTCCACAACTTGGAGGGCCCTTATTTCCTCCTCAATTTTTTAGCAAGCCTCATCATTTTTTATTAGGCTTCCAAATTAGCCTTTTGCTTCTCTAGCTCCCCGATTAAAGAGTTCCTTCACTAATCCTCCTCAACAGCTAGCCTAACCGCCTATAGCTCTGACTTTAACTTTGAACATAGCTTTTGCCTCTCCTCTGCAACTTGTCTTATAGTTTCATAATGATCCCTTAAAAGCCAAAATCTATATGCAAGACCTCAGCATCTAAAGCAGCCTATAAAACAAGGACGATAAGAGGAAAAGAATGAAATAAAGAGAAAGAAGCTTTCAACAACTAAAAGCAAGAGTGAAAGGAATAGCTAAATTTACCTTTTCAAGCATAGCCTCTTGCCTCTTTAGTGCCTCAAAAGCAAACCCAAATAATGGAGTTGGAGAAGGGTAGAGGAATGTCAAAAGAGACAGAGCCATTGGCAGAGAAGAAAAAGAGGTCTTAGTCTCTTTAACAAGCTAGACCTCTGCCAAGCCCCTATCTTCCTCAGGCAGAGGCAGGCCTTCCTCGACACCCTTCCTAGGCTCTTTAATTCTCTACTTCTTCACTTAAAGGCCTAAATCTTTAACATCCATGGACTGCAAAGCTAGAGGGTGCACTATTGAGTCCTTTGTCACGGATGCATCTTAAGGAGGAGGAGAAGGAACCCTCATAGACCTCTTCCTTTAAAGGAATTCCTTTATCATTAATATTTTCTTAGGAGGCTTAAGAGGAGAAGGACTTAGTTGGATCACAACATCCTGAGCTTCCACATTCAACTCCACTGAAGGAGCCACCAATCACTACTTGAGCTCGAAGGCATGTGACTAGCACTAGGCAAGTGATGCATATGGCTACCAGTGCCCATAGTAAACATAACTAGACATTAAACCATAAATTCTATAAAATAATTGAAACTATCACAATTAACGGGCTAGGATTATCAGTAATATCTTTAACTTTACTTCATGTTTATTGACATCTATTACTAATACTTAATATTAACATTATCAATTTTTAACTTAGTAGAACTTCATTTCAATTGGAATACATAACTTTACAAGATCACATCAAATATAGTGACAATGTGGAGAATTAAAACTTTATTAATACGGAACAACATAAGTTTATTACATAATTGAAAAATATACTAAAGTTCACTACCAAAGGATAAATGGTAGAAACAACTCATTCATAATATCTTCTCAAGCTCAACCTACAACCTAGGAAAAATAAGGAGATAAGGATAAGTGCTTTAACTCAGTAAATGATACTAACTAACATAAAACTTATTATTCTACAATCATTTTATCTAATAAAATGCTCATGCATCATGTCATAGAGACAACCATATCACATAATCATACAAGGATGGGAACTAGTTGATAGAAATCACAATAAACCTCAATATGGGGAGCTGACCCCCTTCGTTGGCTCTTTTAAAATCCAAACATATGACTACAGTAAGACTAGCTCAAATTAGGCCCCTTTCTCTTATCCATAACATACTGTCGGTGAGATCAGCTCAAACTAGGCCAAACATAATCATCATAATCATGTCATAATCCATATCATATCCTTATGGGGTCTTATGTCATCCTAATCCCATCCAAACATCCACATATCATTAATATCATAATTCATCATACAACATTCACAGTCAAACGTTGGATGCCTTTATGTTTTCATAATGCATATATATATATATATATATATATATATATATATATATATATATATATATATATATATATATATATATATATATATATATATATATATATATATATATATATATATATATATATATATATATATATATATATATATATATATATATATATATATATATATATATATATATATATATATATACATACAATAATGCAATGCATGATAAATATGTCAAGCATATTAGAAGGTATCACTCACAAACTTTATGGATACTCATTTAGCTTCCCTCGAAACATGGAAACATGACATCTAGCAGTTAGGAAAACATCTAAAAAATCAATATTGGACAATAGAGGAAAAACATTAGAATATAGACAGCTTCAACCTTAACCCCTTAAAACTATACCCAACAACTATAAAGATTCAATCAAAATTTCAGCAAAACCTCCCTTATAATTAGGACATTATGTGATGATACGCTGATACAAAGAATTAACACTTTTAAAAAGCGATCATGTTCATATCATTAATATCTCAATTGCCCCTCTAAACTACCATACTCGTAATAAACAACCTCAATCTCCAGTCATAAATTTACACAATCATAAAGCATCATCACCACATCTCCAATAGAACATTCAATTTTATAAATATATAAAGAAGATTGCCAACATAATTAAAACATTCTCTTAGAGGAGGTAATACCTAAAAATTTTTTGAAGAGCAATATATATAATTTTATAACTTTTCTTGACTTCTTAAAATTATCCTCTTAAAAATCATTCTCTTAAAACATAGTAATAAAACCATAATTTTAACTTATCGATACATGCAGTTAATCATACTATAAGACATCGATTAGAAGAAATTCATTTAAAAGAAAATCTTAATTTAAATATAAATTCAAATATATATATATTATATATATATATATACACACACACACACAAACTTTAATATCTTATTTATTTTTTTACAAATTCTTAATGGTTCAATTATCATTCCCAAGAATATATGTACTCAACCTACGATAATCCCAAATAACAACTTTCCTTTCTAAAACCTATGTTACCTGAATCAATGGAGATAAGAGGGAAGAAGATTTGCAATCCAAACTAGGCAAGAACACAACAAATTATATGTAGGTGATCAAAATGAAACTAGTTATAAAAGAATTTACCTTAAGAAAAACTTTTCTTAATTCTCTACAAAATGGACTGAACATCATAAGAGAAATGAAGAAATTTCCTTCATTTGCACAACTTCAAGGAAAGCTATGGTGGAGGGTGGATGAAATGAAAAGAAAATATATCTATTCATAATTATTATTATTATTATTATTATTATTATTATTATTATTATTATTATTTTCAAAATTTTCTATGGAGGAGCATTTTCTTGATTATAATATTAGATTAATGGCTTTAGATATTTTTAGCTAGGCACCTGCTACCATTACTTGAATTTTAATCAAGTAATAGTAACTTGAGTTTTGCCATGTTATTATGTGACCTATTACCCACTGAACAGATAAAATGATTTTTTTATTTTTTGACTTAAAATCTAGGTAGGTTTTTAACTTTTGAAGCCATCCAATTAAGAGAAAGAGAGAAAAATCCCTTTTTTAGCTTGAATACTTTCCTCATTGCCAATAGAGCACTTCTTTATCATTTTCTCTCATGGAAAATCTACTTGCCTATCTTGGCATTGCAATCCCTAGCAAAGCATCAAAGCCAGGAAGATAAGGTACCTCTACTCCTATTGACCTATACTAACTTTCCTTTGCTTTTAAATTCACCGAAAATTTTTAAAATAAGAGTATATCTTGAACCTTAACAGTTAAAGATTTGATATTTTATTTTGTGAAATGAAACAATTCACAATGTGTTTCACCATCACTACAATCAGCAAAGGGAAGAAGAGCTTTCAATAGTCATCTGCTACTTTTGACAACAACAAGGTGTCAAGGCATAGGAGGACCTATCTTTACAATGCTAGCCCCCCAATTTCTTCTTCCTTGGCAAGGAATGAGCGAAATTTCACTTGGATAAGTTTCAGTCTACCAATTTTATATATTATTAAGGAGCTTGTATTTTAATTTGACAGATCAATATGGTAATTAAACAACTATTTTTAATTTACTGTGACAAGAATTTTTCCCTTTTATGTTTGTTTTGTTTTGATTACGTCTAAATGGTATGGTTAGTGTTGAGGGAGCAAGTGCCCAACAAAAAGAAAAAGGGAGACCGTTCTTTATTAAGGGAGCAAGTGCCCAATAAAAAGAAAAAAGGAGATCGCTGTCTATTGAGGAAACAAGTGCCTAACAAAAAGAAAACATTCCACTAAAAAAGGTGAAGGCGAAAATATCATACTGGCTTTAATCTAGTGGTAATAGAAGACAATGTGATTGTTATCTTTCAACATCTCCCATGTATTATCATCCTCAAGGTTTTTAAAAATCCTATCATGAGACCTTGGAAGATCAACAACAAACTTTTCTTAGTTCTCTAAATTCCCAACAAAGGGCTTGAGATCATATGCTTTTAGAGAAGAAGCCACATCACCCCAAGACTTCTCTAGGTCAGCCTGGATACTCTGATAAGAAATCACCTCCTTCTTAGTTGCCATTTTAAGGAATTTTTGGTGAAAATTAATGAGAATAGAAGAAAAGAAGGAAAGGGGTTTTTTTGAAATTAGAAAAGAAAATGCAGACAAAGATGATGAAGTAGAGGGAAAGGAGATAAAGAAAGTAGGGAAGATAAAGGCAAATGGGTTTTTGAAAATTAACTTAAACCCTAAAACCATGCACTAGTTAATAATTTTAAATTCTGAAAGGGCAAAAACATATGCTTGTACATTAGTGACGAGGCCATATGGCACAATTTTAGAAAAGAAGCCAACTTTGCATTTAATACTACAAGCTAACAGGTGCATAGTAGGCATATATAGACTTTCGATCAAGCTGGATGCTGAGTCTACATTACTAGCTTGTTTTGGATTAATTATATGAGTAGGGAATGGATTACTTTCTCTTTGATCTAGACTAGATTGGTCACTTATTGCTTATTGGGCCTATGGCCAGTCTATCATAATTTGTCCCTCACTAGTAGCCTCTTGTTTCAGCGAAGTGAGCAGTGCATATGCTTCACTTAAAACAAATTTAAGAGCAGGCTGCTTAGCTCATTTCAAGTAATTCGTCCTCTTCTTTTTTATTTATCTGGGATTGTTTTTGGAGAGATGACTTTATGTTTTGTAAGTTCAATTCATTAGCGAAGTTGCCGTTGCAGAATGGGTTTTGGTGCTCACAATTGGAATGGCTATCATTCAAAAATTTGATTTGTGATTTGAAAAGTAATTTTGGGAGTCGCCACCCTAATTTATTTTTTAAATGAAAAAATTAAAGAAAAACCCAATTTTTGACACTAATTCATTAATTTTGCAATTAACTTACCAAAGGATAAAAATCACTAGTCTTTGAACCATGTTGACCTCAGAGACTAGGTTTTTCATTAAATAATCTAAATTTGGTCCTTAAGTTTAATTTGACTTAAAAATTAGTTTTATGAATTGTGATTATAAGATAATAATTAAAATGCATGAGCATGGCATAGTTATGAAATGCATGAGTAAATTCAAGAAATAAACATCCACAAGCTAAGGAGAGTGTTCCCTCTAATCCTTATGGATTATAGGGGAACCACAGAATCGCTCCTTGACTCCAAAACAATTAAATCAACTGAATACACTAATTAATTGAAAAATAAAAGGGGAAATGTGATTGACTGAGATTTGGATTTGAGGTTTGAATTTAGATTATTGGGATTTGGATTTAGATTCCAAACATGCCTATGTACCCCATTGAATGAGGATCAAAACTCACATAATTCATTCCACAAGTTTAGGGGTTGATTGGATTGATTAACTTGATTTGGGTTTGTAGGTGAGAGGAAAAGGCTAATACCTGTGCTTTTAGCAGGTGAAGGATTTTATCGGACTAAAGTTCCATTTTATCAAGAATATATGATTAGATTGATTGAGAGATTAATTAATTAATTAAAATGATTAATTAACTAATTAACGTGATAAATAGACGGATGGATTAATTAATTAAAATAATTAATTCATTAATTTGGATGAAGGGTAGATTAAAAAATTATTAATTAATTTTGAAAAAAAAGTGATTAATTGATTAATTAATTAATTGAGTGATTATTTTTAATTTAAAAAAAAAGAGTTTTAGCTAATTAAAAAGATTAATTAACTTGGTTAGGGTGAGATAATTAATTAATTAAAAAGATTAATTAATTAATTAGAGAGTGGTTGGAGGGAGAAGAAGAGAGGAATTTGAGGATAGCAATCTACTCAAATTCAAGGAGTGAGGAAAATGGAAGAATGAATGAGAGAATTTATAGGAAAAATGGGTGAAGATAGTTTAGGGATTGAAAAAGTGAAAAGACCCAAAAGGATAGGGCCAAAAGGAGCTAAAAATTGGGCTGAAAATGGAAAATGGACATTTTGGTCCAGAAAGGGGGACCACAGGCTTGAATCCTTATACGCTATGCTAGCACGGCTGCCGTGCAAGCAAGGCTCGGATCTACGCCAGCCTAGTATGGTTCAACTCTTTTTTTTTTTTTAGAAATTAGTTGTTGGTTTATGGTTTAGGAAATTTGGATGTCCAAATAGCAATGTAATTGAAGGCTAACAGCTCTACATAGTGCATTAAACTTAGCTAATGCCAAGGTGCAGCTGAATGATGACAGTGAAAAATTAAAGGTTCACATGACTCTAGGATCTGAATCACCATTATACTATATGAGGGATAAGGACTTAAATTTATTGGGCATGCGATAGTCTTGAATGGACTTGGTGAAAGGAGATTTTAATGCCGAAGCATTTTTTTCGTTGCCCTTTTTATTTTGATATTGCTTCATTTCATCTTTGAATTGATGCATGGCTTCCCTCACATCTTTATCTCTACTTCTACTATTAACTTCTTCACCTCTTCAATCTCTTTGATGTGAAGGAGAGCTAGATTCTAATATATCACCTCTCTGCCCCCTTTTTCCATATTGTCTGTCAAGATCTCCTCTACTCCTTGATTTGCCTCTCGTCCCTTCATTTCTTCTATTATTATTCCACTCAACATCACTCATTTCCAGATGATGTGAATGGTGGCCATCTCTTGCTCATTCCCAATTGTTTACATGAGAGTCCCTGCTACATATATACGCATGCCCTACTCTAGGAGGTGGTACTTCATCTTCAAAATCCTCTTCTTCACCTTCAAAAGTATCTTCCTCTTCCCTCCTTACCACCTCAGATGTTATCCCCTTACCTCTATCTCCAGCTATCCTTTGACCAACTACTACTCAAGGAGTACCCTGAGGCTAGTATCCATAGGCCAAATGTCTAACTAATTCCCTTATATGGGTTGTCTCAAGGATGATAGTTGCATTCTAGTTCAAAGATGTCAGTTGTTGTGAAGTGGCCTAGACGAAGGAGGAAAAGGCGTTTATGAACATCATTGCAATGGCTAAATCAGGGTTTCTGAGGTTTAGAGTGGCTCTACTAGGTCCTGCTGAGTGAGGATGTTATTGAGGAGTTAAAAAAGATGTATTTAGATCTACTATGCATAGGATTTGAGTGTCAGTAGGGAGATGGGGTTAAAGTTGAGAGGTTGAGGGGTTATAAATGTCATGCCCTTGAGTGTTAGTCATCTTTTCTCGTGAGAGTTCAGGTGAGTTTTCTTAACTATATTTTGAATATTCTTTACAGGTAAGTTGATGTGTTGAGTTTTCTTAAGAAGCAAGAAATGGTGTTTTTACCCAAGAAAGGAAAATGAGTGTGGCTATCTTCAAAGGAAGAAAAGAATGATTTATGATAAGAGATTAGCCAACATTTCCCTCAGATGGCACCAATTTGATTGGAGCTGAATCAATCAGATGAATTTTAGGTTGGATCTCTAAGATTTGGCCTAAATGTTGTAAGCTTGCAAAGAAAGTATAATAGTCAGGAGGGGCCAAGCCTTGTGCCTAGCAAAGGGCCTCTAACACTCAAGTCAGTAATGAGCTTCACAAGTGATCAGAGAAGGAAGATTTCTCTTCTTGGGTAAGAGAAATTTTAGTGAGAGAAGGAGAAAAGAAAAATGCAGAGTTCAAGCTACTTGAATTATATATTGATCCTTCTCTTTTGTATTGCTCCTCGATGGGGCAGGTGTATGATTTTTGTGGAGGAAAAAGAATATACATTGAAATAGTATGCTTCTGATTGGCATGGTTAGTATAAAGGTAGTGGGTGCATGGATTGAGGTAGTGGGTGCATGGACTGAGGTCTTGTCTTTTGGAGCTTGGTAGGTGACTGGTTGTGTCAGGGTGCCTACTAAGGGCACACTACCTGATTAAAGGCTTTTTCTGACACATGATAGTGAAGTTTGTACTATGAATCTCCAGCCATATAAAGTAGCTCATAGAGGAAGTTACTTAGGGCTGAAGTAAGAGATAAAAAGTCCCCTAAAGGAAGGGCAAAGGCTTCGCCTCTCAGTAAGGTAGGCTATCCTCTTTGGGCTTGTATTAGATAGGCCTTAGTTGACCTGAAGGGGCTAGAATGCTCAAGCAAGACTGGGCATTGGACTTCCTCTAGGCCCAATAATCCTTGGGCTATTTTTATACCTCATCACCCACCAATGGAGATATTATTTCAACTGGGTTTCCATTTTGCTTCTTTCTTAGGTCTTCATTTTGCTTCTTGGGAATATTTTTGCTTCTTTTTTGTTTATGTTCCTTCTTTTTTTATTTGGCAAAACATATAACTCGAAAAAATGGTCCAGGTCACCCAATTTGCCTGATGCCCAGCCGGTTTCCTAAGTTTTTCTCTAGGTAATGAAAATCTTATTTTTTCATCTAACCCAAACCGACTTAAGGACTGAGCTTCAATTTTCCTTGACCGACTAGTCGAGCCAGTCCAAGTTTGACAACCATGGTTTTTAATGCAAAATAGTAGTTTATTATGTAAATATGAAAAGAATAATTAGTTTAATATTTAGTGTTAGGGTAATAATTTTAATATGAATTTTATAATGGGTAATGTAGGTGTTTACATGGTTATACACTTATGAATTGTATAAATGCTTTTGTTTTTTTGTCTTTATCTATGAGAGAATACGAATTATTGTGGTCCACATGAGTAGTTGATAGCAACTTCTCCTGTTAGATTGTTGTTAATTGTTTTTTTTTTTCAATTTGACAAGATGTCTAGGAATATAGTGTCAAAGTTAGGTTATTTTATGGGTAGATTTGTAGGGGACCCACAATTTAGGTATATTAATGGTTCAATTGACATATTCCCAATCAATAATATGGATACATTAAGTGTAATGAGAATTATGTGTAGGGAAGGCAATTGGGGCATGTCCAATATCCTAGGCGTTCCTGGTTACCTAAGCGGAAAGCCATGAATCCTGCTATATCTATACAGTGAGTATCTAATGCCAAATATGATGCAAATATACAAAGATGGTGATAATACAGATGTATTAAGTAGAATGTGACATAGACGTATGCTTGATGGGGCAGAGTTGTTACTATTGCCAAGTTGTTGTGTGGATAGTGTTGATGTTAGGGAAGTTTTAGATAAAGGAATTGAAATAACTAGTATTGTGAGTGGAGATGAATAAGGAAATGATAATAAGGATAATGATGGTGATGCAATTCTAGGGAACCACAATGATGGCTTGCAGGAAGTAGATGATATGGACATTGTTGCAAAAAGGAAGTGACTAAATATATGTTAAAGTGACTATAAAAATATAATCCCAAAATGGTTGGTGGAATCAAAATTAATAAGCCAAATACTATAACTTCCAAAGAATCTATACCTGCAACAGTTTCTGTTTAAGGAAAAGAAAGGGCTAAAATGGTTTACAATAAATGCAGAAATGCATAAGTAACCTAGAAGAAACCAGTTGGAGCAGGATTATATCATGATGTGTCAACTAGCAATGTGACATAGAATGTAAGTGTTCAAATAATGCTTAAATTTTCATATGCATTTAATATAATCATGTAATATATTAATTATATGATTTAGAATAGCGTGGTTTAACATATGAAAGAATCATATCAAGTTCCAATCCCATTCCAAAGGAACAATAACGGTTTATAACAAAAATACCACTAATGAACATTTATGACCCCAATCCAAAATATGGTGAGTTTTATGCAATTGGATTGAAATGGGTAGGGAATGCATACATGATGAGGCAATTAGAGGCACAGAGACAAAAGATGATTGTTGAATTACAGAAATGAGGAAGGGATAATGATGTTAGAATCCCCAATATTGGTGTTAAGATCAAAAACCAACAAAAGTCAATTGGATGCACAATCTACAGAATTAGATATCAGTATTTCTTACTTGTTTCACTTGTTATTCTTCATTTACTATATATATATTTTTTTAGTGTGTTAAACCAATTTATTAATCTTGATATGTTAATCTGGATGTTTCTTTTTCCATGTAGTTGATATACCTTAACCACATCATGGTACCAATAAATACAAACCACATGTACCCACTTAGTGAAGGAGCAGAGGACAACTGATATTGATCAACAATATCATATCAATATCATGCTAAGACTAACTGATATCCATATGAATGTTGCAAAAACTTAATAAAGAAGTTTAGATACTAATCATTAACAACCTCTATAAATGCCTCAACAAATGACAGGTCCAGCACACACACACACACACATATAGGATATAGCCAAAAATATTTGCACTTTCCAATATACAATAGGGATTGGGTTACAAAAATATGTTTTTGTTTTTTGTTATATATATCTAGTGCAAATATGGCTTGCTAAATTATGACAACTTACCAAAATAAGGTTTTTTGTAGTATTTTGTAGCTATCAATCTCAATTTGCAATTACAAACCTAAAATGGTATCACATAGTCAGTGATATCATGTAAATATTGAATCTTAGTTACAAGTCTAAGTGTTTATCATGGATTCTTTTTGTACTTTGTTGCTGATGTTATTTGGAATTGTACAGTTTATCACAGTTACAATGTTTTTTAACCATTCATATAATCATAGATATTCAAGATACATATAATTAATTTTAAGTAATTTTATATATAAATTACATGGAGTTCAATTACATTATACGATGCTGATACTTAGAAAATATTGCCTAAAAAGACCAATCAAAAAATTCCAAATAGGTTTAAACCTACCTCTTCCTAATTAAAGACTTGGTATTACAATGTTTATGATAGTAAACTAAAATTGCAGAAGAGCCATCCTATAACTACATCACACTGTTTTGTTTCTCCTATAATCCAATTATTACATAGCAAAAACACATTACAGTACCAACATCATATATAATACCATTACTTTCCATAAAGTTGCCATAGTACACCTACAGCTAACACCAGACAAAATGATCATCTTAACCATACTTGTGTTCTCTCCTTCTTTCCTCATATCTTCATGATAGCAAAATATGCCAATTCCACGTGTGGTTCCCTCCATGGCAACCCTTCTCTATTAAGCTACTGCAGAATGTTGTTCTCCTTCTTTAAATTGGTTATTTCATCAATCAACTCCTTCAAAACAACTTTTGATCTTCGATTCATAGCCCCGTCATATCATTTAAGGAATTGACATTGGTGTTCCTCCTGCAACAACAAGGAAACCATATTTACATAATGCCCAAATAAATCTATATAATAAATACATTATCATAACAAGATTAATAAAAAAGAATCGTAAATATACTATGTTAAATGATTCATAAATACACTATTGTTATCTTATTTTCCACTTCCTACAAGTAATAAAACCTCCTCTCATGATTCAATTCGCTCCTTGATACTTATCTTGAAGCTTTCAATTCATAATCGCAAAATAGGTCTCGGCTCTCATAGTTATAATCTGGTCCATTTCTTCTTTGCCTTCTAGATATTGATGATGGATTTTGGGCTGAAGATAAAGAATTTTCATGCATTTTTATGAATTTCAATTTTGATCCAGAAGGGAAGAGAAAGTGAAGAAGGATTTGATGCTATTTAGAAACATTGGAGGAATAATGAATTTGTTTTATTTCTTTTAACTACAAAACAGTTATTTTAATAATATTAGCGTGGTGTGGATCACTCAATTAAAATTAGCCCAAAAAGGGCTAAATGACATAAAATAAGATCACGTGTGTTCGTACCTAGCGGGTTTATGTGAGCTACTTTAAAAACATGAGGAGGTGATTCGGCCCTTCAACATTAGAGAAAAGCATTGTAAGAGCAGAAAATTACATTATTATACATAATAAAGAACAAAATGAATTCTGCTTTAAATGAATTAGTATTTTGTACAGATAGAGGGAAACGGAAAACTATCTGTGAGTGTGTGCTAACTGCTGAAGAATCAGATACAAAGTATACATCCAAAGTATATGACTTGATAAATCTCTGCAACAAAATGTCTTCTCTAGGAAGTCACTTCTCTAATGAGATACAAAACCGTGATGCCTCGAGAAAACAGTGTCTTTCAATGTGTAGTTGTGCCATTCAAAGGCCATTTTCCCTCGTTCATCTTACCGGTAATCTCAGATTTTGCAACACGAATCAAGAACAAACTTGCACAGAAAATTGAAACAATAAGCATAAAAAAGACACTGTTCCATCCTCGTGTGGAAATATATCCAGCCAATAATGGGCCAAGAGCAGCTCCAACGGAACCAGTACCATCTATGATTGCAGTAACAGTAGCCAAGGCACGGGAATTTCCCTTGATAGTAACCTGTGTGCCAAGATCAGCTGCAACAGCTGTAGTAATTAGTGAGTAGGGGCCATTCACAAGCAAACCCGAAATAAACATCAAAGCAATGTTGGTAATCATAGATAAACTTCCATAAACCCTGTATAGAATAAGGGCTGGAATTGACAGTGACAAGAATACAATTGAAGTTACTGCTCGAGCTTCAATCATGTCTGATATGTATCCTGCCAAAATTCCACCAAAGACTCCCCCAATATCAAATATAGCTGAAAGAATTCCCGCAGTTTTGTGCGACAAATGCACACCAGCAACAGCTATAAATCCAACACAAACTTGTAATCAATATTTAACATATAATGAATCCAATAATTTTTTTACAAGCTTAAACATGCATGGTATGCTTGGATGTTGGAACATTCAATGTAAAAATGCATTCCCTGTACTAAATGGAGCAGTTGAAGAAAGCTAGTCACATAGTCAGTATAATTTGCAACATTAAGCAATTTCCAGTTAGAGTTGCATCTATGACTAGATTCTTGTGTATGAACTCGAGCAAAAACTGTTAACATGACCCTAAATCAATTTCTTGACAAAAGATTCATAAACAAGAAGAAACATATACCTGTGTGCCTTATGTAGAATGGCAACCAATAAAGAAAAGTATAAGCCACTAGCTTCGAAAAGAAGAGGCAGAAAGCAAATGGCGCAACACCAGGTAATCTCCAAGCCTCTAAGAATCCAATAGCAGCCAAAGAATCTGAATCTTCTGTGCTAATTAGTCCAGCTTCCTCTGATTCAACTTTCTCTGAATTCTCTTCACCCTCTATCTCCACATTCATTTCTATCTCCTTCCCCGGAAGCTCAAATCCAATATCTTCAGGACTAACAACAAGAAACAAGAACACCAAAACCCCAACTAAAATCACCAAAACCCCAGGCACCACAAATGACCAACCCCATCCAAACTCCAAAACACCAGAAGCCACAACGGACCCAATAATGTTTCCTACAGAGGTATGTGAATTCCAAATCCCCATTATCAGCCCTCTCTTTGCTTTCCCAAACCAGTTCCCAACTACTGCTACCACACAAGGCCACCCTATAGACTGAAACAAACCACACAAAATCTGCACTCCCACAAAAAAACCTAACAAATGTATATTAAACCAATAACCTAACCCAAAAATAATAGTGAAAACACCACTACCCACCATCCCAGAAACAAGAAACAACCTTAAATCAATCCTATCACCAACATGACCTGCAACATACATTCCAATCGAATACGATGACAAGAATGCAAGATCAAGTTCTCCAAGCCTGTGGGTTCCCTCAGGACCATTAAATGGAGCCCAACCAGTATCTGTGGAGTTTGAATTAGATTGAATTACCGAAGAATTGAATTGAATAATGGGACCGAGCACGCTTTTGACAATGCTTGGTGGTTTTCGAGAGGCGTGGAAGGAAGCATAAGCAAGAAAGGTAATGATTAGGACAAGGATTTGATGGAAAATGAGGGTTTTATTTGGGGGTTTAAGGGAAGGGACGAGGGTAAGAGCTGGAGCTAGGTTCTGGGTTTTGGATTCCATTGAAAAGCACAGTATCAGTTCATTACAGTATCATAAAGATACCCTTATATATGTACATAAAGAATCAAAATTGTGGTTGAAATGTGATTGATCTTGTGGAAATGTAAGATTTAGATAAGGAAAAACAAAATACCAGTTATTGATGATTGCAAGATCCGAACCAGTGAACCAGAAAATAACCTCAATCTGTGATCATAGTATAGTTAGAATCCCGGAGGAGAGACAAGAAACAGAGATACTATATGGTGAAAGAGAAAACGAAGATGATCGAGATCAGTCTAGGAATTAAGACAATTGGGGTTGTCTGAAACCTCAAACCGCAACAATAAGATCTCAAGTTTCATATATGACATTGACCGTCTGGCAGCTTTTAATAGGCTACTCTTCTTAAACATAGCACGTCATTTGAGTATTGTTCTTTGAAACTTCTGCGTTAATCGCCATTGACCATTTAATATATTTTCCGTTGAAGAAAGTCGAAAACAAAAGAGAGATTGGAGAGTGTTAGATAGTTTCCAAGCAGCAGAGTGGTGAGGCGTTAAATCCTGCCATTGGGCTAAAGTTAGGGTCTACGTCCCGAGGCTTAACTTCAGTGAGGAAAATTGTGCCCTGAACGAACCCAGCCTTCAAAAAATTTGTCATTTTTCAATTCTAAAATCCTAGACGAAACGAACGATCATGCAGCCACATGGAACATGGCAAATTTCTCACCAAATTTTACGTTACAAAGCTATTGACTTGTTGCAATGACATCGATCAAAGGAATGCTTAGCCTCTTGGTTATTGACTCGTTGCAATAACACCTATTAACTCGTTCATTTCCCTAAAATCTTCGACTGTAAAGTTTATGAAATAAGAGGAAAAGAAATATGACAAAATGACACACTACAATAAGTATGTCGATTTTCCTTTAATATGCATACATTTGGACAATCAGTGAGATACACAACTACATAATATCCAAAATTTGGGTCCCTTCATGCCCTTCATTTTTGATAGAACAAAAAAACACTTCAATTAAAGATTCAGGAAATGTTAGAAGTGGGGTTGAGGTGTTCGTTATCAGCTCAATGATTGGATATCCATAATCACACGACAATCTCACATCCAGGTTTGGACTGAACAACTTCGGGATAAAATTGCTTGCAAGGACATCCTTATGCCGCACTTTGTGGCCTAGTGAGTACCCATGTAGGAATCGTCATATCATTTGTTGATGAATATCAGCTGCTTGCTGAGCCAGTTCTACCACCATAGCCTCATCAAAGAATTTGTTTATGCTCACATCTTCGCTCATTCCCTGTGATATGGAAGTCAAAGCGAATATATTACCACTTAGTTCTGGGTTTTGATCTATTACTACAAACCATTAAAATGCAGCTCAAAGAAAACAAAGCATTTCAAGGAATCATCGACTCTAAATATTTAGGAGCTTCATTGCTTATTGTTCTATAATTTGATAGAGAACGACTAAAAAAGAAGGTTGGCCATTACCTTGCGACGCCTTGTCTTCACCATAAATTCACGTGCAAGGTGCTGGATTGGTGCAGGTTCAAGTGGCCGTAGAACTATGCTCTTGTCAAGAGGATCTCCAGGGACTATAGCCCAATGATCGAAGACTGAAAGACAAAATGCTTGCCCCTGTGTATGGTACCTCAAGTCTGTCTCAAACCCAAATGATTCTATAACTGGTAAAAAAGCCTGAAATGCAGTTGTAAGAAAAAAAGATGAGCAGAAAAACTAGAATAAAAAATCAAGCATACAAGTGGCTGTCATATTGAAGGCAGTGATATGTTTATTACACTGACGCCCATAAACCTAATGATCACATAGATTTTGCACTTATTACACTGACGCCCATAAACCTAATGATCACATAGATTTTGCACCAGCAAGAGCCAAATCCTTTTACTAAGATATTTTAGAAGATTAATCAAACTTATATACGTCGAAGTTAGATCCTAGAAAATATCAAATATTTTGACTGGCAAATGTTTCTATTTCTAACAATATGTTAGGAAAGTGAAATAATTGTCTTTGTTTTTGTAAATTGAGAATTTCCTTAATTAACAGAATTTTTTGGTAGTATAAATATTAATTCACTGACTACTATTTCTTAAGGAACTGAAAGCTGAAAGTTATTTACTAAGATATTTTAGAGGATTAATCAAACTTGGGAGATTATGTTGGCAATATAGCTTTTTCATTGATATGTTTTTGGAATGTTCAAGAGAATCCTTTTTTAGAATGCATAATAATAATAATGATTAATCCTGAACCAAAAAAAAAATTTTTTTTTTTGAGCCATATAAAAAAATTATCAAGAGTATTTTGTGAATCATATAAAAATTTATCAAGCGAGGAAAAAGAATGGACAAAAAAATCTGCACACTGTTCACAGCTAACCCAGCTTTGTGGTTTCTGGAACCTCTTATGCTTCTAAATATTTATATGCAGTAATCAGCAATTTTTCTCCCTTATATGTAGTCTATGAAGCAATTATTAATGAGAATATTTTCTGTAAGCATAACTTTATATGCAGGCAAAGATTAGCCATCAAACCTTCACAATATAAGCTGGTGTCCCAGGCTGAGGTACATCTGCTGTGACATGTCCACGTCTGCGAGACAACACAGTGTATATTGCAGAGAGACAGTCGATTGGTGTTTGTATCTGAACCAACATCATCACAAATTTAATACACAACCAAAGCAAGAGAAATAGGTTCACAAAATGACATAAGTGCATGAATATAAGAAGGCACTAAAGAACAGTATTGAACATGAAATGAGCTTTCTGCCATGACTCATGAATATCCATGATCATTATGGTTCATTATCATATGATAATGAATGCTCAAAATCAAAGTCTCCTTTAAAAGTATTTGACATTAAAGAAGTAGAGAGTGCCTACCTCCACATAATATACTGGTTCCATGAGCCGTGGGGTTGCCATCAGAAAAGCTGAATAGGCCACACGGCGAGCTGTGGGAATAATCTGACCAGATCCTCTATGCAGAGGTTCCAGTGCAATCCTAGCATCAACTATTTTGAACTTGACATTTCTGATTGGCTCATCACACAGTGGCCCTTCTCGTGCACCCCACTGAAAACTGATCAACATTAAAAACAAAATTAATTGCAGGCATTAAGTTAGAATAATAAGAATTAGCGAAGATGAATTTAAACTTACCCTTGAACAATAGAATCCTTGACAGCACCCAGCAATCCTTTGTCAACTTCAGTAGGAAGTGTGTCGTCCAATAAAATGTTAGGTCCCTGCAGTTATCAAATTTGTCAAACATGAATATCATAGTTGGGTATTTTCATGTAGACATGAGCATAATACGCTCGCATTTTAGTGTCATGACAAAAGGAAGCTCAGATCAATGAGGTTAATAGGGAAGAGATGAAACCACAGCAGCTTGGTCTGTAATTATACAGAGCAACTAAACTAAGCTACCTGCTTATCAGGGCCAAATGCCCATATGGATCGTGCTGCCAGCAGATCCCAGTCATATTTTGTCTTGAAGAAGTCACCAAGAGCTTTCCGGTTCCAATCTATGCTTACAACACCATTCTCAATGTCTTCTGCAAGACCTTTCTCCAAAGGCTCTGCAATCTAGAAATGAAGGTGTTTAGATAATAGCATCCCATAAACTAAATTAACTATGGCTCCTTTAGTGCACAAAGTGAGAAAGATTGTCGATGGCACTGAGATAAATAAAATTAGATGACATTCTTACCATGGTTATTTTATTCTTCTTGTTGGGTGTTTCAGCAAAACATTTCATTGATGAAGACTCCACCACAGTTTCACAAAATGAGACAACAGGGTCTGCCACCTACATTTGAAATGTATGCATGCCCATCAACAAAAAACAGCCAAAAACAAATTTAAAAAAAAAAAATACATTGCGAGAAAATGGGGATAAATTTGGAAAGGAATAAACTAAAAGTAGATAAAATAATGAGATATGAGAAATCCATACCTTGACTTCTACTTCAGAATAGAGCTCCCTAAGGTCCTTCATAATAGAATCCAAATATAACTCTCCAGTACCAAGAATAGTGTGCTCTCCAGATTCCTCAACTTTAGTAATAGCTAGAGGATAGCTTTTACTGATCTTCCTAAGACCCTCCACCATTTTTGGCAACTCGCTTGGATTTAGAGGCTCAGTAGCAGTTTTCACCACTGGAAGAGTATTGAACTGGAGAGGCCTAAATATGTAAACATCTTCAGAACTATAATTCACATTGCAAAGTGTTGCTGTTTTCATAATTGAAGCATCCACACCTTCAATAAGAACCCAAGAACCAGGAGGTGCCATGCTTATGGGTAATCTATACCGAGCTTGATATACCCATAATTTTGTCACCTCTTTCACAGTCATATCCTCCTCATCATCTGGAGAATAGCCTTCTCCCAATACTTTCACAGACTGTCCTGTCATAATTTTACCACTATAAACCCTGCCAAAAGCATCAAAGGAACTGCAATCGGACTTGGGATAGAGTTTTGTCACATTAACCATCAAGGGTCCAGAAGGATCACAATCTACCATGGCCTGGTAAATTGTAGAATCTTTGGGCCCTGTATATATATGATCAACCTTCTTAGCCGCAGCATTCTTAGCAGAGGGTATATGCTGAACCAGCATATCAGTGAAGCCAGAGGCTGGACCAAAAACTCTGCTGCATGCGAGCCTCAGCAAGGGCCTAACATTTAATTTATACGCAACAGTGGGAAGAGTTACACCAAGTTCGGCGAGAGTAGCCTCAACACTCTTCTTATGTTCTCCAATCACTTGACTATATATTTTGTAAAGAGGCTCCAACACGAATTGAACAAATGATCTTTCCCCTCCACTTGCAGGGGGTTTCTTCTTGAAAGCCCTGATATCTGGATGATAATACATATCTCCCCAAAGACGAGACGCAAATTTTTCAGCATCAAATGGGATACCATGGAGTTTGAGATACATTTTAGCAAATGATTGCAAAGTGAAGGACCATCCTGCTGTAGCACCTGCAAAACAAACATTGCCAGCAACTGGATCTATAACTTGGACATTTCCAGCAGTTGAAGAGACAGCCATTATGTGGTTATTGATGACTTCTATAGTATGCCTAAGCTTATGGTAAGCATCCTTTGGGGGCAACTTAAGTTCTGTTATCAGCCGGTCAACCTTAAACACAAAATTAAAAGTCAACCTTAAACACAAAATTAAAATAAGTAACAATAAGATATTAAAGTTAAACTGGAAGGATCAAAATAAATGAGAGCAGTTCGCATAGATGACCTTATTGATCACAACTACAATAGGCAAGCGTTCCTGGATTGCATGGCGCATGGCCCGCTCAGTGTTTACCTGCATATTCAAAATACCAAAATTACTATGCCAAGCAGCTATAGCATGATCAAAATATTGCATAAACCACATAAATATCATTGGAATAACATCTAAAAAATTGAATTATTTTATTGTCTTGTCACAGTGGAAAAACCCAAATATAAACTAAACCATCTTAAAATTCAACACTGCATAAGCACCCGTACACATATAAAATTAGCAGAAAAATAGTTAAGAACACTACAAAAGGAAATTCATATATAAGTATAATGAGTTCACAAAGTTATCAGCAGAAGGATAGGAAAAAATGAAAGCACTATCTGGTTAGGTTAGCTGTGATATGATTGCCTACCATAACTCCTTCAGCCGCATCCACAATTAACACAGCACCATCAGCAAGCCTCAGAGCAGCAGTCATTTCATCAGAGAAGTTGACATGACCAGGGGTGTCCATGATGTTACAGAGGTATGATTTTGAATTGCTATCTTCAAGAACAAGTGACATTGGAACTGCCTTAATGGATATCCTTCTTTCTTGCTCATCAATCCTCGTATCTGTGTACCTCATGTGCTTCTCACTATTTGCATCGAATGTTGGCATATGATGTGTTTGCTCAACCAACATATCCATGAACATTGTCTTTCCATGTTGTAGGTGGCCCACAAGAGCAACATTACGCACCAATGACGGATTCGACATGAGACCAACAAGAAACTGGCTGGAAACATACGTTGAGGAATCCTTAACCCCAACCTCAAACTTGATATTCCTAACGGGTTTAATTATAGGTTGCTCAAGGGGCTGCTCATCTTCATCCATAACCAAAGTTTCAACATCTTCACCATAAACCTCTTCTGCAGTTGGGTAATACTTCTTGTCCTCAGCAAGCACAATCTGATTATCCATATCAACATCGTTAGAAATAGTAACCCATCCATTTGAAGCATTAATTGCCTCCTCCCCATCAGATGCCACCTCATCTTCATGGGGTTTGTCTGGAAGCTCCTCATCTTCTTCCTCTCCGTCACTATCTTGGTCTGACTCAATTTCAGGACCAATGTAGTTACCAAACTCATCATAAAGATTATCATCCATGTTGTTTCAAATCCGCCACGCAATTTAACCAATAAGTTACCTATTACAGCAACCAAACCGAGTTATAATCAAACCAAATACCAACTAAATCGCTAAATCTGTAAATAAAAGATCATCTGGGTCTATCATTTTTATTCTATTTCCTTGCTTCATTCAAGGTTTTGAGAATTATTGCCTTTACTAAAGACTAAACAAGAAGTTAATCCTAGTTTAAATGGATACTCAAAAAAATAAATAAATAAAAATAAGACCCAAAATCCACGAACCCGTGCATATTTTAGTTTATGTATAAATCATAAAAAAAAATAAAAACTAAATGAGAATGAAGAGCGCACCTGAGCATAGAAAAGAAAATTTGAGCTTTTTCCAAGTAAAAATGAGAGGAGAATAACAGTCCCGAGAGAGAAAAAGAGGCTGAGGTGAGGTTTATCGAGGGTTCTTGAGAAAGTAGAAGAAAGAACAGGGATTTCTCCTGAAGAAATCAGGTTTTCAATTTTTCAAGAGTCCATATTCATCATTATTTATTCGGATTTAATAGTGGATTTCTATTTACAGGCCTCACCAAGGCTGGGTTTTATTAGTTCCATAGAAGCCTGTCCAAGGAATATTATAGGCCTGTATATGGTGGGCTTTTTGAAAGTTGGGCTATCTATAACTGGTTATGACCTTTTGTCAATTAAAATACCAAATATTAAAGGGAAAATTTCAAAAATAACCAAAAAAAGGCAAAAAAAAAATATCATTTTCACCATGTTCATGAAAAAATTTCAAAAAATATTGTTTAAACTTTAAAAAAAACATTTTAACTAGGTCATATATTTGGCATATTTTTGAATTTGCTCACAAAAAAAAACACTCAAAAAATGATAAAAAATAAAAAGATATTAATTTATATCGCATTAATATATATCAACAACTTTATATACAAATTGCAAATTTGTATAAGATAAAAAGATATAATAATAATAAATGGTATATATATACCAAAATTTGGTATACATTAAGTATATATTTGATATCTGCAACTACTTATATATATATATATATATATATATATATATATATATATATATATATATGTGTGTGTGTGTGTGTGTGTGTGTGTGTGTGTGTGTGTATTGCAAATTTGAAAAAAAAATTAAAAAGATAAACTCAATAAATGATATACGTATACTAAAATTTGGCATATATTAAGTATATATTTAGTATTTGCAACTACTTTAATACAAGCATATTGCAAATTTAAAAAATTAAAAAGATAAACTAACAATAAATGGTATATGTATAACAAATTTTAGTATACTTTAAATATATATTTAGTATCTGTAACTACTTTATATTTATATAGATTAGAAATATGAAAAATTAAAAAGATAAACAGTAAATGGTATATGTATACCATAAATTGGTATACGTTTAGTATATGTTTGGCATTTGCAACTACTTTATATATACACAAATTACAAATTTGAAAAAGTAAAAAAGATGAACTAATAGTAAATAATATATGTACACTAAAATTTGGTATATGTTTGTTATTTGCAACTACTTTAAATATATACATATTGCAAATTTAAAGACTAAAAAAGATAAACTAATAGTAAATGATATATATATACTAGAATTTGGTATACATTAAGTATTTGCAACTACTTTAATGTATACATATTGCAATTTTGAAAAAATAAAAAAGATAAACTAATAGATATACGTATATCAAAATTTAATATATGTTAAGTACATATTTGGTATCTACAACTATTTTATATATATACCTAAAAGAATAGATCTAGAGAATGGTATATTTTTGGTATCTGTTTTGTATATATATGGTATACATTACATATATAATTGGTAAATGTCAAGTATATTTTTAATATTTAGTATATATTTGCTACAATTGGTATAGCATTTGATATATTATCTCGTATATATTTGGAATATTAAACTCAAATAAATAAATTTATCTATTTATGTAATCTCAAATAAAATTCAAATAAATTTATTTCATCTCAAAATTAATACTCAATTCTTGAACATATTTATTTAATATCAAATTAATACTCAAATAAACTTAAGTTTAAATAGTTTAAATTCAAATTTGAATTAATAAATTACTACTTAAATAATATATTTTTTAAAAATATATTTAAAATTAGATATTCGATTAAATTAATTCAAAAATTATTATAATTTTTGAATTGAGTTGAGTTTGGTATTCAAATTATTTGAGATCAACGAATAACACCCCAATATCAAAAAAATAAAATAAAAAAAAATGATTAAGTTAAAAACCCTTTTTTTTTTTTTTTTGCAAAAAAAAAAATTCAAGTTTTGCACTTTTCTACTGAAAACTAACTTACCAAGTTTGATAGGATGGATTGTCTTTGTGTCTAGATTTATCATAATAATATGCCCACATGCTACACCATAAACTTTATTAATATAAAAATATATGTTCAGTAGGTGAGAAAGCATCAATCTTCAAAAAGGCATTGGAAATATAAAAATGAAAGAAGGAGAAGGAGGGACCATACAAAAGAAATGCCTACACGGCGTGAAAGTTAAAAAAAAAAAAAAAAAAAAGGATGGTGTATTTGATATTTTTTGGAAAAAAAAGGTGAAGGATATAATTTCCTCAATATTAAAAAACAAGATGAAACAAAGAATAATCTCATCCACAACCAATGATACCAAAGCCTAACTAGTAAGGTTGAGGGTGTAAATATCATTTGATAATACATTGGTTATTTATTCTTTGTAAATATGTTAGGATATATTTGTCCGCTTTAAAATTGTACTAGTTTTATGCTCATGCATTACACCATTTGGTTATATTTTTATTTAATAATTAATTTATTATAATATTATATTATATAATATAATTTTTTTTATCAATTTCACTAATATATTTAAAAATTAAGAAGTATTAAAAGAAAATTTGCATAAATATAAAAATAAATAAATATAACTAAACATCAAAATATTTAATTGAAAATTATTATTTTAATTAGACATTTTGTAATAATATTTTAATTTTCTTTTAATATAAGTATACATTTTTCTATTAATATTTTAACACTCGTAAAAATATAAAATCATAAAATATATATTTATATCTTAAAGAAAAATCAATAAAAAATAATTAGACAAAAATTTATGATAAAATATTTAAAAATTAACAAAAGAAAAACTAATCTCTTTATTATTAAGTTGAACATTTTATTTGAAAAATATAAAATTTATATCTATTCATTTGTCATGTCCTCTTTTTATATATAAAAACACACATATATGATGTGTCTACAAAGCAAAATTTTCAAATGTGAGCTACTATAATGTGGATTGTGAGTGATTTTCCTGCATTTAGTATATTGTCTGGATAGAGTACTCAAGGTAGACTTGCATGTCCATATTGCAAGAAAAACAAACGCCTTCACTCTTCCTAATAGGGGTAAGCAATCAAGGTTTTATTATCACTGTAAGTTCTTACTACCTAATCATACTTTTAGACAAAATAAAACATCTTTCATAAAGAATTGAGTGGTTTGTGAATTGGCTCTGCCAATATGGTCGGGTATGGAATTGTCGAGCTTTTCACTCGCGAAAGAAGTAACCACTCGTGCAAGAGCACGGCTGGCTCCCTGGTAAGATGAAGGGTCTTCCCCAAAAGAAGAGATTAGTACTGGAAGGTTAAGATGGAAGGGCTATAACAAAGTAAAAACCATTAATTGGGGTAAAGAAATACGAGCAATCCGCGGCAAATGTAGCCCCTATCTCTTAAAAAGAAGAGGATAGATAGGTCTACGAGTTGAGACAGAGAAGTTCAGTTCTGACTAATCAAGTAGGAGTTTACCCACGAGAGTAAGAGGCAGTACCAGCACCGAAGAAAGCAGGGAGAGGTGCAGTCGCATTCGATCGAGAGCCGGATACCCATATCTAAAGGTAACGGTGATGAACATCCAAAGGAAAACCAAAGATAATGCTAAAGTTAAATAAGACTTGAAGCTATTATGCCACTGTCGTTAGTTAGAGATGGATGAAGAATCTGAAAAATATCCTGCGGCAAGATATATGTAGGACAAGTAAGGTAAACAAGTTCTAAGTGAATGGCTAAAAGATCTTAAATTTCTTGATGGGTATATATCCAATATAGGTTAATGTGTTGATATGCAGAAGCTAAGGTTGTTTGGAATGAACAACCATGAACACTTTTTTTATGCAACGCTTATTACCCTATTGCTTTTTGTGAACTTTTTATCAAGGGATGTTTGGCAACCACTTATAGAGTTGAGTTTATTTTTTAAAGAACTCACATCAATAATTCTTAGGGAGGAAGACATGGAAAAGCTCAAAAATGACATTCTATTAATCCTGTATAGATTGGAATGGATTTTCCCTTTAGGTTTCTTCGACTCTATGGAGCATTTACCATAACAACTGGCATACGAGGCTCATATAGCAGGCCTCATTCAATATCGATGGATGTATCCATTTGAGAGGTAACTTCTTTATGCCCTTTCTTATTTACAATCACTTTAATAAAATTATATAAAGTCAGTCATTATCTATAATATTGTTCTGTTGTAGATTTAATGGACATTTGAAACATAATGTCAAGATTAAAGCGATGGTTGAGGGCTCAATATGCAATACATATTTAGTTGAAGAAGCCTCATTATTTTGTTCATGCTATTTCAAACCCCATGTTTATGCAAGGCATAGGAGAGTTTCTCAAAATGATGATGGCGAAATTCCTGAAGGAGAAAATATCCCTAAGAATTATCAATATTCATTCATCTAGAGTTATCCCGATTACTTTGTGACGACTTATCCTGCTTACTTTGTCAATGGTATAAGCTTCATACTAAAAAATGGAATTTGAATAGTGCATCAGTTAATAGCAGAGTCTGTATAAAGGGTTCAAACTATAGTGAGAATGCATTTGACTATTATAGTAGATTAATCGAGGTTCTACAAGTGGAATACCCTATACTTCTTATTAAGAGAACTATTTTGTTTAAGTGCAAATGGTTTGATCCGAAACCATATGTGGGAATGGAAGTGCACGAGAATTATAATCTTGTTGAAATCATCCACAGGTGGTGATTTAATAAATACGAACCATTTATATTGGCTATCTAAGCTTATCAGGTGTATTATGTTCCTTATTCGAGTCTACAATGAGATAAAGCTGATTGGTGGGTGGTATGCAAGATTAAAGCTAGATCAGTCATAGATATTAAAGATAAATCATCTGAAGAACCATTACAGGATGACATTGTTAATGAGCCTTTAATTGAAGTTAATTGATAAGCACTTAATTGACTACACTTTACCCCTTGTTTTTAATATATTTTATCCTTATATTGAGTTTAATTTTTTTTTAGTGCTTTTCCAGAGTTCTTTTAGTTAACCCGGTGCCAAATGATGCCATGAACCAAATGCTGACTTTTGGAAGAAGAAGGGCAGACACAGGTGGAGGCACCACTGAGATTTTCACTCGTGTGGGCAGACACCATTGAAATCCCAATTGAGATTCACTTGTATAGGCAGACACCACTGAAATCCCAGCTGGGATTCCACCCGTGTGATAAGAGCAAAATTAGAAATACACCTAGTAACCTCACACAGGTGGAGCCACCATTGAGATTTCACCCGTGGGCCCTTGGTGTCATAGACACCACTGGAATCCCAGCAGTGGCTCCAGTGGTGTGAGGCTAAAATTCAACAATATAAATCAGATCAGACAGCATTTTAAGGAAGAGCCACCATAGAGCAAAAATAGAGATTTAAAAGGGTTGGCTAAGCCCTAGAGTCATGGGAAAGGCTTGAAGGTAAGACATATTAAGGGCTTAATCGAATTAAAGACCAAGATCCAAGTGGATGTGGAAGATTAAAGAGAAGATTTCAAAGAACACCTTCAAGATTTGTTTGAGATTTTTTCTTCTTTTATTTTCTGCATCTTTGTTCTTCAATTTTAATATGAACTAATTATATTTGTAATGAACCCTAATTTTAATTGTGTAGATTGAAAGATTTAAACTTTAATCAATTCATCTTTGATTGTTTTATTTTCATGATAAATCTTATTATTTTAATTAGCAATTGCTAGCTTGTTGATTGGATATTGTTTCTATATTGGATGAGTAGAGATACCCTGATATAGATAGATCACTCATGGGAATAGAGAGTTGATTGGGGTGCTAGAGATAGACCTATAAAACTTCCTTGGCTGTTAATCTCTTGAACTTAATACTGCTCCTATTTGATTATAGGTTGAGAAGAGATTCCCCTATAATACTTAGGAAGTTAGGAATTTAATCACTTGAGAAAGGTTTTTATCTAATTTAATGAGAGTTCAATTCAATCCATTGTTTGATATGCATAAGCAATTAGGGGGATTTATATTTAGATTACCTTTGCCTAGATTATTTCCATTAATATCATTTACTTGCTTTCTTAGGTTAGCTTAGTTAATTTAGTTTAGTTTAATTAATCTTCATCTTGATTATTTACTAGACAATAGTTGAAGTTTACACTAGTACTTATATACTATCCTCGTGGAGACAATACTCATACTTACTACTTTATTACTTGATAACGACTTGTGCACTTACAGTTTGTTAGTGTGCGTTTCGGCACATCATTAATGATGACAAGCCTCCTGCACCTTTAAAAATCCAAATGAGCCCTTCATTGAAATTTATGATGAAGATGCCAATGATGTAGCGTGAATCCTTAATTTTGCACCCTTATAATCCAACCGTAGCTTAACACTAGCTAAGATTAATGCGCTATATAGAGTCGGTATAATAGTCTCATTAGCCAATTAGAAGGCAGTGCCCCTTGTAGGGTGCGAGGCAGCACCCTACTAAAAAATGGATTTCCTTACTTTTAACAATCCAGTTTGCATTTGAACCTTAAAAGCACCTATACTAGGTAAACAAACCTTTGGAATTCAAAGTTGCCAAAACTGGCAAACTAGAAAATGAAGCCCTGGGAACTGAAACCTATTCCTTTGACCTTTAAACCACCCCCAAAGCATTCGAGATTAAATAACGATCATAACGCAACTAGAATTGCTCAAATTAGATAAGAAATGAGCTGAAATAGGACAAAAATAGGTCGAATAGTGTCCAGAAGCATCACATGGGTGTGCTGGACTGAGGGACACTAGTATGGTGCCATTGGCTTGGCCGGCACCACTTTGGTGCCACCCATACCACCGGCACGCCTCCAGTGCCACTAGCCCTTCCTTCTTTCTTGTTTTGCCCTCAGTATTTTTCTATAAATAGGGGTTCATTCCTAGTCATTTGATAAGGGGTTTCAAATACGAAAAATTCTCAATTTCTATTCATCTTATTAGATGTCAATCTAAGGTGGAGCTTAAATCTAATGCAAGGCTTGCCCCATTTATACGAAGAAATGGCAAAACCAAAGTATAATTCCTTCTTTTGAGATTTCTTAAATCAGATCTAGAATTCTCTACCTTATATCTTTCCTTAGGTCTAAAACTGAAAAGATCTAATCTTGTGAATTTTAAATCTGAATTAAATTAATAAATCAAATTAACCTTTTCCTAAATCCTTCATTCGTAAGAAGGTAGAACTGCATGGGGTTGATTTCCATTCAAAGAGATATGCAAGCCTGCCAGTCTTTTAGGCATTAACTCCAAACTATGTTTTAAAATAATTTTCCCTTTTCCATCATCTTTTTTTTTAATATGATTATTTCTATTTTATTTTATTTTATTTTATATATAATTGTGTTGTTTCTTGTGTGCTAATCTCTTTTTCATTTGTAGATTCTTGCAATTAGTTAAGGAATGTGTGCTTTTCCTAATACCCATAAGGCTAGAGAAAAAATCCACTCTTTCATTTGTTTTTAATCCATTTTTTTGTAATAATTCTTAAATAGATTTTATTTTGTTTATTACTTTATAACTATCATGCATAGCATGGATATTATTGCTCAAGCATAATCTTTATTTCTATTCATGAAATTTATTTTAAGTTATTTTATATTAAAATTGCCAAACTAATTTTGTTAGAATAAACCGAAAATATAGTCACTAAATCCTCTATGATTTCGAGGCTAGTGGTAGTTTCTTTTGGGATAATAATTGAAGTCAATTTTGGTTTTTCCCTTAATCTTTTTCCCAAATAAAATAAAATTAAAGTGGTGACTCCTTTCAAAATCAAGCTATCTAAACCTGAGGGTTCTATCGTGAGTTCAAACCCAAATGAGCATTTTGATCCTATTTAGCGGATCAAACGGGTGCTCATGCGAGGCCTTACACATAAAAGATGAACTTGAGTTTGATTCTAAATTCGAATCATCAAAGGAAAACATTGGCGAAGATTATGTCAAAGAATTCAATTATGATTAATTGTATTTTTATTTACATTAAATAAAATGTGTGTAATTTTTAATTATATTTTATTTTTATTTAAAGTGAATAAAATGTATGTGTGCATGTTAATTTGTTTAATTATAATTTTTCTTTAATATATATGAAATTATCATTATATATATAAGTATGTAATTAGTTATAATAGATGGTGAGATGTGTGCCACATTCCACTAATGGTTCTATATATCCCGAGGAGCCATCTTGACCATGATTATGTTCACGTGTTCATACGAGCAGGATCTCCATATCTAGTTCTTTGCTTATAGACACCACATCTTTTTTACCCTCCCCTATTACACCCATTCTCCTTCTTACCACTTCATTTGCCCTATCCACCATCACCACTTCTATCCTTTATTCTTATACTCCTTCCACTTCCGCACCCACTTTTACTCCTTCTTTTTATATTCCTTCCACTTTTGCACCTATTTCTACCTCTTCTTCTTATACTCCTTTCGCTTTTGCATCCACATTTATCCTTGTTACTAATCCTACCACTATAACTGGACCATCATCATCACGAGCAGCAGATGATGATAATGATGTTTTGGCTTCGCTAGATCTCAAGAATAGGTCTTGTGTCATTATGCAGGGAGAGATGTATCTTTATCTTATTATTCGTATTTGAATTATTAATAATTGTAATTATTATGATTTTCCTCTATTTGCAACTAACATTTAAATGTCTTTTCAAAATGCAACCGATCGTGACTACATGGATGATCTTACATATTTCAAGTACAAGCTTGATCCATCTGGTGTTTTGAGGTCTCGCCGAAGCACCGGCCCGATATGCTAAAGGGAATTGAAATGCTCATTTAGGAGAAACATCACAATTGGAACCCGTTATGAGTTCAGAAAATTGTATTTTGTAAGTTATAATTTGCAAAAGGAGTCGCCACTTTAATTTTGTTTATTTTAGTTGAAAAAATTTAAGGAAAAATCTAATTTGATTGATTCCAAAGTTATACCATTTATTCTAAGGAAAAGCACTAGTCCTCGAATGACCAAAAAGGGCTTGAGGACTAGGTTTTGGCTAAAACAATACAAAAAAATTAGTTTGGCTTAAATACAAAATAGCTTTTAAAAAGAAGTTTTTATGTATGCATGAATAGATATAATATGATGCATGAAACAAATATTATTCGTGCAATGCATGGCAAAATATGAGATAATGACTATTACAAAATGCAAAAAATAAAGGAAAACTACTTAAAATTATTACAAGTTAAAATATCAAAATTAGGGAATCTTTCCTCTAGCCTTTATGGGTTCTAGGAAAAGCACACATTCCCCAAATATAATCTAAACAACTAAAATAAGAAAAAAAATAAAATAATTTTAATAAAAAGAACTAAAGTTTTGACTTTTATTTAAGTAAAATAATTTATATCCTAGACTATATGAAGAAAGTGATAGAGAAAAGAAGTTGTTAATCTTAGCGGAGTTGAATGCCTTAGAGACAGCAAGCTTGCGTATCCCTTTGAATAGGAATTAAAACTCATGCAGTTCTTCCTTCTTGCGAAGGAGGGGTTTTTAAGTCATTGCCTTTGTTATCATATTTTGATTGATTTTAAGGGCTTAGAGATTTGTTAATTAGGTCAGATTTTAATTAACAAACATTAGATCTTTTCAGATTTGGATCTTGAAATTGGAATTGAAAAGGAAAAGAAAAGAACTTTTACCTTTTGCTTTTGGCGGCGAGGAATGTAGGGAGTGAGCTTGGCACTAGATCTAAGTTCCACCTTAACTTAGGGATAGCACGAGTACTCCTTTTGGAAGAAGAACTCTTGAATAGTGTGAACTCTTCTTGGAGGGACTTGGATGACACCTTTGCTTGATTACAATGATTTCCCTTTGAAAAAAAAATAACTTCAATTGCACCTTTTCTTAATTAGAAAGCTTAGAGAGATGATTTGAGGTGATTATGAGGCTTATGAATAGGGTTTTGAGATGATTAGGAAGCTTTTGAATAAGGTTTGAGGTGACTGGGAAACTTATGAATAAGGGTTTCAAGTGATGGAAGAAGTTTTGGAATGGGGTTTTAGAGATTTGGAGGTTTAGAAAGAAGGTTTTGATGATTGAAAAGCTTAGGAAAAAGATTTAGGGAGAGGATAGAAGTATGTAATTGTGTGTGGAAGTTGTTATAAGGTGCAAGGTATTTATAGGGGAAGTTTAGGAGCTCAAAACTATGAATTTTCGGTGTGGAAACCAAGAAAAATGCACTGCAATAATTTATCTTGGGCTATGGTAACCGTAGAGGTCTATACAGTAGCCAAATTAATTGTAGCAAGGACACTTGCAGTAATTGCAGGGGTGGCTGCAGTTACCTCAGCCATCTGCAAGTTGCCGCAGTTGGCCTATGGGTTGTCGCATATCGTTTTTGGCCCGTTCTCATCTATTTTTTATTTGATTTGGGCCCAGTTTGATTCTATAGGTTCATAATTAAGTGCTGATCATCTGAAGATGCAAATTGGAGGGTTCACAGCTGCCCCCTCATTAGAATTAGCTTTAAGCAAAAGGTGATTCTAATGACAGTAAACCCTTTGAAGAGAGGCTATGTCAGACTTTGGGCTTGTGCTCATGCCACATTAGATTTTTGGCTTATGCATTGTGACATGTCAGATTTTAGGCTATACCATGTCAGACTCTAGACTTGTGCCATGTTAGATTCTGGGCTTATGATATTTGCTTATGTTTATCATGCATATGGGCATTCATACTTTTGCAAATTGAACCTTGAACCTTGTGAAGGATAAATATATTATTAGAATATGAACCTTTTAGGAGGGAGCCCCTAGGATAAATGAGGTTTTGTCAATGGCTCTTAGTTCAACCTTGACGTTGGATATGGAAATGGTCTTAGTGAATTTCAATTAAGGCTATCTGTCCAACCTAAATATTAGAGGTAAAGATGGTTTAGAAAATTTTAATCAAGGCTATTTGTCCAGCCTTAATGCTAGAAGTAAAGATGGTTCGATGAATTTCAGTCAAGGTTATCTATCCAACCTTAATGTTAGAAGTAAAGATGGTTTGGTGAATTTCAGCCAAGGCTATCTATCCGACCTTAATGTTAGAAGTTAAGATGGTTTGGTGAATTTCAATAAAGGCTATCTGTCTGGCCTAGATATTAAGATTTGGAGATTTAGTCTACCTAGAAGAGGGAGATTTGGGAATTCAAATTGGTTTAGCAATGCTAACTATTTGGCCCTACCTTTGGGGAGATCGTGATCAAAGCTATCCATTAGCCTTTGATGTTTAGAAGGATTGGGATTAAAGCTATTTGTTTCGCTTTGGTGATTGAGAGGATTGGGATCAAAGCTATGTTAGAAAAAATTAGGATCAAAGTTATCTATTCGGCTTTGGTGTTTGGAGGAATGTGATCAAAGCTATATGTTCAGCCTTGATATTGTGGGATTTAGAGAAGGTTATATCTTTGAAAGACAAAGGGTGTGGGAATGTCAGCATAGGTGGCTTGACTCAGTTTGCCCATGGAAAGTTACTGTTGAGGATTAGCCTTTGTAGGGAAAGGTCTTGGCTAAGGATTGGTCATTGGGATGGTAGGTTAGGTTGGTCCTTTAAAGGATAGATTGGTCTTAAGATGTTAGGTCAAGTTGTGTTAGGTTCCAATCTAGTCAAGAATTGTCACTTGAAGATTCAGGTTGCAAAATTTAAGAAAAGGTGGTTGAAACAATATAGTGTCTAGGATAGTGGATTCATTAGTTGAGCTAACTTGATAAAGAGACCTTGAACTTAAAGGAGTCTGCAAGAATTGCCAAAGGAGGTAGTTTAGCCAAGAAACTTGGGCTTTAATAATGGTGGGCCTTAGTTCAACTGATGTGCCTAATCCTTGAGATTTTGTCAAAAAATTCGATAATAGTATGCCCAGGATGCATAATCTTTGGAAAGAGTTAGCAGTAAAGGTGTTCTGAAGGAGATAGGTAGGATGCCACCTAGTGAGTTGATTCAGCAAGTTGGACACATAGACTGGGAGGTAAGACTAGACTCCGACTGATATACTAATGATAGCATGAGACACAAGAGGCTAAAAACTCTAAGTGAAAGTGGTGAAGACACTTAACAGGGTACAAATGTAGAGAAACATGACTCTATGAAAGGTAAGACTAACAGAATGACTATCTTTGGATGAGATAGGACTAATAGACTAGATAGTTAATCCAATTTGAATGAAACAAAGCTTCATCTTGAATTGTTGCTTTGAGCTGATTCCATCTTTTGGCTAAGCTGCCTTTATGGGTTTATTTGCTTTAAGCTGCCCTTCTGAGTTTCTCTCTCTCTCTTTTTTTTTTCATTTTTTAATTTTTTTCTTCTTCTCTTTTTTTTTTTTAAAATTTTTCCTTTTTTTCCTTCCTTTTTTTTCTTTTTTTTTTTTTTGAATTTCCCCCCTTTTTTTTTGGCAAGGCTACTTATTCTTTCTTTCTTGGAAAGGTTTGATTTTGTTTGGATCATGGGTTGGATTTTTAGTTTTCCTTCCCTTTTCTATTAGCAAGGCTATATGTTATGCTTTGCTTGTGAAGATGATTAAGGATTGCCCCTAACCTGTAGCGAGGATGAGAGTTTTGGTGTTCTCAAATTTTGCTAAAGGCGTGTCAGCTTAGAGAGAAAGTGACATGGATGCCTACTTGGGGAATCTGAATGTTTCCCATGAAACTATAATTTTGGTGAAGGCTATGATCATCGGTTATAGCCTTGCATGAATTCTTGACCATTCGCATGTGTTTCCTTATTGGCTCAAAAATTCATTGTTTCATTTAAATTGGATGAAAAGAAACACACAAAGAAACAAATTTGAAAAACAATCACACGTTATTAAATAATGCCATCTTATAATAAGAATGACTTTAACAAACTCAATAGGATGACTCTAACAAACAAACTCAAAAAAAAAAAAAGAATGACTTCAATAGACAGATTAAAAAAAGATGACTTTGATAGGTAAAACAGGTGGCTTGAAAGGTTGATGGCTAAAAGAGGTTTTTTTATTGCCAATGAGGTCTTCGGCTGATTCTAGATAGGTCAGGTTTAGCTAGAGTCAAACTTTTCAATGTTGGGTTCATGTTCTTCCTCAATGTCCAAGTCAATGGTGGCAATCTTTGATTTGCTTTGAAGGTGATCCTCAACCTTGGATGCAGTTGCAATCAGTACTTTAAAAGTGGATAGGTATTGTGTTAACAAGGGATCTTGGTAGTTCGGAAGCAGATTCTTGATGAGGATATCTACTTGTTCTTACTCAGTTGGCCTGTTTACCATTAGAGCAACTTTGGCTCTCCACCTTATAAGGAATGCAAAGAAGGTCTCATTTGAAAGCTGCTTAGTGCTTTCTAAATCTCTTCTTGTAATGTCCACTTTAGTATTTTAATGGTATTATTTAACAAATGCATTAAAAATGTCCTCCTAGGTCTGTTTTTGGGTATTATCCAAGTTACTAAACCATCTTAGGGTGGCATCAGTAAGGGTTTGTTGAAAGAGTTGAGCAAGGAGCTCATTATTTATACCAAAGGGATTCATTGCCCCTACGTACATCTTTCAATGGATCTTGGGGTAAATAGTATCATCAAATCTATTCAAATTCGGCATCTTGAACTGTGGTGGTAACCGAGCATTGGGGAAGAGGTTTAATGAACTTGTATCAACCATGCCTTCCTTCTTTTTCAAACTTTTTATCAACTTTTCCATGGATTCCAATTTGAGTAGGAAGACTTCAAGCCTAGGCTTATGTATGGCTTCCCTCCCTTAGAAAGGATCTACAGGAAAAGAGGTGATTTATGGTTATTTATCGAGTGCTAGATGGGAGAAAGTGTTTGTTTGAAGGATATTAGGTGAGGGAAGTGGTGGCGATGTTGGCTTGGTGGAGGAAATAGAAGCATGGGCTTGAATTGATGTCAAATTGTAGTCTAGGTTGAGTGGATTTTGGAGAGTGGGATTTGAGGTTTGATTTATGCTAGCCTGACCTATCATGTCTTGGACATCATTTAGTATGGCCTCCTTTTGGGCCTGCAATTAGGCCTAAATTTGGGCCATTTATCTGTTCAACATCTCTTCTTATTGCTCTAATAGTTTGGTTAGAATCTTATCCATGATATCTTTATCGAATCCAGTAGACATCTTGCAACCTTTGAAAGGGAAAAGGAGCTGGGTTAGTATCAAACTTTGGAAAAAAGGGTTATGGTGAGGTATGACAAACCAAGGACCTTAGGTTAATGGCAATGGATGACATGTCTTTTGGTTAAGTTGATGGTGTATAGGTAAAGATGAGGATAGAGGTGTGTGATGTTAGCTAGGTAGGTATTTAGCTAGGGGAGGTAGGTCAGATTTTAGCTTTGAAAACTAGGTTGGCATTTGGCTTTAAGTGGCTAGGTCAAATTTTATCTTTGAGTGGCTAGGTCAGAATTTAGCTTTGAATGGCTAGGTCAAAATTTAGCTTTGAGTTGCTAGGTCAAATTTTAACTTTGGGTGACTAGGTCAAATTTTAGCTTTGAGTGGCTAGGTCAAAATTTAGCTTTGAGTGGCTAGGTTAGATTTTAGCGTTGATGAACCAAAGAGTAGTTTAGAGGCTAGGTCAGAGTTTAGCCTTAAGTAATTGGGATTGTGATTTATGAATGGTTTATCATGGGCTTAATGATAGAGCGACTATAGGTTTTGAGATTGGATGTACCATGGATTTGGATGTTAGGTGGACTATGGGTTTGGTGATAGTTGGAAAATGGGTTTGATTGGGCCGGACCATAGGCTTAAATGGGCCATGCATTTGGATATTACTATAACCGATGAAACAAAGTTAGCATTTGGTTTAGGTAAGGATGTGGATAAGATTAAAGCTAGGTTAGTGTTTAGCTTTGGCAAGGATTGTTGAAGATAAAGCTAGGTCAGTGTTTTAGCTTGGGTAAGGACTATGAAAAATGAAAGCTAGGTCAGTGTTTAGCTTGAGTAAGAATTATGAAGGATAAAAGCTAGGTCAATGTTTAGTTTGGGTAAGAATTGTGAATATGAAGCTAGGTCAGTGTTTAGCTTATACAACGATTATAAAGAATAGAGCTAGGTCAGTGTTTTACTTGGACAAGGATTGTGGATAAGGATGGGGGTACCATATATGGGTTTATTTTTACCATGCATTTGACATGGGTTTAGGTGAACCATGAGTTTTGAGTTTTGACTGTGGATTTAAGTGGACCATGGGTTATAAGTGTTAACCATGGGTTTAGATGGACTATGAGTTTGGATAGGACTACACTATGGGTTTAGGTGGACCATGGGCTTTGGGTGTTGACCATGAGTTTAGGTGAACCATAGGTTTTGAGTTTTGACCATAGGTTTAGGTGGACCATGGATTTAGGGTGTTGACAATGGGTTTAGGTGGACTAGGGTTTTGAGTTTTGACCGTGGGTTTTGGGTTTTGACCGTGGGTTTTGGGTGTGAAGATGTTTGGATAGGTTTTAGACTCTTCACAAGGTTCAAGCTATGTATGCATATATGAATGAATGATTGAAAAGGTTTCATGAAATACCAAGTTTAGTATTATAGTTCATACAATCCTAAAGGAAGGTTCTATGAGTCATTACATGAAAGGGTAAGAGTGGTTTGAAAGGAACCCATTACACTAGAGATGCAATATACCAAACTACATGTGAGTCAAGGAGCCTCGCGTAGGTCCAATAGTACGTGCATACTCGTTACATCTCCAAAAGGATTAGATGATACATCATTGGCTAGATGATTTCACTATCGACAAGCATACCTAAGGAAGGTTGCCCACTTGATGTTACTTTGTATCCTTTGTTTTCCTAAGAAACTAGGGTTTTGGACAAGGAGCCTAATGTAGTGATGCATGAAAAGCTATTTTGTACTAAAAAGGCAAACTTTTTGTTTACCAAGAGTAGTCCACTTTCATCTTTTATTTTGAAAAAAAAAAAAAGATTTTAGAGTCCCTAGTGGAGTTGCCAACTGTGAGGCCTCACTCGAGCATTGGCCCGATCCGCTAAAGGAAATTAAAATGCTCATTTGGGAGAAACATCACGATTGGAACCTGCTATGAGTTCAAAAAAATATATTTTGTAAGTTTTAATTTGCAAAAGGAGTTGTCACTTTAATTTTGTTTATTTTAGTTGGGAAAATTAAAGGAAAAACCCAATTTGATTGACTCCAAAATTATATTATTTATCCCAAGGAAAAGCACTAGTCCTTAAATGACTAAAAAGGGCTCGAGGACTAGGTTTTGGCTAAAACAAAACAAAAAAAAAATAGTTTGGCTTAAATATAAAATAGTTTTTAAAAAGAAGTTTTTATGTATGCATGAATAGATATAATATGATGCATGAAACAAATATTACTCATGCAATGGATAGCAAAATATGAGATAATAACTATTATAAAATGCGAAAAATAAAGGAAAACTACTTAAAATTATTACAAGTTAAAATATAAAAATTAGAGGATCTTTCCTCTAGCCCTTATGGATTCTAGGAAAAGCACACATTCCCCAAATATAATCTAAACAACTAAAATAAGAAAAAACATAATAAGACAATTGTAATAAAAAGAACTAAAGTTTTGACTTTTAATTAAAAAAAAAAACAATTTGGATCATAGACTCTATGAAGAAGGTGATAGAGAGAAAAAGTTGTTAATTTTGGCAGAGTTGAATGCATTAGAGACGCCAAGCCTGTGTATCCCTTTGAATGGGAATCAAATCCCATGCAGTTCTTTCTTCTTGTGAAAGAGGGATTTTTAAGTCATTCCCTTTGTTATCATATTTTCATTGATTTTAAGGGCTTAGAGATTTATTTAATTATGTCAGATTTTAATTAACAAAAATTAGATCTTTTTAGATTTGGATCTTGAAATTGGAATTGAAAAGGAAAAGGAAAGAATTTTTACCTTTGGCTTTTGGCAGCGAGGAACGTAGGGATCAAGCTTGGCACCAGATCTAAGTTCCACCTTGGCTTAGGGATAGCACGAATACTCCTTTTGGAAGACTTGAATAGCGCAAACTTTTCTTAGAGGGATTTGGATGACACCTTTGCCTGATTACCACGAATTCCCTTTGAAAAAAAATTACTTGAATTGTACATTTTCTTGGTTAGAAAGCTTAGAGAGATGATTTGAGGTGATTATAAGGCTTATGAATAGGGTTTTGAGATGATTAGGAAGCTTATGAATAAGTTTTAAGGTAATTAGAAAACTTATGAATAAGGTTTCAGGTGATGGAAGAAGTTTTGGAATGGGGTTTTAGAGATTTGGAGGTTTAGAAAGAAGGTTTTGATGATTGAAAAGCTTAAGAATAGGGTTTAGAAAGATTTAGGGAGAGGATAGAAGCATGTAATTATGTGTGAAAGTTGTTATGAGGTGCAAGGTATTTATAAGGGAAGTTTGGGGGCTCAAAACTATAAATTTTCAATGTAGGAACCATGAAAAACACATTGCAGTAATTTATCCTAGGTTATGGAAACCATAGAGGTCTCTGTGTTAGCCAAATTGGCTACCACGGGGACACCTATGGCAACCACAGGGGTGGCTATGGTTTCCACAGCCATCTGCGAGTTGCCATAGCTAGCCTGCGGGTTGCTGTGCATCTTTTTTGGCCCCTTCTCACCCGTTTTTTATCTGATTTAGGCCCAGTTTGATTTTATGGGTTTGTAATTAAGTGTTGGTCATCTAAAAATGCAAATTGGAGGGTTTATAGGTGTCTATTGAAAGAAGGTGACTATGAATACGAAGAAGTTCTATTGGGCAGAGTTTAAGGTATGCATAATAAATATATCAAATCAAAATATTCATTTTATAATTATTAATCATTCTAATAATATGTATTTTTTATTTAATTTTTGTAGAAGCACTATTATTAGAGTTAGGCGATTAATACCTTGGTAAAGAAAGCCTTTGATCAAAAGGCTGTAGTTTGGTATAAGGACTTTGTCCATTACATAAAAAAGAACGGGAAGCATGAGACTTGGATTATAGATAATGTGTGGAAGAAGTGGACTAAGCATTGGGCCTTCACTGACCATATCTGGCTCTCCCAACAGGCCTCCAAGAGTAGGAGAACTAAGAAAGGCAGTCTAGCGAATGGACTGTCTAAACACACCAGAAGGTCTATCTTGACAGAGGAGCATACCCGCCGATTGGTAATCATCATTAATTTTGAAGTTATTAATTCATTTCATTATTTTTTTGATTTAAGTTATTAACTTATTTATTAATTCTTTAATACTAACTGTATTTCTTATCAGGCTAGTGAGTTAGCTAGGAATGTTTCTCCCTGGGAAGTCTTCCTAAATACACACACACAAAAAGAAGGGGGATGGGAATACTTTCATCAACTAGAGATCCCAGCAAATCATTATGAGTTATAATAATTTTTATGTTGAAAAAGTAAACTTTAAATATTGTTTTTCTAACAAGTAGTGGATAAAATGCATGAGGATATTAATAACTTTCGTTAGTAGTTATTGTAGCTGGCCCTTGGATCCACTGAGTCTAGTCAAATAGATGAGATCAGGTTATACTTTAGGGCTGTTGGGGGTCAGGAGAAGGGCCAGGTCTACAGGATGGGCTCCTCATATGCTCCACCACTGCCTACATATGAGCAGATGTAGCAGGAGATAGATAGGTGAGTTGTGCAAATGCAGCAGAAGATGCAGGAGCAAATGCAGTAGCAGATGCAGGAGCAGGTGTAACAATAAGTTCAACAGCAAGTGTAGCAGCATATGTAATAGTACATGGACTTGTTCTTTCAGTATATGGGTCTTGGGCACCTATTCCTTAGTTTTAGGCTCCTGTTTTTTAGTTCTAATCTCCTGCTGCTCAGTTCTAGCCTCATGTTGCTCCTCAATAGGTGTCTTCTCATCATGCTGATAATATAGATATTGCTGACGATGATAAAGATGATGATGATGATATAGAGCATCTTGATAGATAGTGTTTTTTTTAGTTGTTTGGATATTAGTACAATTATTATTATAGTTTTTTGGCTATTAGTACAATTTTAGTACATATTTTGTTATATTTATATTATTAATTCTATTATAAATTGCATCATATTTAATTTTATGTTTCATTAATTTTATATTGCATTATATTTAAAAATAAATTTTTATTTATTAAAACAAATATTTAATTTTAAATAAAAAATTATTTATTATATCCTTGTTGACAGTTATTGATGGATATTAATTATTTTTTTTTAAATTTTATTTGCCAACGGATACCGATGCATGTAATTATTTAAATAATTTTTTATTTTCCTTTATCGATAGTTGTCGACAAAACTGGATTATGTTATTATTTTTTAATTTGCTCTTGTTGACAATTACCAACATTTTTTTGATGATAACCTCACAGACAGAAGCAAAAATCCATCGATGAATAGTTATCGACTATGGTTTTTACAACAAAATTTGTTGGTCTCTAATCCATTCAGTAACTATACTTATTAATGGATTTTCTTATGTTACCGATAGTTTTGTCCATAGGTAAAACACATTTTTCTAGTAGTGTATCTTGGCTTAACAGTAAACCTCTACCATAATCTCTATAATAATGAACTCACTACAACTATATGATTCCAACTCCTTACATATATATAGGCTTTTAATCTAAATCCAAATCTAACTTAGATACTACCATATTTTATCCTAATCCAAATTCTATTTGGTTATTAATTTAAATATTTTTCATCATTATTAAGCAATTCCTTTTTCCGTTAAGAATTTGAAACAAAATCTTAACAATCTTCACCTTGACTTAAGTTCCATTAAATCTTCAATTCTTTAACTTTTATTCTTCAATTCATTCTAAGCTTCACCAAACACTACACCATTAATAATTGTGCTACCAACTAACCTATAAAGATTTCTTCTTCCAAACTTTCCACCCTTTATAATCATAAGAGTACCTCGACTAACTCTTATAAACTCACTTCTCAAAGAACATCTATAACCTAATGAATCCAACTTACCTAAAGAAATTAAATTCCTCTTAAACTTGGGAACATACCTCAAATCAATAAGTGTTTGGACACTTCCATCATACATTTCAATTTTCACTCTGCTAATACCTTCAATCTCCACTTTCTCATCATTGGCTAGTTTCACATATTCATCTTTTCAATTTTCAATTTTATCAAACCATTCCCTTTTCAAGCAAATATGGAAAACACAAGCAAAATCTATCACCCACTCATCACATAATGGATCATTTGCAATTTCCTTTTCATCAACCACATTAATAATATGCTCATTAATCTCAAAAATACCATCATATCCAATTGAAAAATTGGCACTATTCCCTTCAACTACGATATTTGTAGACTTACTGTGACTTTTCTTAAACTGATTAAATTCTACAAGATTTTTTTTCATCTTTCTACAATTGAACTGGATATGCCTTTTCTCATGATAGTAATAGCACTCTTTATCAGCATAGTGCACTTATAGTCCCTTACTTAAGTTTGATATATTATTTCCTCCATATCAACCTCTTAAATTATTTCTGCCATGACTAGAACTCACTACAAAAGCTCCACCATCATTGTTACTTCTTTACTCCTTTAATTTCTCATGTTCTCAAATAGTAGCAATAACTTCCTCCACTATCACAGACTTATTTCCAACTATAATTGTTATCACCAAACTTCCATAAGATGATGGAAGGGAGGCCAAAAGAATTATTAGTTCATTTTCAATCTTCACACCCAAATTAGCTAAATGAGTGATTAACTTTTAAACGTATTAAGGCGGTCTCAAGCATCATCACCATCATCCATCTTTAATTCATATAATTCTTTCTTCAATTATAGTTAATTGGTGAGCGATTTTGACATATAAATCTCTTTTAATTTCCCCCATAAGCTAGTTGGAGAAGTTTCATTCAACACATCATACTTCATAATAGGGGGCCAAGGCCAATCAAATTGTACTTATTGCTTTGTGTTATACATTCTCCCATTCTTCATCTTTTAATGTTAGTGGCTGCTCCTCTTTTCAAAACTTTAACTAATCCTTGTTGTACAAGGATATCTTTCACGATACTCTGCCACAAACTAAAATTATTTTTTCCATCAAAGAGCTCCACCTCAAACTCTGATATCTTCATTCCCATAATTTTTGACATTTTGAACCAATAGCTCTGATACTACTTGTAATGAAAAATACCTCACACAACAAGTAATATAAAGAATGGGAAATCAAAATTTAATGTGGTTCGATGTGAGCCTACTCCACCTAATAAATCTATTAATAAATCAACAAAATACAACCACTAATTAATTAAACACTCACAATATAACTTCTCACAATTTTATATAAAAGCACTCTACCCATGCACTTTGTGTCTCACCACACTATCTTGGCTTAACAAAAACCTTTACCATAATCTTAACAATAATCAACTCACTAGAGCTATATGATCCTAACTCCCTACATATATATAGGCTTCTAATCTAAATCCAAATCCAACTTAGATACTACTATATTTTATTCTAATCCAAAATTTACTTAGTTACTAATTTAAATATTTTTTTTATCATTATTAAGTAATTCCTTTTCCGACTAGAAATTTGAGACAAAATCCTTACATAGTTTTATTTATTCATTAGCAGGTTGTTAGTTATTTTATTTTATAGTTTTTTTACACTTGCTTCCATTAACTCAATCCCAACACCAAAAAAAAAAAAAAAATGTTTTTTAACCAAAATAAAGGTTAACTTATTAGAGAAAAGATGGATTAATTCCTTTCTCTTGATGAATTTTTGTTAATTTCGATTTGAATTAGGTGTACATCTTTATCTTACAAAAAACTCACCTATTTTTTTTATTAAATATTTCTCATTAGTTCTATTTTTGAGCATCAACATTTCTTATCTTAATCTTCGAGCGATTCATGTTTACGAAATTGTGGGTAGAAAAAAAAGAATGAAATAAAGAAAAGCAGAAACACAATGAAAAACAAGAATATATATATATATATATATATATATATATATATATATATATATATATATATATATATATATATATATATATATATATATATATATAAGACTTACTTTTTGTAGTGTGGAAACTTTGTAGGATCAATTAACTAGAATTATCGATCATTAGAGTAGTTATAGGAAAATGGAAAATCTCCTTAAAAACCACAACCTAAAATCCTTATGAGCTGCAGAGCCTCTTAACTCCTCCACTAATAATAAAACTTTCAGTTGTTGTTTTCTTGCAATTATACAGCCACTCTTTATCTCCATGTCAATTTCTTTATCAACATTAAATAATTGAGTTAATAACTACCAAAATAAGAGTTGTCAAATTCAATTAATTTCCAACATCTCCCATTCGCGCACAATGGGAGTAATTCTTTACAACAAATTCAAGAGAAACACATTCTCTTTACTCTACAAATTCATTCTTAGAAAATAGGCCATGCAACTAGCATATTTCAAGAGCTTTGTGCTATACATATGTTAGGAATATATAATATCTTGATTATAAAATAGTTTAGAGTAGATTATAGTATGCAGTACCCTAAATCATTTTATCACATTCATCTTCTCTGATGATCTTTTTTGTAATTTTACTTTGTATTCACAATTATATTTCATCTCACAAATAAGATATAATTAGCCAACTAGTGAATACAAGTTAATGTGATACTCTAATGATCTTCCTCTTCTCATGATTATCTCAACCTTAACTTAACTCGCTCTTTTAGAAATGTCCCACTAGACCATATCATTCATAGCCCTAAAGTAACATTCTAAGATAACAATCATTAAATCAAGTCTCGAGTAACTGATACGAGTTATGAGGGTACTCTTTAAGGTTCACTTTTACCTCAAAGTCTTACATAATATTAAGCTGAGATCTTTTACTCATATTACCCTTATTGGTTGATTCTTGCACATGCGGTATGAATCATGTGCTATAACATTTTCTCTTTTCCTATAGAGCATATGTCTTTCTTAAAGTAATGTTATACAGATGATAATTCAGATATGTTTAGTATCTAAATTGGTTCATATAATTACTCTTTAACAAATTTATCATATTGGAACTCGTATCTAGCAATGAAGATTGATATAGTGAAAAACTCATATCACTTAGCCTTATCATAATGACCTTTGGCCATTATGCAGGTCGATATGCTAAATTTTATACTCTTCATTATCACTAGGATAACAAACTTAAAAGTTATCTCATCTCTATACAACACATAAATGTTAGAGATGATTACCCTTGTAGAAGGTCAACCTATTATCTATTCGACACAATTCTCAAAATAATGAAGAATGTAACAAGTAAGTTCACATATATGTCTGCTAATAAACTCTATTATCATTTAGACATTAATAAAACATTTATAAACATTAGGAAATATCAAGAATATAAGTACATTAACATCTATATAATCCTTGAGATTTAGTATGCTTAATAAATACATCTCTAGGAACAGGCTTCATTAGTGGATCGGCTAGAAATGTACTTAATGTTTACTTCCTTGTATGCAACCATGTCTTTAATGAAATTGTATTTGTTATCCATATGCTCGATTTTACAATGGAACTTAGGGTCTGTTGTATAAGCAATAACCACTTGATTATCATAGTTGATGATCACTGGATCAGTGTAATCATTTGTGACCCTTAGATCATCCAAAACCTTTTAAGCCACACAACTTTTTGCATTACTAAAGAGAATGCCATAAATTTGGCTTCCATCATGGATAAGGCTGTACATGATTGTTTCTTACTACTTTAGGATATGGTGCCATCACTGAGTAAGAAGACAAACCCAGTGGTGGACTTTCTCTCATCCAAGTCTCCTTTCCAGTCAACATCAATATAGTCTCTCAAACGTAGATCATGGCCTTAATAGCATAATAAGTAGTCAGCAGTTCCTTTTAGATGCCTTAAAATTTTATTTATAGCTTTCTAGTGTGCTGGGCCTGATGTTAGATTGGTGTCTACTTACCATGCTAATAGTATAACAGATGTCAGGTCTTGTACACATTATATTGGCATAAGGAACTTTACTCATTTGTTACTTTTTCTCTTAGTCTTAGGACATAACCTTTGGCTTAAGCCTTCACCTTTAGTAATAGGAGTATCTATGGGTTTATAGTCTTGCATTTTGAATCATTCAAGTACTTTTTTGATATATGTCTCTTGTGAAAGAGATGATATTTTCCTTGGACGATCTCTTGAAATCTTAACTCTAAGCGTATATACAGATTCACCTATATCCTTCATTTTAAAGTTTGATGATAACCATGCTTTGATGTCATAAACATACTCCTTATCATTTTTAGCTATTAAGATATCATCGACATATAATGATAATATCACAAATTTATCTTTAGACCTCTTGGTATATATGCAATGATCCTCATCAATCAAAATGAAATCATATGAAATGATCACATTATGAAAATGAATATACCATTGCCCAGAAGATTGCTCGAGGCCATAAATAGATTTATAAAGTTTACAAACTTGATGTTCTTGGCCTTCTTTACTGAAGCCCATTAGATGTTCCATATAGATCTCTTCATCTAGTTCTCCATTGAGAAAAGCAGTCTTTACGTCTTATTAGGTAAAATCCATAAGTGTATGAAGTCCACAAGTAATATAGAGTGAATAGAGTATCATTCCCACAAGGACTATGTTTATCCACCTATCTATTATCCCTTTATTGAAGGCTTAACAAATTAATCGTGATTCTTAAACTAAACAAAATAGCTAAATCTAATGAAAGAATTTGTAAGAGAAATAATGAGATTTAATCGTCAGGAATTAATATCTATCCACACTCAATCAATCAATTACCTATAACCTCTAAGTGGGGTATGATCCAAGTTATCCAATAGTATTAATTAAATTCTCTCGATATCTAACCAACTAAACCAAAATTCAAATTTTCTCAAAATAATTTAATCAATTCTCATTGCACTAAACTATTTGTTGATTGCTTAAATTTGGCTTTAAATGAACCCTAAGGATATCTAATTGCTAACTATAATCTCTTATCAATTAGTAATTAAACAAATATTTGTACATCTATTGCATTACCATATCTAAATGCATAATACAACACTAATCATAACTTTGTTGGCCAAACAAAATTAAGCATTAAGCATAACAAATACCACATACCATGTGAAATTAGATTTATAGATAATTGAAAGAAATTGTGTTTCAAAATATTAATTCCAAACTAAAGAATTAGTTAAGCAAAGTTGCAATAAAAACCAAGTACCAAGAAGAAGAGAAATTCATAAACACAAGTTTCAAGGTAACAAGGAATTTAGATATTTTAATCTTCACTCCTAAGCCTCTAATCTTGTTTTTTGTTGATTCCATCTATCTCTAGGTCTTTTTCTCTTTTCCTATTCTTTCTTGTTGTATTTAGTCTTCCCTTGACATCATATTTATAGTAGAATGCCACCTTTTTTCTTCACCCTTAAGCCTCCAATCTTGTTTTTGCTTGATTTAATCTCTCTCCTGGTCTTTTTCTATTTTCCTACTCTTTCTTGTTGTCTTTAGCCTGCCATTGACATCATATTTATAGTGGAATGCCACCTCCTTTTCCAATTAGGTCAGAAAGTTTAAATTTTAAAGTTGAGATAAGAGTAAGGTCCTAGAACATCCCATCTTTGGAGACATGATGGTCCTAGAACATGGGGAGACATAAGGTCACCCATACTCATAAAACCCACTCATGCATATAATAACTTTGCCTAGGATCATACTAAACCTCATACATTAACTTAATAAAACCTTTTAGAAAGGAAAAACCTCAAGTTGTGGAAGTTAAAAATATACTTTATACAATCCATAAGAAATAATAATAAGACTTCAAGTAATATCACCGATATGATATTTTAAAATAAAACTCCCATAATAATTCTTGAAGCATCTAAGGACTCATCATAGGATGGTATTATTAAATTTTGATAAGGGAATTTCTCAAGTGGAGTAGATAGCTTGAGCAATCACCTTATCTTCTCATAATACTCACCAAGAACCACATAAGGAAAAAAGGGTAAGATAGATGATCTCAATGAGTAAATAGTATGACTTATACAATAACATATATCTCTTAGAAGGTTTCATAGCTTATAGTTCATAATTTATGATTCACAGTTCATGGCTTGCAATTTAACAAGGTTTATAGAAATCAACTAATAACTCATAACATATATAGAGTGGAGGCTATTGCCTTGTCCGCTCGTAACATAATATAGAGTGAAGGCTACTGCCTTGTCCACTCATACCATAATATAGAATGAAGGCTATTGCTTTATCCACTCTTAACATAATATAGAGTGAAGGCTACTGCCTTGTCCACACATAATTCATAACATGTAAAGTGAAGGCTGCTGCCATGTTCACACATAACTCATAACAGGTAAAGTGAAGGCTGCTGCTATGTTCACTCGTAACTCATAACATAATTCATAACATATAAAGGTAATAGTAGCATTGAAGGACCCAATCACATGTAACATAATAGCAATAGAAGTTTGGCTCATTTAATAAAAGATGAATAACAGTGTGGTTCTAGAAAAAATATAAGTTAGGGTAATAATCACAAGGGTATTATTATCGGATAATCAAAAATGGTTTTGGACCAATTATCCTTTGGCAACTCAAGCTTACAAAGAAATCATTAAAAATAGAAAAGAACTTGGGTTTCAAGATATCAAAGATTCACAAAACATGATAGCTTACACTTGTAACTCGAAACATAATGTTTACTCTTGTAGCATGAATATAGTGTTTACTCACCTTGTGGTTCCTTTGCTCCTAGTACACGTAGCCCTTTTAAACCTCTAAAGCTCCTTAAGCTCTAATATAATATTTAATTCAATACTTAGTATTTATTTAATCATGATGCTATCCTATCCTATAACTACCCCATGCACATAAAACATTCACATATACTTAGAGTTGCACATATAAGTGCACTTCATCACTTACACATAACATGTTGACTTTAAAAATCCAGTACGCTGAGCCTTTATAGGCCCATATGAAAACACATTATAATTCATGTCAATACTTTTCTAAGGTCCACATAATATCATTATCTTAATATCAGTTCACTTTAACAATCATCTTAGTACATTTAACACTTTTATATATATCAACTTAACAAATAACCTTTCAACTGTCATACTTATCTCTTATGACCAATTGATGCATATTTTGCAAGTGTACAGATCGCATAAGTAATACAGTAGTGAGTGAGTTATCATTCAATGAAGACTTTAGGTAAGTACTAGCTCAAATGTCTGTTAATGTCTAGTTAATCAAATTGGTGTTGATAAGAATGATTATAATTATATTCAAACTAACCTAAAATCTAATTTAAGTAAAATAACAAGAAGGAAAAAGGAGATGAAATTAGGGATAAAGGCCCATTCAGGTATTGAATCCCCCTAGCCCCTAATTGTATATCATGAATTACACATCAATCAAATTCATTCCATAAGTTGAATTAGCATTTCACTGAATTAGATAAAAATCTCTCTCGAGTAATTAAATCCCTATTTCCCAAGAGGAATGCAAGGAATCTCTTCTTAAGTAAACTCAATTAGGTCATGCATTAGATTCGGGAAACTATCTACCAAAGAAGTCTTGTAAGCCTATCTTTAGTGCCCCAATCAACCCTCAATCTCTATAAGTGATCAATCCATATAAAGCTATAATACCCTAGTCTCTAAGACTACGTATAGAGTGAGTAGGGTGTCAAACTCTAGGGAATTTGGAGCAATTTTATATTAACTGGGTAATTACTAAGATGGATAGGCAAACAACAAACAAAAGATGTTGGTTTATTCTATCTAATCTAAAATGCTAAAGTTTTATTATTACTTTAATTAATAACAAAAATAGAATTACAATTCAGAATTAATTTTGAATTATAAATGTTTAACAACATATAAACACATGCAATGATTGGAGAATATGACCATCAGTCCTTAAAAGCAACTCTTGTTGTCAATTAAGGGTATTTTCATTTAGAGTCTACAAGCACTCTCATGACATTGTAGAGATAAACAAAAACCATTAAGTTCTATGCCAATTCTTTAACCCCTCAAAGTGGATTTCTTGTCTCCAGGTACTTTCCTATCCTTTAAGTAATTTCAATTGCATTTCCACCAAAATGCCCCAACTCTCGTTGTGAACAAAATGATTAACAAGTTATATATGGTGATCAAGCATACATAACATAATTAAGCACTCAATTGAAACTAAATCATTCATGTATATTAAGAATGTAGTTTATAAAATTAATTCATCATTGCAATTCTAACAACCTATTAGACTAAGTACATGGTAAAATATGTCATAGAAATAATGCAAGCATTCATTATTGAATAGTAAAATAAAGATAGAAGAAAGGAAGAAAGATTGATGAATGAAAACTCCTTTATTCTTCAGGAAATGACTTGCACAATTCTTGAACTTGAAGTGCCTTTTGAAAGGACACTTGATACAAACCAAGTACTTAATTCTAATAAAGTGTTTACAATGATTTTAAGTAAGTTTTTCCTATGTAATAGAAATGTATCTCCCTTCAAAATGAAGCCAAATCTAAGTATTTATAAGCCCCAAGGTGTCCTAAGAAGTGCCCCTTTGAAAAGGGTGTCAAAATGAAAGGGTGCCTTGAAAGGGTGTAGTAACTACCTTGTCACGAGTCAGCACAGGGGGGATGACTCATGATAGGCTGCTGTCACGACTCGTGATAGCCTGGGATGAGTCAGCCTGGCCTTGTCTTGGCTAATCCTTACAAAACTTCTTCCTTTTCAAGCATAGAACCCTTGATCCTTTGAGAGTTTCCTAGATTACTTAAAGAACACTTAAAAACAAGATTAAAAGCACCACTTTAAAGATAAAATTCATGCATTCAAACACAAAATTAACTATTAATTGATTAGTTTAGGTATACATATTTGCATCATATAAAGCTATCTCTAGTCAATTATATGAAAACAATCCCTAATCAACAAGCATGCAATTATCAATTGACATTTAAGCAATAATAATCATAAAGATAAAACAACTCAAGGTATGATTTAATTGAATAAAAAGTAATTCAATCTATACAAAAGGTTCTAGAGTTCATTAATACCCAAATTGGAAGGAATTAGCTCATATCACACATTAAAAAAAGAAAGAATTAAAGAAGTAAGAAATCCTAAACAATTCATGAATAAAGTGTAGAGAAATCCTGTTCTTTGATCGTCAATCTTCAAATTCTTCTTTCCCTTACTATCCTCCCTCTAATCCCTAGGTGACTACTTCCAAAATGCTATCAGATCTAGTTTTATATTTTTGAAAATTTTAATTCACACCATTGAACCCACGGCTGGGGTTCCAGCTGTGGCAATGAAAAATAAAAAATGTAACTTCCTATTGGTGAAGCCTCAACTGTGCCTCCACGCATGAGAGGCTACTAGATAATTTGCCACTTTGCTCTTATCACATGGCTAGAATCCCAGCCGTGGCAACCTATATTCTTCCAAAAGTCAGCATTCTGGTTTTGATCTTTACCATTCTGGGTCACATTCGGATCATGGCATCATTTGACATTGGATTTAACTAAAAGAACTGTGAAAGCACTAAAACAAATAGGTTAAACTCAATTGGAAGCATAAAATACATTAAGAACAAGGGCTAAAATATAGTGTTTTCAACACTTATCAAATTCCCCTACACTTGAGTTTTTGCTTGTCCTCAAGCAAACTAAATTACAATAATAGTTTAGAAAATGGACAACCTCTTTAAAGCCAAAAGAAAACACTAAGATTGACAATACTCAAATCAGTAAGGCTCGAATCTCATAATCAAAAACTAATTCTCAAATGTAGTAGTCAAATTAAAGGATCTACAAATCAAAAAACCTCAAACTCAAAGATAAAACTCACAATCCTGAAGTTTAAATTCCAGAGTTAAAATATTGAGCATACAATCCCAAAGAAACAAAAGCCAAAAAAAAAAAAGAAATGAAAGATTTTCTCTTAGGCACCTGACTAGTCTCTCGATTTTTCTGTTGACTTTAACATTCAATTGCAACTTTATTACACTCTTTTTTTTTTTTTCAAGGAGCCCGACTTGTTTGAATCGTCATACTAGCCTTTTCACACGGAGGTAAACATTTGTGATGCTGACCCCCGATTACTCAACTAGAATGACGAATCCAAATGGGTACTAGCACTATTCATAATTTCAACTCCTTAGGTTGGAAGAGTCAAAATTAGCGAAGTAGGGAAAAATTTTCAAAGCTCAATATGCAAATTTTTTTAATCATATTTTTTATCAAGAAAAATAGTCAAGGAACCTAAGATATTAAGTGTATCTTACTAATCTTAACTCAAGTCACAAAAGAATCAACATATACTAAAAAATGTAACTAAGGTTTCAAACTCCAATATTGCAGATTTCATCAATTTAATTCCCTAATTATGACTACCACACTTAATCCTTAGCAAATGATCAATTCAACCAAGCCAAACATCAATGAGAGATTGTCATATATAAAGAAAAATAATCATCGATTATCAACTAAAGAGGGAATCACTCCAATTCATACCATTATTACAATTTAGCTCACTTGAGACAAAATAGGACAGAAAGAATAAATAAATAAACAAATAAACAAATAAATATCCTTCCCCCATACTTATATAATACATTGTCCCTAATGTGTTTGAAAATGAATATAAAGAAAGACATATAAAGGGAAGAAGAAAGTTATAGAGAAATTGCCCTATTATCGAATTGTCATGTTAGTCTGTTCCATAGTCCATGCCATGTCATTATCTATTCTACAGACCCAAATTAGGCTAAGAAAGAAAACGAAAAACAAAATAAAAATAAAACATAATATGAAAATAAAAATAAAAATAAGCCTGAATAGTATAAGTACAGTAATCCAAAGCATAAAATATATAAAAGAATAAAAGAAAAAGAAAAAAATGGAAGGATCAATCATCCTTGGTGTCATCGGAACTGTCACTCCCCTCGCAATCATTTGACATGACCTGAACCAGAGGTTGTCTCTACTGTGGCTGCGGTGCAGGGGTAGGAGGCACATACCCTTAAGTTCCCTAATAATCTAGCATGGACTATTGAAGCCATGCTCAGTTCTGCGCCTCAAACTCAAGTGTCTCCTGTTGGAGTTGCAACATGGTCAAGATCTGATGCTGGTTGGTGAGGAGTCTGTTCTGCTAGACCTGAAGACCTGTCGTGGTCCTCTCCAATTGGCATATTTGTCTCTTAAACTCGGTGGGCTTCTTGTCGTCCGCATCATCTGCTCCTATATATGGCATCCAGTCTTAGAATGGGGTTGCACTAGAGAAAGGAGGTACGGCTGATGAAGAAGAAGGCCCGGTAATAGCAAAAGTACCAGCAGCAGCAAAAGTATTGGCATCGACAGAAGTACTGGCAGCAATAAGAGGCTGAGTAGTGGGGTCAGTAGTGGAATTAAAGCTGGCTCAGGAGCTACTATATCTGGTGGAGGGGTAAAGGCTGGCATGAAGCTCTTCGTCTTATCCATCCACAGCAATATTGCATAACTAATCAGCTTAGGCATGCCATCTAATGTCGTCAGGAGTAAGCCGTTAAAAACACCTAAGCTCCTAGTGAGCTTGGTGATATACATCCCTCCAAACAATACTCCAGACTTGCCCTTCTTACACTGATCATCAAAGAATTGCATAAGAGAATAAGCCACATTGCACCTCTTGTCCTCATGCATACACATCAAATAAAATAACTCTTGTTTGGTCACAACCCCTCTACTGTCTCGTCTACCAAAAATGGTCTTTGTCAGAAGAAAATGAAGAACTCACAGACTGAAGGAAGTAAACTAGGATGCCTTAGAGACTGAGGCATCAAATCTCTTACCCACCGAAGTAAATTTGTCCCACACCTGATTGGGGACATTATCATTCGGAAAGCCAATAGATGTCTCATGATAGACATTAGTATGCAGCTCCTCCTCCGTATATAAGCCCATTGCCATAGCCAAATCATTGATGCTCATCTTAAACTACTTGGTGCCCAACTTGAACCATAGCATCTTCTTTTGGACTGATACCACCTTTAAATCAACTGGAAGGGAACAATAAAACTCCAGTGTCAATTCTCTATAAGCCAGTTCAGCGATCGTAAAAAATCCCTTCCAGTCCGACTGTGATGTCCATCCCCGAAGATCCTTATCTATGTCAATTTGTTACATAAAGCCCAGTCGATCTGTCATGTAAGCTCGAAGTCTTTGTTGGCCAATTGCTCAAAGCGAGCACGAGACTCTGGGTTGGCAAACTAGACACATATATGGTTTGGAATGAAAGAAACCGTAGGGGTTGCTGCTGGTGGGGGGTTGCAGGAACTGCCTTCCCCTCTAGCCCATTTGGTTGGCAATTTGGTCACCTTGGTGGATGATTTCTTAGGCCCCATAGCTGCAAAATAGCACAATCCAACCCAAACAATAAAAACAATAGGGAAAAATTATCATTAGAATTTTAACATTATGATGCCACAAACATCTCATTCCCAAAAATAGTAAGTACAAACCCAAAAAGTATGCTCAAACCAATTTTGAACATTCATTGCCCAAATTCAAACAAATGATACTTTAAATAATTCAACAAAAACAAACCTAAATAACTCAAGCAATAGATAGTCACCATTATATGATTGGCCATCCAAAAACAACCCAAAACACTCTCATTGCCTAAATTCATTGGTTTCTCTCACTAGAAATCAGATGTAATGTGTTTTTGCTCAACCTAAATCCCTAAAATAAAAAGTTCTACCCTCAATCATGTGGATCTCTAAAAAACACAAGATGAAGCTGATTTAAAATAAGAAAATGAGCAAAAATTAAAGGAAAAGTAAAGATCCATACCTATGATGAAGAATCCGAAGAGAGAGAGAGTGTGTATGTTTGAAATTACTTGAAAATTGCTTCCTTGAGTGCAAAAATTGGTTTGAGAGGGGTGGTGTGTGTGATTTGAGTGTGGGAGAGGTGATGGAAGAGGAGGGGAAAGAAAGAAAATTGAAAATGTGAGTGTGTGGAGTGCTGCATGCTCTTTTTTTCTTTTATTTGCTGTGCCCACTGGTGATCCCATGGCTGGGATTCCACCCATGGCTACGATGCTACCTCTTTAGGTGTATCACATGGCTTGGGCTTCAGTTGTGATCTCAACCGTGTGATGCTTCTGCCAAACAAAAATTGAATTTTCCTTATCACACAGGTAGGGACTTAGCCATAGTCCCAGCCGTGTGATGCTACTGCTAGAAAAAAAAATTAATTTCCTTATCAAATGGCTGAAGGCACGGCTAAGGTTTCAGTCGTATGATACTACTGCCAAAAAATTTTTAGTTATCCTTATCACACAGCTGAAGGCACGGCTGAGGTTTCAGCCGTGTCACCCGATTTTCCCCCCCTCTTTTTAAAACAAAAAAAAACAGAAAAATAAAGCTCAATTAAAATAGTGGGTTGCCTCCCACCTAGCGCTTCTTTAATGTCATCTTAACTGGACGTTTAGGGTGATTGCTCACCCCACCTAAAAAAATTTAATTTTTCTTGCATGATTTTGAAATTTACCTTTTTAAGTTGAAATACCTCACCTGACTCGCATGCAAAGAATTTCTCAATCCTGATAGGTCCACAACTTTGGATTTTAGCTTTTGAAGAAATTTTAGAGCTTTAGAGTTTAATAGCCAAACCTGAACATTTGCTAGAGGCTTCCATTTTCTTTTGATTTGCTTGCTTAGTTTGAACTTAAACGTCTTCATTTTTCTTCCCACAGATACCTCCTATGTTTTCTTAGTTTCAACATGAACCAAAGGCCCATCAATAGTAGGAACTTTGTCCTTCTCAATTTCCTACAAAACATCACCCTCCAAAGATTTCTTTTGAAGAACATCAATCATATAAACATTATCAGGCATGAGTGTGTGATGAGATATTTCAAAATTTTGGAAGACAACTTGTTCCTCACCCATTCGAAGTGTCAACCTACCATCATTAACATCAATGATGGCCCTACTTGTGGCTAGGAAAGGTCTACCTAAAATGAGTGAGTTCTCAGAATTGTCATCCATATCAAACACTATAAAATCTATAGGAAAATGACCGACCTTGATCAACACATCCTTAATGATACCCTTAGGGTATATAACAGACTTGTCCACCAATTGAATACTCAGATGTGTTGATTTTAGCTCTCCCAAAACCAATTTCTTGAAAACCTTATAGGGCATAATGCTGACACTAGCCTTAAGGTCTCCTAAAGCTCTATCAATTTGTAAACTACCTAACAGGCAAAGGTTAGTAAAACTCCCTAGGTCCTTGAGTTTTTCTGGTAGTTTTTAGATAATCATTGAGCTCTCCTTTGATAATTGGACGACAGAAACTTCCTCCAGCTTTCTCTTTTTGGCTAAAAATTCTTTCAAAAATTTTGCATACTTTGGCATCTGCAAAAGAATGTCTACCAAAGGAATATTGATATGTAATTGTGTCAAGAGTTCTAAGAACTTACCATATTGAGCATCCATTTGATTTTGTCTCAACCTTACCAGATAAGGAATGCGAGGCTTGTATTATAAAACCATAGGTGTAGGCTTGACTGCTTCCTCTTCTTTACTTTTCTTTCCATTTGCCTCGTCATCCTCAACGTGTACCATCACTTTCTGCTTCTCAATATCTTCTAAACTCTTGCCACTTCTCAAGGTGATTGCCTTAAGCTGCTCCCTCAAATTTGCCTCAATATTGTTAGGCAAACTTCCTTGGGGTCTATCACTAAGCATTTTGGCAATTTGTCCCATCTGATTCTCCAAGTTATGAATGGAGGCTTGCTGGTTTTGGAGTGCTGTCTCAGTATCCTTATGTCATTACTCATTAGACTCAATGAATTTCATCATGGTTTCCTCTAAAGAGATTCCTCTAAGAGGTAGAGGAGCTTGTGACTGTGAAGGCTGCTGAAATCCAGGAGGATGTCTTGGATTGTTCTAATTACCCCATGAGAAATTTGGATGATTCCTCCACCCTGGATTATAGGTATTACTATATGGGTTGTTCTGCTACTGGTTTCTATTCACACCTCCCACATAGTCCACCTACTTTGGTTTAGCAAACATGTTACCACTCTCACACTCTTGGCTGGAATGTCCTCCCCTACACCAATCATAAAACATAACTTGAACTTGTCTTCTAGATGAAGATGCAGTCAAGGAATCCATTTTTCTGTTCATGGCTTCAAGCTGAGCGGTCAATGCGACAATTGGGTCCACCTGATATGAACCACCCCCTCCAATCCTTCTTTGATCTTTAGGGACTTGCCACTGATAGTTTGTGAGAGCCATGTCTTCAATCAAGTCCCTTGCCTCCTCAGGTATCTTGTTGTTGATGGAATCACCAGCTGTCATATTGATAGACTGCTTGCTTATATAGTTCAAACCATTGTAAAAGGTTTGAATATGGTCCCATAGTGGACAGCCATGATGTGGACACCTCCTCAACAAGTCTTTAAATCTTTCCCATGCATTATAAAGAGTCTCACCATCTTGCTAAAGAAAGGAAGAGATGTCATTCCTCAACTTAGTAAAAGTGCCGGCTGAGAAAGACTTGAGCCATTTCTTTGGTTTGTCCCGGAGTGAAAAAGGAAACAAATGTAGCCTAATCGCATCATGTGAGACATTATTGATCTTAAATGTGTCACAAATATATAAAAAATTCTCAAGATGAGCGTTAGGATCTTCATCTGGGAAGCCATCAAATTGGCAAGTCTGCTGCATCATATGTATCACATTCAGCTTAATTTTAAAATTGTTCGCAGCAATAGCTGGCCTAACAATGCTAAATGCAGCCCCATTAAGTGTAGCTCGTGCATACTCTTACATAGTTCTTAGCTAGTTTTCTACCATTATTTCAATCTCTTCTTTTAAATCAATGTCGTTCAGGTCTGTTACCTCTCCCACCAAAGCTAGTTCCAGTTCCTCCTTTCACTTTTGTTTCAATGTTCTCTCTAATTTTGGATCAAATTGAAGTAAATTGGAGGAATTAGCTTTGGTCAAAAATAGAAAAGGGTACCTGAAAAGAGAATCTTGTAAAGAAACACAAAACAAAAATTAAATAACAAATAAAAATGAAAACTAAATCACTATCTTTAACTCTATTACTAATATTACTCTAAAAGTCCCTGGCAACGATGCCAAAAACTTGATGCGTATTTTGTAAGTGTACAGATCACACAAGTAATATAGTAGTGAGTGAGTTATCGTTCCACTGGAGACTTTAGGTAAGTACTAGCTCAAATGTCTGCTAATGTCTAGTTAATCAAATTGGTGTTGATAAGAATGATTATAATTATATTCAAACTAACCTAAAATCTAATTTAAGTAAAATAATAATAAGGAAAAAAGGGATGAAATCAGGGATAAAGGCCCATTCAGGTATTGAATCCCCCTAGCCCCTAATTGTATATCATGAATTACACATCAATCAAATTCATTCCATATGTTGTACTGGCGTTTCACTGAATTAGATAAAAATCTCTCTCGAGTAATTAAATCCCTATTTCCTAAGAGGAATGCAAGGAATCTCTTCTCAAGCAAACTCAATTAGGTCATGCATTAGATTCGGGAAACTATCTACTAAAGAAGTTTTGTAAGCCTATCTCTAGTGCCCCAATCAACCCTCAATCTTTATGAGTGATCAATGCACATAAAGCTATCTCTGGTCAATTATATGAAAATAATCCCTAATCAACAAGCATGTAATTATCAATTGGTATTTAAGCAATAATAATCATAAAGATAAAACAATTCAAGGAATGATTTAATTGAATAAAAAGTAATTCAATCTATACAAAAGGTTCTAGGGCTCATCAATACCCAAATTGGAAAGAATTAGTTCATATCACACATTGAAAACAAAGAAAGAATTAAAGAAGTAAGAAATCCCAAATAATTCATGAATAAAGTATAGAGAAATCCTGTTCTTTGATCGTCAATCTTCAAATTCTTCTTTCCCTTACTATCCTCTCTTTAATCCATAGGCGACTACTTCCAAAATGTTGTTAGATCTGGTTTTATATTTTTGAAAATTTTAATGCACAACCCCTACCGTGGTAATGGAAAATCCAAAATGTAACTTCCTATAGGTGAAACCTCAACCGTGCCTCCACCCGTGGGAGGCTACTGGATAATTTGCCACTTTGCTCTTATCACATGATTGGAATCCCAGCCATGGCTCAACCCATGGCAGCCCATATTCTTCCAAAAGTCAGCATTTTGGCTTGGATCTTCACCATTCTGAGTCACATTCAGATCATGGCATCATTTGACACTGGATTTAACTAAAAAAACTGTGAAAGCTCTAAAACAAACAGGTTAAACTCAATTGGAAGCATAAAATACATTCAAAACAAAGGCTAAAATATAGTGTTTTCAACACTTATCACCAATCCATTCAATCAATCTCTTCATAAATTCAAGACCATTAATTCATTATTAACTCATCATACAACTTACTTCCATATTATCTAATCACATTCACATATTAATCACAACATAAAGTTAAGATATCTTAAGTATACCAAATTGCCTCTAGATTTGTCTAGAGTCATTCCTTTAACCAACATGCAATTTAACTATTTATCATTCATACATACATGTCAATAATCAATAAAATACATCACATAAAAATTATAGACATTGGGATAAAAATCCCAACAATGGCTGAATGCACTAACAAAAGAAAACCTAAATTTTTCTTACTTTTTGCACTTTCTGTCTTTACAGTAATATGCAGAAACATGGTCTTTTCATGTAAACATAACAAAAATCATTTTAGAACATAAACATGTAGGAATTAGCACATATATAAATCCATATGCATGAAAATTTTGCAACTTTAGGTGTTAGGGTGAAAACCATAAACTTTTCTTATTTTTGGTACTTTCCGGTCATTACAGCAATATATAAATAGGTGTTTTAAACCATTACTTTTCATTTAATCACAACAAATATTAGTTATGAACATCAATATGTACAAATTGGTAGCCATTGACCTATCTTATGCATGAAAATTCTAAGTTTAGGGTTTTAGAATGAAAATCATGAGTTTTCTAGCTTTATGCTCTTTCCGTTTATTATAGAAATATGTAAACACCTGGTTTAAATTATTATTTTTTATCCAAACAAAACAAATATTAGATTAGAACTCCATCATACTCAATTCAGCAGCCCTATACACGTGAAATTGTAAATTTTTTCTAACTTTTAAGTTCTAGCATGAAAACGTTGAATTTTCTTATTTTTTGAAACTTTTCGGTCATTACAGTCATATGCAGAAATATGTTTTAATTCAATATTTTTCATCTAAGCATATCAAAAAATAGTTTAGAATCTAAATATGTAGTAGCCGCCCCCCTTAATGAATTTATATTTGAAAATTTCAATTTTTGAGTTATAGGATTCACCTTTGGAGAAATCGCGTAGGAAGGTTGATGTTTTCGATAGAGAAATTAATTTCTCTTTTAAAAACTCACTCAAACTGAATTAAATCTATAGAAATCAGTAAATAAACAAATTAAAAGTAATTTTCTCATAATTTATTTCATAGAAATTAGATTGGAAATTGAAAAGAAAGAAAAACTTATGAATACAGGTGAGAAATCACAAAGTTAAAAGGTGTTTTCTTAATTTCGGTGGAGAGAATTGTTTTGAGAGAATTTTTCTCTCAAAATACAGAAAAATAAAGTGGTGGCTGCTGGAAATATGGTATTGGCCGAATTTTACATTAAATACTAGGGTTTGGAGTGCAATTTCCACTAATACCCTTAATGAGCTAAGTTAAGAGTATTTTAGTGTAGTAGGCTTTTGGATATTTGGGCTTTTTAATTATTTTTGGGGCTAATTATAGGTAATTAAAAATAAAATATTTTTCTTATTATTTTTTGTAAAATTTTTCCCAAAATATTTATTTAAAAATTATTTTAAAATACTCATAAAATTATTTTATGCATAAAAATTACCTTTTTGCATGAAAATTCATTTTATATAAAATAAATTACTTTTTTCTAATTCACCTCAAATAAATCATTTATTTCACAATAATAATTCATATTAGGCATATTAAAATTAATTTAACATGCCACATACCCATAAATACATCACACATGAATTTTCATAAAGTCACACAGTTTGTCACAATAACCCTAAATCCAAACAATTTATCACTAACACTCCTAGGGTAGATATGGGTTGTTATAGACAATGTCGCCGTCATCACAAATTCTAGCTTCCAACTTTATGGCTTTTCTTTACTGCTGCCAGTTCTGCATCGGCCTCCTTTCATTCCTCATTCTTTCTTTACCTCTTTAAGGCTCTTTTAAACCTACAAAATCTTCAAAACCTTTCTCAAATGCAATACAAAAAATATGAAACAAAATTAAATCAAAACACACCCTAAACACATGCAATTCCTAATGAAAACTGCCTAAACAATTGATTCTAAATGTACACATCAAATTCCCCCACACTAGAACTTATACTTATTCTTAAGCAAACACTCAACATCTTCATTTTCAAAATTTTCACCATCCTATTGAACGCATTCAATCTCATGGAAATATTCATTAATTGCTTTACTATCCAATCCCAAGTATTCCCAAAATCAAGAATATTTATTAACAAGGATGCTTAGGCCAAGAATTCTCACATAAACATTATACTTATAAAGAAAAGATAAAACAAAACCATTAACCTAAAATGTACCAATCATAACTAGGTAAATTGCCAAAAATACCAAATACAATTAATCCCAATGGGAATCAATAGGATTTTAAAATATTTAAGCACAAAGGGGTTAATAATAATAATTATTTTTTCCTTTTCTTTTATATTTTTTCTCTTTTTCTTTGTGAGTACGTTTTACGCTCCATCTCACTTTTAACAAGTGCATTTTATGCTCCATCTTTTTTTTTTTTTTAAAAACTAATTAACTAACCCCCCTTTTACTATTAATTCTCCTATATTGTATTCCCAATTAAAAAAAATCTTTTGGTTCTTTTTAACTATTTATACTTAAGTATGAAAGGTAAATTGTGGGTTAGCTAATGTGTTCAAAATTTCTAAACAAACATAATCTAAATGTGAGAGTTCTTAAACTAATCATCCATTTTAATAAACCTTCCTAATTTAAAGAATTACTAAAGGAGAGCACATTTATATTTCAAAACCCCAAGTTGTCAATTAAGTAACAAATAAATTCATTTTAATTGAAAAGATGTCCAATGATTAAGCTACTATTGAGAATGATGATGCTACATACAAATAGAACATTAATTCAAAAAACACACATAAAAAAAATCACAATCTCAACACAATTACATGCTCCCCTACACTTGAATACCATATTATCCCCAATGTGATTCCCATAATAAAAAAAATAATGAAAATATGCAATATGTGCAAAAATAAACAAAAGAAAGTTTAGGAGACTTCCCTTGCTAGTTTGGACATGATGGTGGAGGGGATGGGGTTTCTAGACCAGTTTGATCAAAAAATTTAAAGAGCTTATACCTTTGATAGGATTACTTATTCTCTACATAGAGAAGTCATGAATCCATGTCATCTAATTATGTGCTCACCTTCTTATTATGCTCATCAAAAGCATCTAACCATCATAATACTTGTTTCTAACTGACCTCTTCTTGTTCTTGCTCTTCTTTCTCTACATTTTCCTCAACATCATTAACATTAGTTGAGGAAGTAGTAGGAATACTTGATGTCACATCCCAACTTTTGAGATATGACGGTCCTAGAACATGGGGAGACATAAGGTCACCCATGCCCATAGAACCCATTTATACATATACAAATATTGCCTAGGATTGTACCAAAACCCCATACATTAACTTAAAAACCATTTATAAAGGAAAAACCTTAACTTGCAGAAGCCAAAAGAAATATACTTTAGTACAATCCATAAGGAAATAATAATAAAACTCCAAATAAAGTCACTAGCATAATATTCCAAAATAAAGTTCCCATAATAACTCCTGGAGAGTCTAAGGACTTAATATAGTATGCTAGTATTATAACTTTGACAAGGGAATTTCCTAAGTGGAGTATGTAGCTTGAGCGATCACCTTGCCTCCTCATAATACTCACCTGGAACCACACAAGGAAGAAAGGGTGAGATAGATTATCTCAATGAGTAAACAATAGGGCTTATACAATAACACATATCTCTTAGAAAAGGCTCATAGCTCATAACTCATAGTTTATTATTCATAGTTTGCAATTTAGAAAAGTTCATAAAAATCACACTTATAACACATAACACATAAAGTGAAGGCTGTTGCCATAATCACTCAAACACATAGAATGAAGGCAATTACCATAATCACTCGAACACATAGAGTGAAGGCTATTGCCATAATTACTCAAACATATAAAGTAAAGGCTATTGCTATAATCACTCGAACACATAGCTGATGATTGCTCGCATCGGCATGAGGATTTCTGTATAACAAGGGTTATGAGTACCATAGCTAGAGCTAATGGTAATTACTTATAAAAATAGCATTGAAGAAATGCAATCACATATGGCATAATAACAATAGATGTTTAGCTTATCAAACAAAAGATAAATAACAGTGTAGTTCTAAAAAGAATATAAGTTGGGGCAATAATCACAAAGGTTTTTTATTATAATTGAGTAATCAAAAATGGTTTTGGATAAAATATCCTTTGGCAACCCAAGCTTACAAAGAAATCATTTAGTCATAATTAAAAGTAGGAAAGAACTTGGGCTTCAAGATATTAAAGGTTCATATAACTTGTACTTGTAACTTGAACATAATGTTTACTCACGTTATGGTTCCTTTGCTCCTAGTACTTGTAGCCCTCTTGAAGTTCTAATAATCCTCAAGCTCTATCATACATTACAATTTAATACTTAGCATTTGCTTAATCATCATGCTATCCTATCCCATAACTATCCTATGTACATATCACATTCACATACACTTGGAGTTGCACTTAGAAGTGCACTCATCACTTGCACATAACATGTTGACTTTTACAGTCTTGCATACTTTGCCTTTATAGGCCCATATGAAGAACTCATAACAACTCATATCAAGACTTTTCTAAAGTCAAATAAAATATGTCATGATATAAAAATCAATATACTTAACACTTCCATATATATATCAACTTAACAATAGCCCTTCATGTGTCATGCCCATCTCTTATGATCAATTCATACAATCAATCCCTTCATCAATTAAAGATCAGTAATTCATTATTAACTCATCATAAAACTTATTTCCCATATTAATTAATCATATAAACATATTAATCACATCATAGAAATAGGGTTAGGAAACCCTAGATATACCCTATTGTCTCTAGACTTATCTGGAGTTATTCCTTCATTTAACATGCAATTTAACCATTTATCATTCATGTATACATGTCAATAATCATTAAAATATAGCATATAAAAGTTATAGACATTGGGATAAAATTTCCTACATTGGCTGAATGCCCTACTTAAGGAAGACATGAATTTTTCTTATTTTTTGCACTTTCCATTCATTACAGTAATATGCATAAACGTGGTTTAAACCAAGATTTTTCATATAATCAAAACAAAAATAATTTTAGAACATGAACATGTAGGAATCAGCACCCATATAGATTTATATACATGAAAATTTTCCAACTTTATGTGTTAGGGTGAAGACCATGAATCTTTCTTGTTTCTGGTACTTTCTGATCATTAAACACATGATTTAAATCATTAATTTTCATTCAATCATAACAAAAATTAGTTTAGAACATGAATACATACAAATCGATAGCAATAGAACATGCTTATTGATAAGTGTTAAAAACACTATATTTTGTCCCTTGTTCTTAATGTATTTTATACCTCTAAATTGAGTTTAATCTATTTGTTTTAGTGCTTTCATAGTTCTTTTAGTTAATCTAGTGTCAAAGGATGCCATGATCCGAATGTGATCTAGGATGGTGAAAAGATCCAAGCCAAAATGCTGATTTTTGGAATTATATATGCTATCACAGGTTGAGCCACGGCTGGAATTCCAACTATGTGATAAGAGCAAAGTGGAAAATTATCCAGTAGCTTCCCACATGTGGAGGCATGGTTGGGGTCTCACCCATGGGAAGCTCCATTTTCTTTGATTCTTCCGTTGCCATGGCTGGAACCCTAGCCATAGGACTAGTGGTGCGCATCAGAAATTTTAGAACTATAAAACCAGATTTGACAGTGTTTTGGGGGGAGTCACTAAGGGATTAGAGAGAGGATAGTAAGGGAGAGAAGAAATTGAAGATCGCAAATCAAAGAACAAGATTTCTCTACACTTAATTCATGAATTGTTTGGGATTTCTTACTTCTTTAATTCTTTCTTTAGTTTCAATGTGTGATATGAACTAATTCTTTCCAATTTGGGTATTGATGAACCCTAGAACCTTTTGTATAGATTGAATTACTTTTTATTCAATTAAATCATTCCTTAAGTTATTTTATCTTTATGAATATTATTGCTTAAATTCCAATTAATAATTGCATGCTTATTAGTTGGGGATTGTTTTCACATAATTGACTAAAGATAGCTTTATGTGAATGGATCACTCATAGAGATTGAGGGTTGATTGGGGCACTAGAGATAGGCTTACAAGACTTCTTTAGTAGATAGTTTCTCGAATCTAAACCTAATTCAGTTTGCTTGAGAAGAGATTCCTTGCATTCCTCTTGGGAAATAGGGATTTAATTGCTCGAGAGAGATTTTTATCTAATTTAGTGAAACGCCAATTTAACTTATGGAATGAATTTGATTGATGTATAGTTCATGATATACAATTAAGGCCTAGGGGGATTCAATACCTGAATGGGCTTTTATTTCTAATTTCATCTCTTTTTTCCTTCTTGTTATTTGACTTAATTTATATTTTAGTTTAGTTGAATATAATTATAATCATTTTCATCAACACCAATTTGATTCACTAAACATTAGCAGACATTTTGAGCTAGTACTTAGCTAAAGTCTCCAGTGGAACAATAACTCATTCACTACTATATTACTTGTGCGATCTGTACACTTGCAGAATACGCATCAAGTTTTTGGCACTGTTGCCGGAGACTTTTTAGAGTAATATTAGCAATAGAATTGAAGCTGGTGATTTAGTTTTTATCTTTATTTGTTATTTAATTTTTGTTTTGTTTTCTTTGCGAAATTCTTTTTCCAAGTACCCTTTTCTATTTATGACTAGACCTAGTTCCTCTAATCTATTTGAATTTGATCCAGAGTTAGAGAGAACATTAAGACAAAAGCGAAAAGAGGAATGGGAACTAGCTTTGGTGGGAGAGGTAGCAGACCTGGAAGGTGTTGATTTAGAGGAAGAGGTTGAAATAATGGCAGAAAACCAACCAAGAACCATGCAAGAATATGCAAGGCCCACTCTTAATGGGGCTAACTCAAGTATAAGGAGGCTGACAATTATTGCAAATAATTTTGAAATTAAGCTGAATGTGATACAAATAGTGCAATAGACTTGCCAATTTGATGATCTCCTAGATGAAGATCCTAATACTCGTCTTGAGAATTTTTTAGAGATTTGTGATACATTTAAGATCAATAATGTCTTAAATGATGCGATTAGGCTGCGTATTTCCTTTTTCACTCTGGGACAAATCGAAGAAATGGCTCAAGTCTTTCTCAGTCAGTACTTTTACTATATGGACTCAATTGACAAAGAAATTCTTAGAGAAATACTTCCCACCATCTAAGACTGCTAAGTTGAGGAACGACATAACTTCCTTTCTTTAGCAAGATGGTGAGACTCTTTATGATGCATGGGAAAGATTTAAAGACTCATTGAGGAAGTGTCCGCATTATGGCCTTCCACTATGGCACTAGATTCAAACCTCTTATAATGGTTTGAACTATACAAGCAAATAGTTTATCGATGCGGCAGCCGGTGGTTCTATCAACAACAAGACACTTGAAGAGGTAAGGGACTTGATTGAAGACATGACTCTCATAAACTATCAGTGGCAAGTCCCTAGAGATCAGAGAAGGATTGGAGGAGGTGGTTCACATTAGGTGGACCTAATTGTTACATTGACTGCTTAGCTTGAAGCCATGAACAGAAAAATAGATTTCTTGATGGCATCTTCATCTGTAAGACAAGCCCAAGTTATGTGTTGTGATTGATGTGGGGGAGGACACCAAACTGAAGATTGCCAAAGTGGCAATAATTTTGCCAAGCCAGAGCAGGCAGATTATATAGGAAATGCTCCAAGGCAGCAGGACAACTCCTACAGTAATACATATAATTTAGGGTAGAGGAATCACCCTAATTTCTCTTGGGGTAATCAGTCTAACCTGAGACCTCCACCTAGATTTCAGTAGCAGCCTCATTACCAGTAAGCTCCACCTAAAAAGACTTCTTTAGAGGAAATGATGGAGAAATTTATTGAGTCATCTAACCAGAGGCATAAGGCAGCTGAGATAGCACTTAGGAATCAACAGGCCTCTATTCATAATTTAGAGAATCAGATGGGCCAGATTGCTAAATTGCTTAGTGACCGAACGCAAGGAAGTTTGCCTAATAACATCGAGGCAAACCCAAAAGAATAGCTAAAAGCAATCACTCTAAGGAGTGGCAAGCAAATTAAGGGGGCTGTTAAGAAAAACCAAGAAGAAGCAGTTAGGGAAGAGGCACAGGGTGCCATTTACAAAAAAGCTAAAAAGGAAGTTATAGAGAGGGAAAAGGCAGCAGTAGAGAAAGAGAGAAAAGAAGCAACACAAGAGCCTGCCCTGACGGTAAAGGAGTATCAGCCTCGAGTGCCATATCCAACTCGATTGCATAAGGATAAAATGGATGCTAAGTTCGGTAAGTTTTGTGAATTATTTAAGCAACTTCATATTAACATACCATTTGCCGAGACTTTATCACAAATGCCCAAATATGCTAAGTTTTTAAAGGAGCTACTTTCTAACAAAAGAAAGCTTGAAGAGGTATCATTTGTGCATTTGTCAGAAAAGAGCTTGGCAATTTTGCAAAGAAGGTTACCTAAGAAGTTGAAAGACCCTAGTAGTTTTAATATTCTATGTTTCATAGGTAACCTTTCAATTGAAAATGCCTTAGCTGACTTGGGGGCTAGCATTAGTGTTTTGCCCTACAAGATGTTTAAAGAATTAGGTATTGGAGAACCCAAACCAACACATATGACTATTCAGCTAGCTGATAAGTCTGTGGTACATCCTCGAAGGATTTTGGAAGATGCGTTGGTAAAAGTTAAGGAATTTATTTTCTTTAATGACTTTGTCATCATTGATATGGATGAGGACACAGATGTTTCTTTTATACTTGGTAGGCCATTCTTGAATACAGCCTGTGCCTTTATTGATGTCTGTGATGGCACATTGACTTTGAGAGCGGGAAGTGAAAAAATTATCTTTCATATTGCTAATGCTATGAAATACCCACTTGAACTTGATGAGATGGATTCATGCGATGATGTTATTGAGCATGAAACCATCAATTTTATTACTAACAATGTTTCCAAGGATCCCCTTGAGTTGTGTTTGGTGTAGGAAAATGTTGAGGATCAAGAAGCAGCAAAGCAGCTGGCTTATTTGGAGGCAAACAAGTCATTTAAGAGTCGGGCATTTAAAATAATTAAAATGCCCAAGGAAGAAAAGATGAGGCCTTCATAGTAGACCTACTTGTTCTGGAACTTAAACCCCTCCTAGAGCATCTTGAGTATGGATTCTTGATAGAGGGAAAGAAGTTACCGATCATTTTAAATGCTAGCTTATCTTCCTAGCAAAAAGCTAGAATGATTGAAATGTTGAAAAAGTATAAGAAAGTAATAGCTTGGAAGATAACAGATATTGAGGGTATCAGTCCGTCATTCTGCACTCATAAAATACTTATGGAGGATGAATTTAAAGCAGTTGTGCAACCACAAAGGAGACTAAACCTGAAGATGATGGAGTTAGTGAAGGCTGAGGTGATCAAATTACTTGATGCAGGAATTATCTATCCAATTTCAGATAGCTCCTGGGTAAGTCCAGTTCAAGTAGTACCAAAGAAAGAAGGAATGACCGTAGTGCCTAATGAGAATAATGAACTCATCCCTACAAGAACGGTCATTGGATGGAGGGTTTGTATTGACTACCGGAAGCTAAATGATGCAATCAGAAAAGATCATTTTCCATTACCCTTTATCGACCAAATGTTAGAATGGTTGTCTAGACATGAATACTATTATTTTTTAGATGGTCTGTCAGGTTACTTTTAGATTTCTATTACTCCAAAAGACCAAGAAAAGACAACTTTTACCTATTCATATGGTACTTTTGCATATAGGAGAATGCCATTTGGTTTGTGCAATGCACCAACCACTTCCCAATGGTGAATGATGGAAATTTTTGACAAGTTGATTAATATCATAGAGGTTTTCATGGATGACTTTTTAGTCTATGGGGACTCCTTTAATGACTGTCTACTAAATTTAGAGAGAGTTTTAACTCAGTGTGAAGAGACCCATCTTGTGCTCAACTAGGAGAAGTGTCACTTTGTGGTTAGTGAAGGCATAGTTTTAGGGCACAAGATTTCATGCAAGGGTATTCATATGGATTGAGCAAAAATTGAAACCATTGAAAAATTACCACCTTCTACTACTGTGAAGGAGATTAGAAGCTTTTTGGGGGCATGCTGGGTTTTATCAGAGGTTTATCAAAGACTTCTCAAAAATTGCTTGCCCTTTGACAAGGTTGCTTGAGAAGGATACTGAATTTATCTTTGATGGAGAGTGCCTAAAAGCCTTTAATATTTTAAAAGAGAAGTTGATACATGCTCCGATCATGGTGGCCCCTAATTGGAATCTTACCTTTGAGTTGATGTGTGATGTGAGCGACTTTGCAGTAGGGGCAGTTTTGGGCCAAAGGGAGGAGAAACATTTTCACCCTATCTATTATGCTAGTAAAACACTAAATGAGGCTCAAGCTAATTACACCACCATAGAAAAAGAGTTGTTGGCTATTGTTTTTGCTTTTGACAAGTTTCGTTCATATTTGATCTTGTCAAAGGTAGTGATTTACATGGATCACTCGGCTTTGAGATACTTGTTCTAAAAAACTAATGCAAAGCCGAGATTTATCTGATAGGTGTTATTGCTGCAAGAATTTGATTTGGAGATATAAGACAAGAAAGGAGCAGAAAACCTTGCAGTATATCATTTGTCTAGATTAGAGAACCTAAACTTGGAGCAGCTGAAAGAAGAGGATATTGATGATAACTTCCCTCATGAGTAGCTCTACGCTATGGTAAGTTTGGTAAGTGGTTCTAATCTTAATCTTCAATTTCCTTAGTTTGTGGATTTTGCAAATTTTCTTGTTGCTAGGGAACTTCCAAAAGATTTTTCATATCAGCAAAAGAAGAAATTCTTTTCTGACCTAAAATATTACTTTTGGGAGGATCCTTTTCTTTTTAGAATTTGTGCTGATAGGATAATCAAGAGATGTGTGGGATGGCCCAAGAATATGAGCATTCTAGAGCAATGTCATAGTGGGCTAGCTGGAGGACATTATGGACCTAGCAGGACAACTCAGAAAGTCTTAGAATCGAGTTTCTATTGGCCAACTCTTTTCAAGGACAGCTATAACTTTGTGCAACAATGTGATCGTTGCCAAAGAACAGGTAACATCTCATCTCATGATGAGATACCCCAAAATGGTATTCTTGAGTGTGAGGTTTTGATGTCTGGGGCATCGACTTCATAGGACCTTTCCCTAGTTATTTTGGTAATAAATACATTTTAGTAGCTGTTGATTATGTGTCTAAATGGGTAGAGGCTCAAGCTTTACCCACTAACGATGCTAGGGTGGTAGTGAAGTTCCTTAAGAAACTCTTCTCTAGGTTTGGCACTCCAAAAGCCATTATAAGGGATAGAGGGACTCACTTTTGCAACAACCAATTAGAAAAAAGTATTGAAAAGATTAGGTGTTACACACAAACTTGGAACTCCCTGTCATGCACAAATGAATGGTCAGGTAGAAAACTCGAATAGAGAGCATAAGAGAATTCTTGAGAAGTCAATAGAGAATTCTAGGAAGGATTGGTCAAAAAAGCTTAATAGCGCTCTATAGGCTTATAAGACTGCCTATAAAACCCCTTTGGGTACCACACCATACAGATTGGTTTATGGCAAGGCTTGTCATTTACCGGTTAAGATTAAGCATAAGGCCTATTGGGCTATAAAGCAAGTTAACCTTGATTTAGATGCTGCAGGTATCAAAAGAAATTTGCAGGTTAATGAGCTTGATGAATGGCGATTGGCAGCTTATGACAATCTAAGAATGTACAAGGAAAGAACTAAGAGATGGCATGATTCTTGAATTAAGCAAAGGAGAGCCTTCAAAGTAGGAGATAAGGTATTGCTTTATAACTCTAGGCTGAGGCTTTTCCCTAGAAAATTAAAGTCTCGATGGTTAGGTCCATCTGTGGTTAAAAATATATTCCCTTATGGAACAGTTGAATTGAGTCATCCTAAGAAGGGTGATTTTAAAGTAAATGGTCAAAGGCTTAAACTATATTTTCGGGGAGAATTGAATCAACTGACAGAGATTGAGTATCTCTAGGATTCAGGGTGAGTAATCACCCTAAACGTCTAGCTAAGATGACGTTATTGAAGTGCTAGGTGGCAGGCGACCCACTGCTTTAATTAAGCTTTATTTTCTATCTTAAGTTGTTTTCAAAGATAAAAACAATAAAAAATATATGTATATATATATTATTTTAAGTACTTCAATTTTATTTTTTTATTATTATTTTATTTTATTTTATTTTAGTCTTTGTTTTAGTTATTGTTGCTCATTGGTTGCATTGAATTTGTCATGCAGTTTTGAGGGGAGGAAAAGATTAGTTGAGAATGCATAACCTACCTAAGCCCCCATGAAATTGTCATTCATTGTGGGTTTTTAATAAGAGAATTACACAAATAGACTATGCTCTGAACTGAATTTGTTGCTCTTACCTAGTTGAAATTAGGATTGCAAGTATGAGTTCTAAGAATCCTAAAGGCCATAGCTCTAAAAACAAAAGGGATTCCTCTCCTCCATCCATGACCCATGAACAAGTAACAGCTTTTTATGCTTACAATAGGGCATACCCAGCTATGAATGAGTGTACTTTCTCCCTGGAGGAGATAGTGGTAATGGAAAAATAGGAGAAAAAGGCTGATGATGCTCAAACCAATGCTACAGAAAGCAATTTCATGTAGCAAGAACCACAAAAAGGGGAGAGCAGTGAACCTCCAAAGGTGAAAAGGGGAAGAGGGAGGCCTAGGAAGGAGAAGTGAGGAGCTATCTTGACTTAGTTTAGATTACACTAGAATGAACTTTACTAAATAATTGTAATTCTAGGCTAGGCATTCCATCTATCTTTCTTGTATGAGCAATTGGCTATCTTTCATGTTTCTTCTTTTCTTTTCATTATGTTCTATCTTAATGTAGTTCTTATGTTCATGCATAATTTCCATGGCTCCGCTTTTGTCTTTGAGTTGTTTGTTTTATCTTAAAAAAAAGGGGAAAATTGGATGGCACGGTTGAAACATCAGTTGTACCTTGAGTCGTGTGATAAGAAAACTTAATATCTTTTTGGTAGTAACATGGCACAACTGAAACCTCAGCCGTGCCTCTAGCCATGTGATAAGGGAATTAATTTTTTCTTTGGCAGAAGCATCACACGGTTGGGACCACGACTGAGTCTCTAGCCATGTGATAAGGTGATTTAAATTTTCATTTGGCAGAAGCATCACATGGCTGGGACCACAGTTGAAGCCCAAGCCGTGTGATGCACCTAAAGAGTCTTTATCATGCCCATGAGTGGAATCCTAGCCGTGGGGTCACCTGTGGGCACTGCAAATAAAAGAAAAAAAAAAAACAACAGTTCACACAACCCCCAAACACTCACATTTTCATTTTCTCTCTTTTCTTTCTTCTTCCTCTCACCTCACCCACACTCAAATCACACACACCATCCCTTTCCAACCAATTTTCGCACTCAAGGAAGCATTCTTTAAGTAATTTCAACCACACATACTCTCTCTCTTCAGATTCTTCACCACAGGTATGGATTTTTGCTTATTCTTTAATTTTTGGCTCATTTTCTTATTTTAAATCAATTTCTTCTTATGCTTTGTCAAGATTCACATGATTGAGGGTAGAATTTTTGATTCTAGGAATTTGGGTTGTGCAAAAATATAGTGCATCTGATTTCTAGTGAGAGAAAGATATGGATTTGGGCAATAAGGGTGTTTTGGATTGCTCTTTGATGGTTATTCCTAATTTGATAACTCTCTATTACTTAAATTGCCTGGGTTTTTATTGCTCAACTGGTTGAATTGTAGTTTGCTTGACTTTCTACAACAAGTGTTTGAAATTGGGTTAAGCATATAATTGTATTTTCTGTTTTTGGAAATCAATTGCTTCTGACGTCGTAATGCCAAAATTCTAACGAAGATATTCCCCTGTTGTTTTTGTTGTTTTGGGTTAGCTTATGTTGTTTTGTAGCTATGGGATCTAAGAAATCCTCCACCAAGGTAATCAAATTGCCCACCAAATAGGCTAGAGGGGAAGGCAGTTCCCGCAACCCCCCACCAACAGTGGCCCCCACAGTTTCTTTCATTCTGAACCATGTGTGTGTCTAATTTGCTGACTTGGAGTCTTGTGCTCGCTTTAAGCAATTGGCCAACAAGGACTTCGAGCCTACACGTCAAATTGACTGGGGCTTTATGCAATAAATTGGCATAGACGAGGAGATTCGGGGATGGACATCACAGCCGGGCTGGAAGGGATTTTTTGTGATAGCTAAGCTAGCTTAACTGGAATTGACGTTGGAGTTTTATTGTACCCTTTAAGTTGATTTGAAGGTGGAATAAGGTGTCATATATGGAGACGGAGCTACATATTGACTTCTATCATGAGACTCCTATGGGTTTTCCAGATCATAATGTCCCCAATCAGGTGTGGGACAAATTTATTCCGGTGGGTAAGAGATTTGATGCCTTGGTCTTTAAGGCATCCTAGTTCACCTCTTTCAATCTGCGAGTTCTTCATTTTCTTCTGATGAAGACCATTTTCGGCATATGAGACAGTGGAGGGGCTATGATTAGATAGGAGCTCTTTTATTTGATGTGCATGTATGAGGACAAGCAGTGCAATGTGGCCTATTCTCTCATGCAGTTTTTTGATGATCAGTGCAAGAGGGGCAAGTCTAGCGCATTGATTAGAAGGATATATATCACCAAACTCGCTCGGAGCTTGGGTGTCTTTGATGGGTTGCCTTTGATGACACTAGATGGCATGCCTAAGCTGATTGGGTATGCCACATTGCTGCGGATGGATATGACGAAGAGCTTCATGCTATCCTTTGCCCCTTCACCAGATCCCGTAGCTCCTAAGCTAGCCTCTAATCCTGCTACTGACCCTACTACTCAGCCTCCTATTGATGCTGGTACTTCTGCTACCCTTGGGCCTTCTTCTTCCTCAACTGTACCTCATTTCTCCAACCCAACCCTGTTCTAGGATTGGATGTCATATATGAGGGAGGATGATGTAGACAACAGGAAGCCCACTGAGTTTGAGAGACAGATATGTCGGTTAGAGAGGACTATGACCGGTCTTCAGGTTTAGCAGAATAGACTCCTCACCAACCAGCATCAGATCTTGACTATGTTGTAGTGCCAGTAGGAGACACTTGAGTTCGAGGTGCAGAGTCAAGCATGGCTTCAGTAGTCTATGCTAGATTATTAGGGCACTCAAGGATATGTGCCTCCTACCCCTACACCGCAACCACGGCAGCGATAGCCTCCAGTTTAGGTTGAGCCAGATGATGGCGAGGGGAGTGACGACTCCGATGTGGCCATGGATGATTGACCCTTCCATTTTCTTTTTCTTTTTCTTTTATTCTTTTTTATATTTTCCGCTTTGGATTATTGTACTTATGCTAATTAGGCTTATTTTTATTTTTTCTTTTATTTTACTTTATTTTATTTTATTTCTCTTTTTATGTTTTATGTTTTATTTTGTTTTTCTTTTTTTTTCTTAGCCTAATGTGGGTCTGTAGAATAGATAATGACATGGCATGGACTTTTGAACAGACTGACATGGAAATTTAATGACAGGCTAGTTTTTCTATTTCTTTCTTCTTCCCTTTATATGTTTTTCTTTATATTCATTCTCAAACACATTCGAGACAATGTGTTATTTAAGTTTGGGAGAGGGATATTTATGTGTTTATTTGTTTATTTATTTATTTTTTCTGTCCTGTTGTGGCTCAAGTGAGCTAAATTGTAATAATGGCATGAATTGGAGTGATTCCCTTTTTAGCTCATAATTGATGATTATTTTTCTTTATATATGACAATCTCTCGTTGATGTTTGGCTCGGTTGAATTGATCATTTGCTAAGGATTAAGTGTAACAGTCGTAATTAGGGAATTAAGCTGATGAAATTTGCATTACTAGAGTTTGAAACCTTAGTTACATTTTCAAGCATATGTTGATTCCTTTGTGACTTGATTTAAGATTAGTAAGATATACTTAATATCTTAGGTTTATTGACTATTTTTCTTGATATAAAAATAATAATAATACTAATAATAAGAATCATAAAAAAAAAAAAGAAGAAATTTTTTTTTTTTTTGCATATGGAGCTTTGAAAATTTTTCCCTATTCTGCTAATTTCGTCTCTTCTAACCTAAGGAGTTGAAATTATGAATATTGCCAGTAGCCATTTGGATTCATGATTCTAGTTGAGTAACTGGAGGTTGGCATCACAAATGTTTACCTTTGTATAAAAAGGCTAGTATGATGATTCAAACAAGTCAGGCTCCTTGAAAAAAAAGTGTGCAATAAAGTTACATTTGAATGTTAAAGTCAATAGAAAAATCGAGAGAGTAGTCAGGTACCTAAGAGAAAATCCTTCATTTCTTGCTTTTGTTTGGCTTTTGTTTCTTTCAGATTGTATGCTCAATCTTGTAACTCTAGAATTTAGACTTCATGATTGTGAGTTTTATCTTTGCATCTGAAGGTCTTTTATTTGTAGATCCTTTAATTTGACTACTACATTTGAGAATTAGTTGTTGATTATGATATTCGAGCCTTATTGATTTAAGTATTGTCAATCTTGGTGTTTTCTTTTGGCTTTAAAGGGGTTGTCCATTTTCTAAACTATTATTGTAATTTAGTTTGCTTGAGGACAAGCAAAAACTCAAGTGTGGGGGAATTTGATAAGTGTTGAAAACACTATATTTTGTCCCTTGTTCTTAATGTATTTTATACCTTAAATTGAGTTTAATCTGTTTGTTTTAGTGCTTTCACAGTTCTTTTACTTAATCTAGTGTCAAAGGATGCCATGATCCGAATGTGACCCAGGATGGTGAAAAGATCCAAGCCAAAATGTTGATTTTTGGAAGTATATAGGTTGCCACGAGTTGAGCCACGACTAGAATTCCAGTCGTGTGATAAGAGCAAAGTGGAAAATTATCCAGTAGCTTCCCACAGGTGGAGGCACGGCTAGGGTCTCACCCGTGGGAAGCTATGTTTTCTTTGATTCTTTCGTTGCCATGGCTGCAACCCCAGACATGGGTCTAGTGGTGCGCATCAGAAATTTCAGAACTATAAAATCGGATCTGACAGCATTTTGGGGGGAGTCACCGAGGGATTAGAAAGAGGATAGTAAGGGAAAGAAGAAATTGAGGATCGCGGATCGAAGAACAAGATTTCTCTACACTTAATTCATGAATTTTTTTGTGATTTCTTACTTCTTTAATTCTTTCTTTGGTTTCAATGTGTGATATGAACTAATTCTTTCTAATTTAGGTATTGATGAACCTTAGAACCTTTTGTATAGATTGAATTACTTTTTATTCAATTAAATCATTCCTTGAGTTGTTTTATCTTTATGAATATTATAGCTTAAATTCTAATTAATAATTGCATACTTATTAGTTAGGGATTATTTTCATATAATTGACTAGAGATAGCTTTATGTGAATGGATCACTTATAGAGATTAAGGGTTGATTGGGGCATCAGAGATAGGTTTACAAGATTTCTTTGGTAGATAGTTTCTTAAATCTAAAACATGACCTAATTGAGTTTGCTTGAGAAGAGATTCCTTGCATTCCTCTTGGGAAATAGGGATTTAATTGCTCGAGAGAGATTTTTATCTAATTTAGTGAAACGCCAATTCAACTTATGGAATGAATTTGATTGATATGTAGTTCATGATATACAATTAGGGGCTAGGGGGATTCAATACCTGAATGGGCTTTTATTTCATATTTCATCTCCTTTTTCCTTCTTGTTATTTGACTTAATTTATATTTTAGTTTAGTTTGAATATAATTATAATCATTTTCATCAACACCAATTTGATTCACTAAACATTAGTAGACATTTTGAGTTAGTACTTACCTAAAGTCTCCAATGGAATGATAACTCATTCACTACTATATTGCTTGTGTGATCTGTACACTTGTAGATTATGCATCACTTATGCATGAAAATTCTAAGTTTAGAGTTTAGAGCGAAAATCATAAGTTTTCTTGCTTTTTGGTGTTTTCCGATCATTACAGTAATACACAGAAATATGATTTAAATCAATATTTTTCATCTAAACACAACAAAAATCAGTTTAAAACACAATAAAACACAAATTGGCAGCCCTTCCCCTTGTTGTGCATGAAAATTTCAAACTTTGAGTTTTAGGGTTCACCTTTGCAGGATTCGCATAGAGAGGTTTGTATTTTCAGTAGAAAAATTGATTTCTCTCTAAAAAATTCATCTAGGCTGAATTTAATCAATATAAATTAGTAAATACTTAGTTCAAAATAATTTTCTTATTATTAGGTTCATAAAAATTGAATAGCAAATTGAAAGGAAAGGAAAAACTTACAAAACGGTTGCGAAATCACAAAGTTTAAAGGTATTTTGTGAATTTCAGTAGAGAGATTATTTTTGAGAGAATTTTTTTGCTGGAAATATGAAGAATAATAGAATGGTGGTTGTAACAAAGGGGCTGGCCAAATTTCACTTAAATATTAGGGTTTTGGGTGTAATTTCCAAGTTTACCCTTAATGAGATAGGTGAGGAGTGTTTTGGTGTAGTGGGCTTTTGAGAATTTGGGCTTTTTATTTAATTTATGAGCTGATTATAGATAATTAAAAATAAAATATTTTTCTTATTATTTTCATTAAAATTCGCCCAAAATATTTATTTAAAAATATTTTAAAAATGCTAAAAAATTATTTTATACTTAAAAATCGATTTGTGCATAGAATTTCACTTTATGTGAAATAAATTATTTTATGTATATACACTTTATATAAATCACTTATTTTGCAATAAATATTCATTTTATGCATATTAGAATTAATCTAACATGCCATATACTCATCAATCACACCACACACGAATTTTCATAAAGCACATATTTTGACATAAGAGCTCTAAATTCAAGAAATCAATCATGAAACTCTCAGTGTAGGTGTAGGTTGTTACACTTGATTGCACATCACACCTTATTTGTTCACACTTTCGGGTGGCAAGGTCTTTTAAAGTCCTATCATATATCAATAACCTCTGACTGAATCAAAGCATCAATGGTGAAATTTCCTCCCCTCAATTTCTCCATAATTAGACTATTGTCATCGAGAACTTTTAAGTACAAAGCAAGTCCAGTTATAATATGGCCTATAGAAATGGTGGCTTTAGGATGTATCACAATATACATCAAACTTTAAAAAATGTAGTATGTGGTGGAAATTTTGTGATTTATGTGCAAACACCACAACATGAATAATTCCTTAGTAGACACCTTATTACTTTCTAATTTGCCAAAAATAGCATGACATTTAAACTTGTACAAAATCAAGTAACTATGGTCTCTAATTAACCCATTAGATGCATTGTGACTATCAAATTTGTCCAAACCACTTAATTTCTTTCAAAATTTATCAACATCAAAATTTTTGACAAAATCAGTACTACCCCTTTCTGGAAGTCCAAAAGCCCTAAACAAATATCATAACTAGTTTTATACTCTTTTCCCAACATCCTACATTCTAAAATTTTATCACTTAAAGTTGAATACTTGAAAGTAGTGAAAAATTCATGAGTTAGTTCCGTAGAAGTAGAATATTTCGTCTCTCTAAACTTTACCTAACCCAGTTTAGCACATAATTGTTCTAATTTTTCCTTCAATTTAATTATTTCTAAGGCATGGACATCTAAATACCTATAAGGATGCATAGAATGTTTGGTTAAGGAAATATACCTCTTGCCTTCTTCTTCATTAGATATGGGAGAAGGAGCACCAAATTTGTAGGCAATATCATTTACTTCACTCTCTTCCATTCTTATTTTGTCCTTTTTTGAGATAGCCTTCTTAGCCATACTTTTGACACTTGAAGCCATGAATTTCTTGGCTATTTGAAGGAATTTAGGGGTGGTTAAGTTTAGGAGAAGAAATTTGGGAAATTATGGAGAGATTTAAGAGTTAAAGGGTTAAGGTTTTGAAAAAAGGTATAGAGAGATAGAGATTTGAAAGGAAGAAGAAGATGAATAAGGGAGAATGGTTGCGCACATGCCATTTTAAAAGAGGCCTTTTTTTTTCAAGTTTATGCAGTCATCGCTCCCAGGAGGAATGGTGTGCTCACGACACTACCAGATGCAGCCCACTATTGCACCCGCGATGCATAATGCGACCGCGACATTGTGAGATCTCGCCTAAACACCCTTCCCTTGCTTGGGGGAATTTTTGCCTTAAGGAAAGGCAAACAATTAAGAAGGTTATGGAATGAACTCTAGTGCTCACGATTGGAGTGGCTATTGCTCAAAAAATGGATTTGTGGTTTTAAAAAAAGATTTCAGAACTTGCCACCTTAATTTATTTTCTAAAATAGGAAAATTAAGGAAAAACACATTCGTGATTCCAATTTTTTAATTTTAGTTAATTAATTTACCCAATGATAAAATTACTAGCCTCAAACAAGATTAAGTTCAGGGACTAGGTTTTTGATTAAATAATTCAAATTTGGCTCTTAAGTTTAATTTGACTTTGAAAATTAATTTCATGAATGACAAGTATTAAATGACAATTATAATATTATGATTAATGCATGAGCATGATAAATGCATGGAGAAAAGTAAAATAAAACCTCTATAAATTAAGGAGAGTGTTCCCTCTAGTCCTTATAGATTCTAGGGGAACCGCATAGTCACTCCTTAATTCCAAATTAAACTAACTACATAAATTAATTAAAAGGTGGAATGGAGATTAAAACCCACATAGTTTGTTCCACGATTAAGTGGAAGGGTTTATGGGTTGATTAGATTGATTGATTTAATTTCAATTTATATATGAGAGAAAAAGGCTAATACCTTTGTTTTTGGTGGATGGAGGGTTTTACCGAATCAAAGTTCTGTTTTATTGAGAAAGGGTGATTAGATTGATTGTAGGATTGATTAATTAACTAAAATGATTAATTAACTAATTAAAATGATAAATTAATTAATTTGGATGAAGGGTAGATTAAAAAAGGATTAATTTTATTTTGAAAAAAAAAGGATTAATTAATTAATTGAGTAATTATTTTTAATTTAAAAAAAGTTTTATTTAATTCAAAACATTAATTAACTTACTTAGAGTGAGATAATTAATTAATTAAAAAGATTAATTAATTAATTAGAGAGTGGTTGGAGGGAGAAGAAAGGAATTTGAGGATAACAATCTACTCAAACTCAAGGCATTGAAGAGAAATGAGAAATTGGGGGCCTATTTATAGGTAAAGAGAGTTAAAGGTAGTATAGAAAGTAAAAATGTGAAAAGATAATGAGGGTAGGACTAGAAATTGGATTGGAGAGGGGTAAAAGGATCATTTTCTGCACCAAAAGGGGGACCACCTACATTAGAGGAGTGCAGCGCTGCACTAGAAGGATGCAGCTACCACACAGGACTTATGCTGTGGCACAAGGCTACCATACAGTTGCCACACGGGGTAGGCTAGGCTCGCTTTTTGAGATTTTTTCAGTCAGTTTTTAGAGGTTTTAGATCAGTTTTTGAGAGTTTCAGGTCTAGAAAATTCATTGGGTGGCTTTAATAGAGTCAAAATTAATTTTTGAATAATCAAGTAGTCAATCTCAAGGGAAATTCAGTCATTTTTAAGAAAGTTGCTATTTGATATAGAAGGTCCAATTAAGGTTGGAGAAGTGTCAGTATCTAAAAATTAAGTATCCTCATACTAATATGATTGAAAGCCCAATTTTTACTCTAGGGGCACTGTTGAAGGAATGGTGGAGCCAAATGCAGTGGAAGGAAAGTGGTGAGGTGAAATTTCAAACATCTTAAAATTTCACTTCACCCAATTTTGGTCCAAAATTCATTCAAGCAATCAATTAATTTATGTGTAAAACACATATGCATATATAAAGAAGAAGGAAAAGTAATCATATTACCTCTTGTAGGTTCCTTCTTTCTTTAACAAAGAGCTTCCTAAGTGTGAAGCCTCTAGATCATCCACACCTAGCTCACCTCTAAGTTTCCTCTTGGTTTCTTTAGTGTTCTTAAATCACTCTCTTAGTTGCCCAATTTGATTCAAGATTTCCCTCAAAATCCTTTAGGAAGTTTAAGGTTTCTCTTTGGTTTGTTTTGGACTAAATAGATTTTCAATTTGCAAGCAATTGTTCTTTTACAAAGAACAAAGAAAAGAAATAAAGATCAAAAGAAAATTGAAGAAACACTTTCTTCATAATTTCTTTATCTCTCTCAAATTTCTCTTAAGATACTTCAAACATAAACATGATGTTCTCTCTTGTTTATGAAGAAAATGAACATAAAACCCTTTTATACTTATTTTCTTCAAAACTTGACTCTTAAGTCTTTATAAAGACTTGAACACCCTTTCACATTCTTCTAGCTCACCATTTTGTGAAAGGGCAAAGTGGACTTTGCTTCTTTAAATGGTGAAATGACAATTTTATCTTTTAAGGTAATTGACATTTCTATTAGCCAAAAGATGTAATTACAATTTTAACCTTAGTAGAAAATTCTCTAACCCCTAAACCCATCATACGGGCTTATGAATAGTGAATTTTTTTAAATTCCTAAATTACCTCTTAACCATATCACATATGGGCTTAGACCACATTCATGTGTTAAGAGTTTTTACTAAGCTTAAAATTAAGTCTTTGATTTAGTCCAAGTCATTTTTCAATTTAATCTTTCTCATTTGCGTCATATACAAATTAAGATTTAATTGAATAGAAACCTTCATAGATTAAACATTAAGACATACTAGGGTCCTTGTAAATTAAATTACATGTTTAATCATTTTACCACTAGTCAATTAATTAAACGCTTCAATTAATTATTATGGTAAACCTTTTTTATACTTAGAAGGTGATCACTATTGGGTGTGTGACTTTCTAGGTTCATATCTAATTAGCAATGGAAATGAGAAAACAATTTTCTCTACTAATTAAAATCTCCACTTCACATTTAGTCCCATAAGGCATTAGGGACATCTAGCTTTCCATGTTACGACTACCTAATTAGAAATGAATGTTTATAGTTGATAACTTTAAACATCACATGGATCATCGATCATAAATTATCATACACTAGAATCCGTTCATTAAAGATCCCAATCTCGGCTAGGGTAATGGTTTATGTCAAACCCTAATGTGCCTCGATTCTATATCCTTATCTCAGTTCTAATTCTTGATGAGATTAGATTCCTACTAGAAACTCTTTCTAGTGAATCTGTCTGTCCTGGCCAGGAGCTTTAGTTATCAAGAATAACCAAATAGCATAGGATCTTAATCTCGTTCACTTGAGGTAATGAATTCTATCTTAGCGATCACTTGCCTCCATACATAATAAATTAGAACCATCACATGCCATATATTCGTACATGAATAGTATGTCTATTTAAGCAGTAATAAATTTGAACTTCCTATATATAAGATATAGTATCCCTTAAGTCAAAGGATTATATGCACTATTATGATCTAGATGATAAATAATTGACAAGTAGTAAAACCCCATATTATTATCATCTAACATCACAGTTTGACTATTCATTATATGAATATTCACAGTTTGTGTCGACATCACATGTTAAGCAGCATGGGACTCATTACCTCTATAATCATCTGTATCACATACTGATTATAGAAAACAAACAGAGGTGATGGTCTTCTAAAATTAATGATGCCCAGTCATTAATCCTATGACCATGAACATATTTAAAATATTTATACAAGAGTGATCTGGCTCCCATATTCTCAACACTTGAGAATAGATCCTCTTACAAATACTTAAGGACTATATTCAATAATATGAAACCCTTTTCACTTTATGAATATATTATCGTGCCATTGGGAATTAATATTTACTATTACATAACTATTATATGGCTCCTAAGGTACATACTGCTATCAATCTCTCACTTGCACTAGAGCCATTCTGCTTAGTATCACTCATCTTCACAAGATGAAGTTTAATTGTCACTAACTTTTGACTTTTGTCAATGGATTAACCAAGTTAATGGTTAATGCTATTTTTTACAAGGCTAGAATGCCCTATTCCAACAATTGATTTGATAATATCTTAATGCCTTTCGAAATTTTCTAGATTTCAGTGTGAGACTTGAGTTCCCTTACTATGAGCTAAGGCTCCATTATTATCATAGTAGAGAGATACACGTGATGTACTAGAGAAACTCTTAAAACATTTCATCTATTGTATCCAAAATAATTTCTTATTTTGCAACATCTTATATAGCAAAATTTGGCTTCCATAATAAAGTTTGTAATAACAATTTGCTTAGAACTTTTCTAGCAAATTATTTCTTCATTATAGATGACAACAATCCTAATGATAGACTCTCTATCATTTATGTAGTAAAATTCTTCATTTGTCAAAATTAAATTTTAAATACTTCTCAAGTACTTTAGAATGATTTTGATTATATTTCCAACAATTCAATTCTTTGTAGGATTAGAATTTGTTAGTCATACTAGCAACATTCTCGATGTCTGGCTCATTATACAACTCTTGTATAATTTCGATTTCCTATAGTCATACAATGAGGAATTCATGCTATACTTTCTTTGAGTATCTAGGGTATCTAGGGAATCAATCCTTAAAAAGTGGATATCGAAATTGTCAGAAATAAATTTGGAATTAGCATGTTGAACTTTTCAACATCCTTTCCAAATATTGACTTAGACATATTAACATCCTCTTCAATCTATTTCTATAGATTTGAATTAACAAGAATGTCAAATATTTATCTTAAGTCTAAATGAAGAAAGTAATGGTAAAACCATTTTACAAATACAAATATATTAATATTTTTACAAACTAATGTGTTATCTATGTACAAAATTTGAAAGTGAGGATAGTCCCACTATCCCTTTTGTACATTAAGGATTCATCTTGCAATGATACCACTCATTAAGGTTTTGCATACTTTGGAATTTTCTTAAGACTCTAAGCCTTTAGATTTATTCCATGATTATGTTTTCTTTTCTAGAGAAGGAAAACTAGTATTGACATCTATATGTCAAATTCATAATCATTATGCATTGCTATATCATATATAGCTATAATAGAATCATCTCATAATTTGCTTCATCATGAATATACAACTATTGTATATTCATATAAAGTAAGTTATATTTTTCTTAAGATTAGATATTTTACTATCTTATGATTCACTTCATCATGAATATACAACTATTGTGTATTCATATAAAGAAATCATATCTTACAGAAAAATTAGATATTCTACTAAAATTTTAGCAGTTTTAAACTTTTCATGGGGTTGATCAAATTTTACTTTGATCATTTTATTGGATATTATTGGATAACATTCACCCAATCATTTTGTCTTTCTCAATATGTCACTTTCTTGAATAAACACTTCATCAAGAAACAACATCTTTGCTAACAACTCTTTGTTATGCAAAAGATAGAAATTGTAACAATCTACACCCACCCTAAGAGTTTTCTTGACGAATTTGCTTGAATTTGGAGTTGTTGTGACAAAATATGGGATTTTATGAAAATTCATGTGTGATGTGATTTATATGGCATATTAAATTAATTTTAATATGCCTGATATCAATTATTAGTATGAAATAAATGATTTATATAAAGTGCATTAGCATAAAATAATTTATTTTTCATAAAATGAATTTTCATGCAAAAAGGCAATTTTTAAGAATAAAATAATTTGATGAGTATTTTTAAAATAATTTTTAAATAAATATTTTGGGGGGAATTTTAGTATAATGAGAAAAGTATTTTTATTTTAATTACCTATAATTAGCTCCTAAATTAAATAAAAAACCCAAATACCTAAAAGCCTACTACACTAAAACCCTTCTAACCTAGCTCATTAAGGGTAATATTGGAAATTACCCAAAACCATACATATAAATTCAGGAAATTCAGCCACCCCTAGTATTCCAGAAGCCACACTCTATTATTTTAGTATTCTCAGAGAAAAATTCTCCCAAAAATAATTTTCTCTACCGAAATTCTCAAAACGCCTTCAACTTCGTGATTTCTTGACTATATTCATAAGTTTTTCTTTCCTTGCAATTTCTTATTTGATTTCTATGAAATAAATTATGAGAAAATTATTTTAAACTTGGTATTTACTGATTTCTATAGATTTAAATCAGTTTGGGTGAATTTTTAATAGAAAAATAATTTCTCTATCGAAAACACCAACCTTCCTACGCGATTTCTCGAAAGGTGAATCCTGTAAATCAAAATTAAAATTTTCATGCATAAACTCAATAAAAGGGGTGGGGAGGGGGGGGGGGAAATTCTACATCATTGAATTCTAAACTGATTTTTGATGTTTTAAGATGAAAAATATTGGATTAAATTATATTTCTGCATATTACTTTAATGACCAAAAAGTTTCAGAAAATAAGGAAATTCAAGGTTTTCGTCCTAGAACTTGAAAGTTGGAAATTTCTATGATTATATATGTATGTGGCTACTGATTTGTGTATGATGGAATTCTAAACTGATATTTGTTTTGTTTGGATGAAAAATAATGATTTAAATAAGGTGTTTACATATTTCTGTAATGAACGGAAAGCGAGGAAAGCTAGAAAACTTATGATTTTCACTCTAAACCCTAAACTTAGAATTTTCATGCATGAGAATTGTCCATGGCTGCCAATTGGTGTATATTGGTGTTCAAAACTAATAATTATTGTGATTGAATGGAAAATAATGGTTTGAATCACATGTTTACATATTGCTATAATGACCGGAAAGTACCAAAAACAAGAAAACTCATCATTTTTCATCCTAACACCTAAAGTTGGAAAATTTTTATGCATATGGATTTATATATGTGCAAGATTCCAACATGTTTATGTTCTAAAATGATTTTTGTTTTGATTACGTGAAAAATTTTTAGTTCAAACCATGTTTCTACATATTACTGTAATAGAAGGAAAATGTGAAAAGTAAGAAAATTCAAATTTTCTCTTTGATAGAGTATTCAGCCATTGTTGGGATTTTTATCTCAATGTCTATAATTTTTATGTAGTGTATTTTAATGATTATTGGCATGTATGAATGAATGATAAGTGGTTAAATTGCATGTTGGTTGAAGGAATAACTCTAGACAAGGCTAGAGGCAATTTGGTATACTTAAGGTATCTTAACCTTATGTTGTGATTAATATGTGAATGTGATTGGGTAATATGGAAGTAGGTTGTATGATGACTTGACAATGAATTAATGATCTTGAATTGATGAAGAGATTGGTTGAATGAATTGGTCATAAGGGATAAGCATGGCACTTGAAAGGTTATTTGTTAAGTTGACATATATGGAAGTGTTAAGTGTACTGAGATGATTGTTAAAGTTAATTGATATTAAGATAATGATATTATGTTGACCTTAGAAAGGTATTGACATGAATTATAATTTATGGGACTATAAAGGCTAAGTGTACAAGACTTTTAAAGTCAACATGTTATGTACAAGTGATGAAGTGCACTTATATATGCAACTCTAAGTACATGTGAATGTTATATATGCATAGGGTAGTTATGGGATAGGATAACATTATGATTAAATAAATTCTAAGTATTGAATTAAATATTATATTAGAACTTGAAGAGCTTTAGAAGTTTAAAAGGGCTACGTGTACTAGGAGCAAAGGAACCACAAGGTGAGTAAACACTATATTCATGCTACAAGTGTGAGTAAACATTATGTTTCAAGTAAAAAGTGTAAGTTGTCATGTTTTATTAACCTTTGATATCTTGAAACCTAAGCTCTTTTCTATTTTAATGATTTTTTTGTAAACTTGGGTTGCTAAAGGACAATTGGTCCAAAACCTTTTTTGATTATCGAATGATAATATCTTTGTGATTATTGCCCTAACTTGTATTTTTCTGGAACTACATCTTTTGTTAAATAAGCTAAACTTCTATTACTATTATGTTACATGTGATTGTATCCTTCAATGCTACTGTTACCTTTATATGTTATGAATTATGTTATGAGTTATGTGTGAACATGGCAGCAACCTTCACTACATGTTATGAGTTATGTGTGGACAAAGCAGCAGCCTTCACTCTATATTATGTTACGAGCGAACAAGGTAGCAGTCTTCACTCTAGTTGTTTTTGTATTAGATACTAGACTTCTAAGTTGAAATAAGTTCACACCCTAATGGGTAGTGACACATGTTATCCAACTAAGTTGTCTTATCTACAGCTAAATAAACTAATCTAAGAAATCCTAGTGGTTTTAGATTGGAGTTCTTTATGGCATTATCATAAAAGCACTTGGAGTTGTTTTGTTATTATTAACTTAATAACAATACATCAACCATATAATTCATACTCTTAAGTTTATTACCATAATAAATCATGCAAACATTTTCTAGTAACGGAATTCACAATTTCTTGAAGTTACAAAATAATGTAGCTTAAGTATGAAATACATACATGATTTACAAAACATGATTTTAAAATCATCATTAAGTACAAACTAGACATACAAATTATGATTTCTAAAATCATAATGAAGTATTCTAAAAGCTCTTTGGAAATAAACACTTTGACCCTCAGATTTTTCATAATCACTTCATTTAATTCCATGCTTCTGTTACTTACTCTAATCATGCACATGGCACAGAAGCACTTATATTATGAATCCAAGCAACAGATGAACTATATGAATCATTGGAATATAGTAACAAAAGATAGATTTTACTTCACAAGTTTTACCCTTCTCTTTGTCCTTTAATATTCACAATACTTAGAACAATTACTTTTCCAATATTCATAACATCGACAATAGAAACAGTTTCTTTTGTCAGCTATAGCATTATCTATGGACTTATCCCTTGCAATTTCCCTTTTAGGATTTATAATAAAAAGTTTTTCTATTACCTTAAAGTGCATTTCCATCTAACGGAAATTTAGAATGAATTTGAATAATTAAGCTATTTGAAAATTATTATTCATCAAAACATCTAGACTATCTAGTTGTTTGATGAATTTAATCATCACAAGAAAATAATTTCAAATTTAGTTTAATTAAAATTAATAAGAAATAAAAGGGATTTCTTACTATTCAAAATCTTCATAAAGAATACTAGATAGAAAAATAGAAGAATAAGAAATTAAAGATGAAACATTTTCTTTTTTGATTTCTTTTCTCTAATTTTTTACTCTGGTTAAATAGTAAGAATAAGAACAAGAATGAAAAATATGGAGAAGACAAAGAAAAATAAAGTTATAAAGATCAAGTAGAAACACCTTCTTTACAATTTCTTTTCCTTTCCTTTTTTTTTTTTTCTTTTCCTTTTTCTTTCCTTAAAATTTTCTTCATATTCAAACAAAATAACTGCCTTAATATCTCATATTAATCAGTGTATTTATGCTCATCATATAATTTTTGTAGACCATGCATAATTAATTGGAGTCTTGTTATGCTCATATGTTGTTTTGCAACCCTTAACTTATAAAACAACCATATAGCATAAACCTTATCCAATATTTTGTTTCCATTGTACTTATAGTAATATGTTCCTTTGGACTAGTCTTTTTTCTAATAGACAAAGAACAAATCAAGTTGAATACATACACTATGTACTCAAATGCAAGGACCATAGATTTAGGCCCAATGAGCCTAAAGGAATCAAATATATTTGTAGGAGGATTTGTCAATTTCGTATTATTGAAATGTAGAAAATATCAAGATTAATAACTTATGTAATTGTGTAACTACCATAATGATTTGGTCTTTAATCAAAATGGTAATCCTACTAATTTGGCGAATCTTATACTTCCACATAGGTAACATAAATCTTATTGGAGTGGATTTCTAGTAGGTGATTGAATTCTTATTAGATTTTCACAAATTCCCTAGATATACATTGTCGTTATTGGAATTTTGATATCTAACAAGTGAATAATACTTGTTCATCACAACTCTTTGTGAGGTTTAATCAATCTGGTTCCTAGTGTTTCCAACCTCAGATGCACATTGTTGTTATTGGCTTTTCACACAAGTCAAGTCAAACCCATTTGACAAACAAGTATAGTGATTTGAACACTATATGTCTCAGATACTCATTATTGTTATTGACATACAATGTATCATATACTCATAACATCACATGCTTTACAATAACTTCAAATATATCATCACTATGTATCCATAATTTATGATATGAGTGTTTGAATTTTCTTGAACTATTGTCCCAATGAAAAACCATGAGTCAATATTTTCTTTCAAAGTTTTTTGGGCTTTATTGATTAGTCTCACTTTGCACATTATCCATTTTAAACATACATCATATGCATTCATATATATCACATATATATTTCATAAAATGGACAACATACACATAGGTATGATCATGGATTCTATGGATCCACTTCCTAGCCATAAGGAATGTGTCACGACCCACCTTTTTAAGCCGTAATGGTCATAGGAAAACCCATAGAACTCATTTCGCTCATAATCAATTAACATTCATCACATTAAACCATATCCCAAGATCGTAACCTAATTACATTTCCTTGTTACCCATAATATCATTTACACACAATATAACTAACTTCTTAACTTGAATCTGATATCATTAATCAAATATTCATTACATCATACATGATTACATTAACAATTACAATACCATTCATATTATATGTACATTCTATAACATATTAGTGCTAAACTCTTCAATAACCATTAATATTATATACAAACCTTATAACTTTCAATAACCATGGAGCTCTACCTTACAACACTGTAACTTAACAGAACAGTTTCCAAGCGAAGGATAGGCTTAGAACTTTTACCTTGCTAACTCATTGACTATACCTGAAAAGTTTAGATCACTATAATATGTGACAGAGCTTAGTGAGTACATAGTAATAAATTACATAAGGTGAGCAAATGATTAATTTTAGGAAAGGCTCTCTATAGTAATGAAATGGTTTCAATCAATATCATCAATCGAGTTCAGATTCTCATTTAAAATAGAGGTAATATTTTTAGCAGAAATATCACATTCTTGGGAGCATGATGCTTCCCACACATATCAATTTAAGAGTGGCGGCCTAAGCCTTGCTCACTCACCCATATTACATTATGTGAGACTGATCGGGTTTTACGGTTAGGTGTTCCCCCCTAACAGATGTTAGGTATTCTTGCCCTACCTATAGGTGTAACCAAGTGCACAAGGCCTAATGTATTACCCCACATCAGAAAGGGGATTTCTGCTTATCAATAAGTATTTAATAAAAAAGTTCATATAAGGTTCACAATAGTCAATCATTATTAAGAAGCATTATATCAACTATTCAATATTCAATAAGCAAGTTAAGCTTGTCAAGAAATCAAGAAGCATTATAACAGATGGTTCAATATCAATGAGTAATTCAACTTATCGATGAGTTGGCATACTTTTAACAATAAGGTTTTCAAGCAATTAACACAAAACATATTATATTATTGAGTACTCACCTTAGACTCCTTTGCTCCTAATTACGTTTGACTCTGGTACGAATAGTGCTCCTCACACTTTTACCCAATATCCTTGCCCTTGTTATTAGACTCTACACATTGCATTTCAATCATATATCAATCAGTTCCTCATTATCACATTACTTAATTTAACTTACTAACACTTCTATTTTATTCACAACTTATCACTTTAAGGTTGAGATATACTATACATATACTTGTCATTATACTTCACATTTTCCTTAGTTATTCTCCAATTAATCAAAGCTATTCATTCTAGAAGGGACAATTCCTTTCCTTTCAATTATACATTTGGACTTTCATAATAGTCACTAATGCCAATTAAGCAAATTTTTCAATATTCAAGGGAGCTAGTTCTATTTCCATCATCAATTTCATAAATTCAATTTATCTACAATATCACAATCAAATGGTCCAACCCGGACCTTCAATACACTAATCCCATCCGCCAATTTCATTCTTCATTATCAAACTAATAACCACTAATTCAATTCAATCCATACCAATATCCACATCTCACTTCAATCCTTCAACTAATCATCAATAATACTTAATAATTTATAAATAACAGGTAAATTAACTCAATTATCCAATTTAACTAATTAATTCTAATAAAATATTTATTTAAATTCTTGTAAATAAATTCATAATTCACTATCTATACACAATTAGAAGTCGAGATTTATACCATAGGGCTCGGTTTAATGAGCCAGAGCTATTGTCTGAAATTGTCGATTTCAAGGGTCGCCAGAATCTAGTCACCATAAAATCTCCATGGTGACCAAATCACAATCTGAGGATACCAATGGTTAGCTTACGGAGTGAGGAGTCCAAATACACCCTTCACTTTCTCTCACTCTTCGCCGTTTAGCCGAAAAACGCTTCAAAAATTCCGGTGGCTCAATCTCCTATCTCCCTCTTTGGTCATCCTCAGCCAACAAGATAGGTATCAAATCAAAGCTCATAATGAGGCTATTCCATAGACACCATAATCACCCTCATCTACTATCGAAATCACTAAAAATCGAGCTTTAAACTTTCAACGTCGGTGAAGCTTTGTCTTGCCCGTACGCCGCCATTCACCACCATTTCCCGTCGCAGTTGCTTCCCTTGTGGTCGCTGGTGGTCGAGGAGTGGCTAGGCGGAGGCAGTGCAGTCCACCAATGGCCAAAGCTCCTCCCACAGCCCCTCTCTCTCTCTCGGTCGCTTCGCCTCTCCCTTTCTCTCTCCCAGATCTACTGTCTTCTATATCTTTCTTTCTTTTTTTTTCATTTTTCTATTTTTACACTTATACATATATATTTTTCTATATATATATATATCTCTTAAAAAAAATCTTCTCAAATATTATTATCATTATCATTATAATTATAATTATTATTATTATTATTGCAAACCCAACAAAATTACATTTTCATTTCACAATACTTTCAAAATTAAAATAGTAAATTCATATGAAAATTTTTTCTTAAATTACATTTTATTTTATTTCTTAAAATATTTTTACTCCTTAACTTATTGAAAAATAATTATTTTTCTTATTAAAATGAAAATTCAAAAATTACGAAAAATTGGGTTGTTACATTCTACCCCCTTTAAAGAAAATTTGTCCCCGAATTTTCAAAAACAAAGAATTCACTTTAGCAAACTTGAGTAACTATATTATTTACATTATGTTCTTAGCCAAAAGAATTCTAATTACTTTTATTTACTTCAATTCATTGCCTACTAACTTCATTTCTCATCATTAATTATCTATTATCCCTCTTCCATATACTTCTTCAAATTATATATCTTATTCCTCTAAGCCCCATGATCAATCTTTAACTCTTATCCTATTCAACCATATATTTATGCACATCTCTCTTTTTTTTTTTCCTTACTTAATCTCTTTTATTAATCATTAACCTTCATAATAACAATTAATCTATAACTTCAAAATTACCAAGAACATTTATACATCCTTTATATCTCTTCGATTTCTAATTTCACCTCAATTTAATTGCAATCTTAAATATACCTCTTCTCATAGTCTTATTAATACCTAAATCACATATCAACAATTGAATCATAACTCCCATTTGGCTAATTATCATACTTTTAGTATACATGTACACGGATGGCCTTTCCTAATTTTGAATAACTTTAAATTTGTAATTCGATAACCATGGTCTTCATATAATTGGGATTTACTCCATTCTTATTCTATCATTTAACAAATTTTTTTCTTACTCATCACCTCTTATATATATATATATATATATATATATATATATATCCGTTACACTTTTTATATCTGCTCATCTCTAAACAACAATCTTATCTCAACTTATCTTAAACACCTTATTAACAACTATTTTACACATTATATCATTAAAAGAATTATACTTTCACCACTACTCCATAGTTCTAATTCATCTCCTTATAATCACATAAAATTTTAACCCAATACTTATATTATTAAACTTACTATCATATTAATTAACTTAATCACTCCAAAATACAATCTTCACATTATCCCCAAAATAAATTCTACCTTTCAACATCACATGCATCTTTTTATCAAGAACATATCAATTATGACAAGAATATTCAACTTATTAAATGACAAGAATCTATTAATACAATCTATCATTTTATTCCTAAACACCATTCACTTATACTCCATAGTTCATATGTAATCTTATATTAACTATACCAACTTTAAACACATCAAGTAATATAATTGATTTATCGAAATAATGTAAATATACCTAAATATATAGCTATCATATACACAAACACAATCACAATAAGAAAACATATCAAGTATATATTTGAGTTCGTTTGAGGTAGAGTAACTTTTCCAAGACGATCTTGTCCGAGTCGTAATTGAGGAGGCATCGTAGCACAAGCGAAGAACATATAAAGGCCAAATCAAAGCACGAGTTTCTAGCCAATACTTAGAGTTTAGGGAATTACTTTCAAAGCTTGTTCTTTATCTCAACTTATTTAATTCTATTTTTGCATTAATTCAATCTCATCATAGGACACTTCTTTTAAATAAAATTTGCCTAATCAATTAACTTCATAAACTCTTTCTCTTATCCTACTTCATATATCCTAGTATTTCCTCATATACTCTTTTTCTCTTATCATCCACTATTTTTACCTTTCCACATTTTTATTACTTTGTTTAACCCCATTCAAATTGTATTTCCATTTAATACATAATCCTTCAATTTCATACCTTTCTTAATTAACAATATTTCTTCCATAAAATCCCTTATGGTCCACTATCATTCATTATTTGTCAAAATTAATCATATTATTACATTGGTTTACTCTTAGTTTAGATTTGCTTTCAGTTTCTTTTCAAAGACTATTTCATCACCATACATTTCTTCTTATAATCATCAACTTTATCCATTTCTCTTTTAAAATGATTCACCATCAAATCATGTTCCATTTTGATCCTCTACTGTTCTCATCACTTTATTCTCTTAGTGCCTTAAAAGTTTTCTATTACACATACCTAATCATATTTCTTACAAGTCGCCTTAGCGTATATGCAATTGATCATTTCTTTCTTTGGATATGGAATAATCTTCTTCTAAATTGTATTTTAATAATATTCTTTCTTAGGTTAGACCCAATATTCTCATACATAACATAAAAATCTTTACCTTCCCATTACCAGATGACATCTAGGTCACAATTTTGATAATACTTTCTTTAGCCTATCTCACATACAACTTATTATGTAATATCCACGAAAATCATCTATAATCCCACTTAACCATTGTTAAATATCATCTTTCCTTTCATAATCTTAATGGTTCATAACTTCTAACAATTCCCATCTCATTCACAACCTTTAACAAGTTTACAACTTATTCACCAATATCTCATGTCATTTAACCCTTAGCTTACACATATCATAAATATCATATCATTGATTATGTACTAATCATCTTTCCATGGCACAATCAAGAAAACACATACAATATTGCTAATCAACTTATATTCTCAATGATCTTATTATAAGAACACAATGAGAAAATTCATAAAGACACTAAGTAGAGACTTACATGGCTGGATCCACGGCTGGAGTTCCAGTCATGCCAATCCAGAGTCTAAACTTCACATCCACACGGGTGAGATCTCAGCTGTGTCTCCACCCATAAGAGGCTACTAGATGAATTTTTCCAATTTGTCCTTATCACACGGCTGGAATTCCACCCGTGTGTTCACCCGTGTCTTCCCATTTTCCTATAATGTTTTAGCTTTAACTTATCAAATTTGGCATTCCCACTCACTTACAACTTCTTTATTGGTTTAGAAACCAATTTCTAATTAGAGAACTCTAATCACTGTCTAAAACAAATCCCATAATCTCTCATTATCCTTATGCAATTACACTTACTACGTATGGATATCACTATTCATATCCCATAAAATTACATTTAAGTTTTTACTTAATAACATTTAGCTATATCTCATAAATGTAAAAGAATTCAGTATACCTTCATCATTGTTCATACTATATATATATTATTCAAATCATCAATTGTACTAAGCCATGTCAATAATCAACAGTTACTAATAGTAAGAATCTATTCTTAGTAAGATATATACTTATTTATTTAAACACTTCCACACAAACAATCATTTTCTCATATACACAATTTATCCTCATTATCCCATTTCCATATAACACATAGCCTGCTACACATATCAATTCTATCACATATCCCATTCATTATGCACATTTCCTTTTCACAATCATTATGTACATATCATATATCATACGAGAAACTTAGACTCTTATGAGTAACGCAGATTTAGACTTATCGATACACTTCAACGACAAGAAGGAATTCCTATGCTCCATGGTTTAACCTACAGCCTATAGTACTTATAAAGTCTATGCTACACTTAAACTTTTGCTCTGATACCATCTCTGTCATGACCCACCCTTTTAAGCTGTGATGGTCCTAGGGCATCGGTGGCCATAAGGGCACTGAAAACTCGTAGAACCCATTTCGCTCATAATCAATTAACATTCATCACATTAAATCGTATCCCAAGATCATAACCTAATTACATTTCCTTGTTACCCATAATATCATTTACACATAATATAACTAACTTCTTAACTTGAATCTCATATCATTAATCAAATATTCATTACCTCATACATTATTACATTAACAATTACAATACCATTCATATTATATGTACATTCCATAACATATTAGTGCTAAGCTCTTTAATAACCATTAATATTATATACATACCCTATAACTTTCAATAACCATGGAGCTCTAACTTACAACACCGAAACTTAACAGAACAGTTTCCAAGCGAAGGATAGGCTTAAAACTTTTACCTTGCTAACTCATTAACTATACCTGAAAAGTTTAAATCACTATAATATGTGACAGAGCTTAGTGAATACATAGTAATATAATACATAAGGTGAGCAAATGATTAATTTCAGGAAAGACTCTCTATAGCAATGAAATGATTTTAATCAATATCATCAATCGGGTTCAGATTCTCTTTTAAAATAGAGGCGATATTTTTAGCAGAAATATCACATTCTTGGGAGAATGATGCTTCCCACACATATCAATTTAAGAGTGGCGGCCTAAGCCTTGCTCACTCACCCATATTACATTATGTAAGACTGATCAGGTCTTATGGTTAGGCATTCCCCCCTAACAGAGGTTGGGTATTCTTGCCCTACCCGTAGGGATAACTAAGTGCACAAGGCCTGATGTATTACCCCACATTAGAAAGGGGATTTTTGCTTATCAATAGGTATTCAATAGAAAATTTCATATAAGGTTCACAATAGTCAATGATTATTAAGAAGCATCATATCAACGGTTCAATATTCAATAAGCAAGTTAAGCTTGTCAAGAAATCAAGAAGCATTATAACAGATGATTCAATATCAATGAGCAATTCAACTTATAGAGGAGTTGGCATACTTTTAACAATAAGGTTTTCAAGCAATTAACACAAAACATATTATATTATTAGGTACTCCCTTTAGACTCCTTTGCTTCTAATTACGTTTGACTCTGGTATGAATAGTGCTCCTCACACTTTTACCCAATATCCTGGCCCTTGTTATTAGACTCTACACATTGCATTTCAATTATATATCAATCAGTTCCTCATTATCACATTACTTAATTTAGTTTAACTTACTAATATTTTATTCACAACTTATCACTTTAAGGTTGAGATATACTATACATATACTTGTCATTATACTTCACATTTTCCTTAGTTATTCTCCAATTAATCAAAGCTATTCATTCTAGAAGGGACAATTCCTTTCCTTTTAATTGCACATTTGGACTTTCATAATAGTCACTAATGCTAATTAAGCAAATTTTTCAATATTCAAGGGAGCTAGTTCTATTTCCATCATCAATTCCATAAATTCAATTTATCTACAATATCACAATCAAATGGTCCAACCCGAACCTTTAATACACTAATCCCATGTGCCAATTTTATTCCTCATTATCAAACTAATAACTACTAATTCAATTCAATCCATACCAATATCCACATCTCACTTCAATCTTTCAACTAATCATCAATAATACTCAATAATTATACAAATAACAGTTAAATTAACTCAATTATCCAATTTAACTAATTAATTCTAATAAACTATTTATCTAAATTCTTATAAATAAATTCATAATTCACTATCTATATACAATTAGAAGTCATGATCCGAGGATACCAATGGTTAGCTTACAGTATGAGGAGTCCAAATACACCCTTCACTTTCTCTCACTCGCCGCAATTTGGCCGAAAAATGCTTCGAAATGGCTCAATCTCCGATCTCCCTCTTTGGTCATCCTCAGCCAATGAGACAGGTATCAAATCGAAGCTTGTGATGAGGCCATTCCATAGACGCCAGAATCGCCCTTATTTGCTGTTGAAATCGCCTGAAATCGAGCTTCAAACTTTTGGCGCAGTAAAGCTTTGTCTTGCCCACACGCCACCATTCACTGCCATTTCCCGTCGCGGTTACTTCCCCTATGGTCGCCGATGGTCGATGAGTGGTTGGGGGGTGGCAGTGCAGCCCACCGCTGGCCAGAGCTCCTCCCATAGCCCCTCTCTCTCTCTCTCTCTCAGTCACTCCACTTCTCCCTTTCTCTCTCCCCGATCTACTGTCTTATATTTCTTTCTTTCTTTTTTTCATTTTTCTGTTTTTACACTTATACATATATATTTTTCTATGTATATAACTCTTAAAAAAATCTTCTTAAATATTATTATCATTATTATTATTATTATTTTTATTATTATTATTACAAACCCACCAAAATTACATTTTCATTTCACAATACTTTCAAAATTAAAATAATAAATTCGCATGAAATTTTTTTCTTAAATTACATTTTATTTTATTTCTTAAAATAATTTTACTCCTTAACTTATTGAAAAATAATCATTTTTTTTTATTGAAATGAAAATTCAGAAATTATGAAAAATTGGGTTGTTATAGAATGGATATGGGATTTAGGTTAAAAAAATTACAAACAAGAAATTACAACTTTTGCATCTTTATTCTCCCCTTAGGCATCTTCATGGTTTGAACCTCTTCTTGTTCTTGCACATCTACACATCTCCATATGTACATTAGTAACCTTGGCATTCTAAAGTGAGATTACAAAAACAAAAGAGCTTATAGGCTCAATGGAATTGATTTACAACCTAAATGAGTAATTAACATTTAATTACATCCCATCAAATAGTAAAATTAATTATTACATGTCCATATTAGAAATCATACATTATGGTTTCTAAATCCATGATCAACCATTCATGTCTCTCAAACAACAACAAAATATATATATACAACAATTGCATTTATAGATATGTTATTCATCATTGGAATATTTCCAAATTTTGGAACATTTCCAAAAAATCCAATTTGAATATCATATATTCAATGTTTCTATAGCTTAAAATCATATTTTAAATCATAGAAATTTATTTGATTGAAAAATTAATCCAAAATAACTTTGGAAAAAATTAGAGTTGGGTCTAGACACAGAGCATTTCGTGACCACCTTTGCTATTGCGACTCAAATTTTATAGGTGAGAAATAGGAATCATGGTCATAATTCTCTAAACGAACCTAAACAACATTTGTTCTAATCCATTCATTTGTAGGCGTGACATCAATTTCGTGATCGCTATTTGCTAATTGCGGTCACGATTTCTGATTCGTGGGTGCAAATCCTATACCCAACAACACGACATTTGCGTAACAACTCCTTTTCAACCAAATCAAAAACCTCCAAAAAAACATATTCATAGGTTTTACGTAGAAATTAAGTGGCTCTAATACCAATTGAAGAAATGGTGGAGCCAAATTTAGTGGAAGAAAGGTGGTGAGGTGAAATTTCAAACATTTTAAAATTTCACTTCACCCAATTTTGGTCCAAAATTCATTCAAGCAATCAAATAATTTGCTTGTAAAACACATATGCATACATAAAGAAGAAGGAAGAGTAATCATATTACCTCTTCTAGGTTCCTTCTTTCTTTGAAAAGGAGCTTCCTAAGTGTGAAGCCTCTAGATCATCCACACCTAGCTCACCTCTAAGTTTTGTCACATCCCAACCTTAGAGATATGACGGTCCTAGAACATGAGGAGACATAAGGTCACTCACGCCCATAGAACCCATATACATATAAACAGATCATGCCTAGGATCTTACCAAATCTCTTACAATAACTTGTTTAAAACATTTAGATGAATACCTTAAATTGCGAAAGTCTAAAATAAATCATTACATATAAAATCCATAAGGAAAATAATATATATATCAATAAGTATCAATCAACATTCTCGGAGCATCTAATGACAAGACTCTATAAAATAGTATTATTGATAACTTGGACAAGGAATTCCCTAAGCGAAGTAGAATGATTAAGCCATCACCTTACCTCTTCACATTTGCTCACCTGGAACCACACAAGGAAAAAAAGAAGGGGTGAGATAGATGATCTCAATGAGTAAACGATAAGGCACATACATATCACATATTCCTTTGGAAAGGAAACACATAACTTATACACATAGTTCATGATTTATAGTTCATGAATCAGGTTGCAATTTAGTAACGGTTTAATTTGGCAAGTTTGCAGAAATCACACTTATCACTTATGATGAGTGAAGGCTATTGCTCTATCACTCGAACACTTAAGGAGAGGTGGCCTTATACCAAATTCTAACTCCTATCACTTATAAGGCATGAAGTTGATTACGCTCCACGGCTAGAACCACCCCTTCTAGCTAAGGTGGATATACTACCCCTATCCAACGGGTTAAGCCATGTGCATAGGTTCCGATGATTACTCGCATCGGCACAAGAATTCTGCATAAAGGGTAAAAGGTACCATAGCTAGAGCTATTAGTAATCACAATTAACAATATCACATAAGGCAATAATAACATGTATTCCAATAACAATAGTGGTTTATCTTCTGAACAAAAGATATAATGATAGTGTAGTTCCATAAAGAATATAAGTTAGGGTGTTAATCACAAGAACTTCTCATTGGATAAACAAAGTAGTTTTGGACCAAATGTCCCTTTGCAACCCAAGCTTGTCACAGAAATCATATAATAATATTTAGAATAGAAAGAACTTGGGTTTCAAAGATCATAAAAGCTCACATAACAATATATCACATTCTTATAACACAACATGATGTTGTTCACACTTATAACATGAATATGGCATTTACTCATCTTGGGGTTCCTTTGCTCCTAGTATACGTAGTCCCTTTACACTTCTAAAGCTCCTCAAACTCTAACATAATATTTGATTTAATACTTAGTATTTATTAACTCATGATGCTCCTATCCCATAACTATCCCATGCACATATAGCATACACATACACATAGAGTCCACACATAGGTGTACTCGTCACTTGCACATATCACGTTGACTTTGAAAGTCTTGCACACTTAAGCCTTATAGGCTCTCATGATATCACATTACAATCACATTAATACCTTTTTAAGGTCATCACAATATTATTACCTCAATATCATTTCACTTTAACAATCATCTTAATACACTTTACACTCCCATACATGTCAACTTAACCATTAACCTTTCAAGTGTCATGCTTAACTCTTATGATCATTTTTATTCAATTGTCACTTCATCAACTCAAAACCATGTATTTATTATCAAGTCATCATAAAATCTAGTTTCATATTTCCCAATCATATTTGTACTCTAATCACAATATAAGGTTAAGATACCTTAAATATACCTTAAGTATACCATAATGCATTTAAGCTTATCTAGGATCATACCTTCATCTAACATGAAATTTTATCATTTATTAGTCATACATACATGTCAATAATCATCAAAACATATCACATAAAAATTATGAACATTGGAACAAAAATGTTTATATAGGCCGAATGCATTACCAAGGTAGAGACTAAATTCTTCTTCTTTTCGCACTTTCCGTCTATTTCAGAAATATGTAAAAACAAGGTTTGAACCAAGATTTTTCATGTAAATGCAACAAAAATCATTTTAGAATTTAAATTCATAAGAATTGGCCACACATAGTGTTGTTTATATGTAAAAAAAATTCAACTTTTGAATTATAGAGCACAAAACCATGAGTTTTCTTGTTTTCGGTATTTTTCGGTCATTTCAGAAATATGTAAACAGGTTGTTTAAACTATTATTTTTCATTTAATCATAGAAAATATCAGTTTAGAACACATCCATACATTATTTAGCAGCCATAGATAGGATTTATGCAAAAAAAAAATCCAAGTTTAAAGGCTTAGGTGAAAAATCATGAGTTTTCGCGCATTCCGCGCATTTCGTTCATTTCAGTGATAAACAGACACATGATTTAAATCATTATTTTTCATCTAAACAAAACAAACATCATACTAGTGCACTTCCTCATACAAATCGGTAGCCATATGTCCATTCAAGAATAAAATTTTTCAACTTCCAAGTTCAAACACAAAAACCTTGAACTCTTTTGTTTTTCGAAACTTTCCGGTCATCACAGAAATATGCAAAAATATTATTTAATCCAATATTTTCCATCAAAACAGATCAAAAATTAGTTTAGAACACAACCATACACAAATCACCCTCCCCCCTTATGATTTTTATGCATAAAGATTGTGATTTTAAGTTATAGAACTCACCTTTGGAGAATCTCGCGGAAAGAATCGTGTTTTCGGTAGAAAATAGATTTTCTCTCCCAAAAACTCACCCAAATAGAAATAAATCTATAAAAATCAGTATTCAACCAGTTCAAAATAATTTTCCCATAATTTATTTCATAGAAATCTGTTTAGAAATCGAAAGAAAAGAAAAACATATGATTACGGTCAAGAAATCGCGAAACGGAAAGGTGTTTTCTTAATTTCGGTAGAGAGAAAAATTTTGAGAGGATTTTTCTGCCAAGATATAGAAAGAATAAGAGAATGGCTACTGGAACCTTGGTCTGGCTGAAATTTAGAATATATATTAGGGTTGGGGTGAAATTTCCACTAATACCCTTAATGAACTAGGTTATGAGGATTTTAGTGTAGTGGACTTTTGGGTATTTGGGCTTTTTTTTAAATTTTCAGGCTGAATGGAATTAAAATAAAAAGAATATTTTTTTTATTATTTCTGTAACATTTCCCCCAAAAATTTTTGTTTTAAAATATTTTAAAAATACTAATAAAATTATTTTATGCTTAAAAATTGTCTTATGCACGAAAATTCATTTTATTTAAAATAAATTCTTTTATGCAAATACACTTCATGTAGATCATTTATTTCACAATAGTAACTCATTTCATGCATATTAAAATTAATTTAATATGCCACATACTCATCAATCACTTAAATCACAAATTTCCACACAAACACACACTTAACCTTAATAGTTCTAAATCAAGTAATTTATCACTAAAATTCCTAGGGTGGGTGTGGGTTGTTACAAGTTTCATCTTGGTTTCTTTGGTGTTCTTGAATCACTCTCTTGGTTGCCCAATTTGATTCAAGATTTCCCTCAAAATCCTTTAGGAAGTTTAAGGTTTCTCTTTGGTTTATTTTGGACTAAACATATTTTCAATTTGCAAGCAATTGTTCTTTCACAAAGAACAAAGAAAAGAAATAAAGATCAAATGAAAATTGAAGAAACACTTTCTTCATAATTTCTTTCTCTCTCTCAAATCTCTCTCAAGATGCTTCAAACATAAAAATGATGTTCTCTCTTGCTTATGAAGAAAATGAACATAAAACCCTTTTATACTTATTTTCTTCAAGGCTTAACTCTTAAGTCTTCATAAACACTTAAACACCCTTTCACATTCTTTTAGCTCACCATTTTGTGAAAGGGCAAAGTGGACTTTGCTTCTTCAAATGGTGAAATGACCATTTTATCCTTTAGGGGTAAAATGGGCATTTATATTAGCCAAAAGATGTAATTACAATTTTAACCTTAGTGGAAAATTCTCTATCCCCTAAATCCATTATATGGGCTTATGAATAGTGAATTTTCTTTAACCCCTAAATTGCCTCTTCACCATATCATATATGGGCTTAAGCCACATCTCACGTGTTAAGGGTTTTTACTAAGCTTAAAATTAAGTCTTTGATTTAGTCCAAATCAGTTTTCAATTTAATCTTTCTCATTTGTATTATATACAAATTAAGATTTAATTCAATAGAAACCTTCATAGATTAAACATCAGAACATGTTAGAGTCCTTATAAATTTAACTATATGTTTAACCATTTTATCACTAATCAATTAATTAAACACCTTAATTAATTATTATGGTAAACTTTTTATACTTGGAAGGTGATCACCATTGGGTGTGTGACTTTCTAGGTTCATGTCTAATTAGCAATGGGAATGAGAAAACATTTTTCTCTCCTAACGTGAAATCCCCACTTCACACTTAGTCCCATAAGTCGTCAGGGACAACTAGCATTCCACATCACAATTACCTAATTAGAAATGAATGTTTATAGTTGATAACTTTAAACATTCCATGTCATAACTACCTAATTAAAAATGAATGTTTATAGTTGATATAATCATCGATCATAAATCATTATGCACTAGAATTTTTTCATTAAAGATCCTAATCTCGGCTAGGGTAATGGTTTATGTCAAACCCTGATGTGCCTCGATTCTATGTCCTTATCTTGGTTCTAATTCTTGATGAGATTAGATTCCTACTAGAAACTCTTTCTAGTGAATCTGTTTGTCCTAGCCAAGAGCTTTAGTTATCAAGAATATTCGAGGTAATGAATTCTATCTTGGCAATCACTTACCTTCATACATAACAAATTAGAACCATCACATGCCATATATCTGTACATGAATAGTATATCTATTTAAGTAGTAATAAATTTGAACTTCCTATATATGAGATATAGTATCCCTTAAGTCAAAGGATTATACACACTATTATGACCTAGATGATAAATAATTGATAAGTAGCAAAACCCTATATTATTATCTTCTAATGTCACAGTTCGACAATTCATTCTATAAATATCCACATGTTTGTATCGACATCACATGTCAAGCAACATGAGACTCACTACTTTTATAATCATCTGTATCACATATTGATTATAGAAAACAAATAGAGGTGATGGTCTTCAGGAATTAATAATGTCCAGTCATTAATCATATGACCATGAACATATTTAAAATATGTGTACAAGAGCAATCTGTCTCCTATATTCTTAACACTTGAGAATAGATTCTCCTGCAAATACTTAAAGACTATATTCAATAATATGAAACCCTTTTCACAATATGAATATATTATCTTGCCATTGGGAATTAATATCTACTATTATATAACTATTATATGGCTCCTAGGGCATATACTGTTATCAGCTATCCTCTGCTTCCCTTCTGGGGCGCTTTCCTTTTGACCCCTTGTCACATCCCAACTTTTGAGAGATGATGGTCTTAGAATACAGGGAGACACAAGGTCACCCACCCTCGTAGAACCCATTGACACATATACAAATCATGCCTAGGATTGTACTAAACCTCATACAATAACTCATTTAAAACTTTATAAAAAAAAATCTAATTGCGGAAGATAGTAATTGGACACTTCACATATAATCCTAAAGGAAAATAATATTCATAATCCACTCAGAAGCTTAAGAAATAATAACAACTCAAAATAAACATCAAAAATAAATATTCTTGGAGCATCTAATAGCAACACTTCTTAACATGGTATTATTAACAACTTTGACAAGGAATGCCCAAGTGAAGTAGAATGCTTGAGCCATCACCTTGCCTCCTCATATTTGCTCATTTGGAACCACACAAGGAAAGAAAAGGGAGTGAGATAAATGATCTAAGTGAGTAACTAATAAAGCACATACATTAACAAATATTCTATTAAAAAGGAAACTCATCGTTTATACACATAGTTCATGATTTACAATTCATGACTCAGGTTGCAATTTACCGAGGGTTCAATTTAGCAAGTTTACAAAAATCACACTTATAACACAGAGAGTGAAGGCTATTTCTCTATCACTTGAACACATAGAGGAGAGGTGGCCTTATACCAAATTCCAACTCCTATCACATAAAAGGCGTGAAGCTGATCATGCCCCACAGCTAGAATTGCCCCTTTTAGCTGAGGTGGATACACAACTCCTATCCATTGGGTTAAGATCGTGTGCACAGGTTTTGATGATTACCTATATTAGCACAAAGACTTCTACATAAAGGGTTAAAGGTACCATAGTTAGAGTTATTGGTATTCACATATAACAATAACATTTAAGGTAATAATAACATGTATTACAATAACAATGGCAATTTAACTTTTGAGCAAAAGATATAAAAATAATTATATAGTTCCTGAAAGAATGTATGTTCAGGTAATAATCATAAAGGTATTATCATTGGATAATCAAAAATGGTTTTAGACCAAATGTCCTTTGGCAACCCAAGCTTTATCAAGAAATCACTTAATCATATTTGAGGATAGGATGAACTTGGGTTTCAAGTTCTCAAAGGCTTACATAACAAGATATCATATATTTGTAACATAACATAATGTTACTCACACTTGAAGCAAAATTACAGTGTTTACTCACACTTATAGCATGAATATAGGGTTTACTTAACTTGTGGTTCCTTTGCTCCTATTTTATGTAGCCATTTTTAACCACTAAAGCTCCTCAAGCTCTAACATAATATTTAATTCAATACTTAAAATTTTTTTAACCATGATGCTATCCTATCCCATAACTATCCCATGCACTATAACATTCACATATACTTAGAGTTACACATATAAGTGCATTCATCATTTGCACATAACAGGCTAATTTTAAAAGTTTTGCACACTTAGCCTTAATAGGCCCATATGAAAATACATTATAACTCTTGTCAATACCTTTCTAAAGTCAACACAGTATCATTATCTTAATATCAATTCACTTTAATAATCATCTTAGTACACTTAACACTTCCATACATGTTAACTTATCAATAGCCGTTCAAGTGTCATACTTAACTCTTATGACCCATTCATTCAATCAATCTCTTCATCAATTCAAGACTATTAATTCATTATCAAGTCATCATAACATTTATTTCCATATTTCCCAATCACATTCACATTCTAATCACAACATAAGGTTAAGATACTTTAAATATACCTCAAGTATACCAAAGTACCTCTAGGCTAGTCTATAGTCATTCCTTCAACCAACAAGCAATTTAACTATTTATCATATATACATACATGCCAATAATCATTAAAATACATTGCATAAAAATTATAAACATTGATATAAAATTATCAATGTAATACTAATGCCCTATTCAAAGAAAAATCTGAATTTTCTCACTTTTTGGCACTTTTTGTCTATTACAGTAATATGTAAAAACATAGCTTGAATCAAGATTTTTCATATAAACACAACAAAAATCATTTTAGAACATTAATCTACTTGAATCAGTAGCAATAGGTATAACTCATACATGAAAATTCAAATTTTGGGTTTTAGGGTGCAAAACCATGAGTTTTCTTATTTTTGATATTTTTTTATCATTATAGTAATATGTAGACAGGCAGTTTAAATCACTATTTTTCATTCAATCACAGGAAATATTAGTTTAGAGCATCCTCATGTATGAATCGGCAACCATTGATCATAATTATGCATGAAAATTCTAAGTTTCAAGGTTTAGCGTGAAAATCATAACTTTTTGTGCTTTCTATTCATTACAACGATATGCAAACACATGATTTAAATTGTTATTTCTCATCCAAACAAAGCAAATATCATATTAGAATCCATCCATACACAAATCAGCAGCCATATGTACAAGAAATCATAGAATTTTTCAACTTTTAAGTTCTAGCACAAGAACCTTGATTCCTTTATTTTCTGAAACTTTTCGGTCATTATAGTAATATGTAGAAATATAATTTAATCCAATATTTTTCATCAAAATACATCAAAAATTAGTTTAAAAATCAATGATGCAGAAATTGTCTCCCCTTGATATGGTCTATGCATAAAAATTTCAATTTTGAGTTACAGAATTCACCTTTTGAGAAATCATGTAGAAAGAATTGTGTTTTCGGTAGAGAATTAGATTTCTCTTTCAAAAACTCATCCAAACTGAATTCTATAAAAATCAGTAACCAACTAGTTCAAAATAATTTTTTCATAATTTATTTCATAGAAATCAGTTAAGAAATTGAAAGAGAAGAAAAATTTACGATTACGATCAAGAATCGCAAAATTAAAAAGTGTTTTCTTAATTTCAGTAAAGAGAATTGTTTTGAGAGAATTTTTATGTCAAAATACAAAAAATAGAGTGGTGGCTGCTAGAAATATGGTGTTGGCCGAATTTTTGATATTTATTTTAAGGGTTTTGGCCAATTTTCAAGATTACCCCTAATAAGCTAGGTTATGAGTGTTTTAGTGTAGTGGGCTTTTGGGTTTTTGGGCTTTTTATTTAATTTTGGGGCTAACTATAGGTAATTAAAATAAAATATTTTTTGATTATTTTCATTTAAATTTCCCCTAAAATATTTATTTAAAAATATTTAAAAATACTCATAAAATCATTTTATTCTTAAAAATTATCTTTTTATATGAAAATTCATTTTACGAAAAATAAATTATTTCATACTAATGCATTTTATTCAAATAATTTTTTTCACAATAATAATTCATATTAGGCATATTAAAATTAATTTAGCATGCCCCAAACCTATAAATCACGTCACACAAAATTTTCACATAGTCACATAATTTGTCACAATAACCTTAAATTCAGTTAATTTATCACTAAATCTCCTAGGATAGATGTGGGTTGTTACACCCCTGCATGCTAGCCAACTAGCAGGACCGCTGTACTGGCTGTGCATAGGACATTAATCTTAGTAGGTATCAAGCTGTGGCTAGATGATGAGGGTATTAAATTAATAGTTCACAGTTGCCCCCTCATTAGAATTATCTTTTTTGTAAAGTAATTCTGATGATAGTGAACCCGGAAGAAAGGATTATACAAGGAAATAAAGTGATGTCTAGGTTGGTGCTTTAACCTATTTTGAGTGAGAGATATGGTTGAAAAATGAAGATGGTAAAAAGAACCATAGGGATGTTTAAGCAATCATTCCTTAACATTTATGGATGGAAAATATGGCTGATAAATGGAAGCAAGAAAATGGACTAAAGGAATATTCAGACTAGTGGCTAGATATTTTTGGGCGAATTGATAGATTTGGATAAAAGAGATGGAAAAAGGAATCAAATGGATATCTAGGTAATCATTTCTAGATATTTATGGGTGGATTTGATGGATTTGGATAAAAGAGACGTAAAAAAAAAAAAAAGAAACACGTGCATGTCTAGGTGACCGTTTTTAGACGCTTATTGGTGGAAGAGGATTTTGGACAAGATAATTTAGTGAAAGGAGAGCCTCAAACTATGGCAATCTGCTCGAAATATTCTGACAAGATTTTGGTAAAGGGAGAGCCTTGACCTATGGCGAGTCGGCTTAAGAGATTCTAAAAAGATTTCGGTAGGAGAGCCTCAGCCCATAGTAAGTTGACTTGAGAGATTTTGATAAGATTTTGGTAAAGGAAGAGCCTCTGTAATACCAAAGGATTTTATAGCTCATTATAATTACTAATAATACTAGAGGATTAGATTTTTGAATGTTGGTATAATATAGAAATGATAAGGAATTGGGTAGGAATCTTGTGACTTAATATGTAATGTTAGCATAGTTTATGATTCTGTTATGATTAATTGTGCTCTAATGAATTAAATAGAATTCATATGTTAACTAATGATGTATATAAATAAGTTAGAGAACACAAATTTGAAAGTTAAAAAAGGGAAAGAAGAAATTTTAAAGGAAAATTTCTAAGTTATTAATGGGCTTGCTATTGGGCCTTTAGACATCAAAGGCCCTAGCCCAACAATAGTGGGCCAGCCCATGGGCCCATAATTTGTGTAACATCAATTAGTTAGAGTGGTTAGCCTAAAACCAAGATTTTGGATGTTAGAGATGGAGCTATCAAATTTTGACTTATAGCCACAAAATTGACCTAAGTCAAAATCTTAAGGTAAATTGAATTTCTATCTCTCCTACATACAAGTCTAGGTTCATTTTTGGTATTTGAACACCACATGATGAATATCACTAATTTATATGAAATCATGATCATCCTAATGAATTAGATTATAGCCATTCATTAAGATTAAATCCTAACCATTGAATTTAGATTGATCAAATCTTCACTTTCTAACTCGTCGTATATATATGCAAATTTATGTTATGAACATCATTTTATCTATCTCTACACCAAAGTTTCACAATAAGATAATAAATTCTCTCTACACCAAGTGTAACAAGAACTTTAACAAATCAAAGCTAACCAAGGTGAGAAATCATGTACATCTTCTCTTTTCTATGTTCTAAGTTTGATTTAGTGTTTCAGTTACATAAAAATTCTCCTACACCATATATAAAATTTGGCCAACCTAGGGTGAACATACATAAGATGTAGTTTTAGATGTTCTCAGATGAAATATGGAGATTTGGCTAGAGAATTAAAGGATTAATGTGAGGATAGGCAAAGAAAACATGAAAATCACCTAAGTCTACTAGATATGGAATTTGGCCGCTATGAAGAACTTGACAAGGGAGTGTTCTAAATTCTAATTGAATACATCTATGGTTATTTTAGATGAAGAAAAATGATTTAGAAGTGTTAAAATGAATTTTGGAAACTTGATTTAAGACATGGAAATCCTAATGGCTTAAACTTAGTTTAAAGGGAAACTTAGTGTTCTAATGCTAGATTTGAATTATAAGTTTTTCCTAAATTTGACCTAAGTGGGACAAGCTAGGGTTTATATGAATAAGACTGAATTAACTCAAATTAATTAGTAGGAATTGATTGCCTATGTGTTAATTTGATGAATCTATAGCTAATTTGAAGTTTGAAAGGGAAATTGATAGTTTTCCCCAAATTCTAGGGTTTATAGAATAATTTGGGAATTATGAGATTTAAATTTGAATTCATGAAATTGAATAAGGAATTTTTGCTTGGAAATAATTAGAACTAAGAATAAGTATAAGTATGAATATGACACTATTGATACACCCCTATTGTAAGTTGAAATGATAAAATAAATATAAGTAGATAAGTTATAATTAGTAACATCGTTAATTACTAATTGGTGTGTAATTAAAATGATATGGGTGTAGAACATCAAGGCAAAAGTAAGGGAATTGCTTAAGATCGTGAAAAACACTAAGTTAACTAAAAGTAAACATTAATAGGAGCAAAGGAGTTCAAGATGAGTGCTTAATAATATGATGTAATTATGCCTTATTGCTTACAACCATTGCTTGAATTACCATCTCTTAACATGTACTTGAAGTGGCATTGAATATGTGGTTGCCTATTTATTGTTAAGCCTTTGGAAATCCATATCTTTCTTATATGATATTTGACCATGATGAGCCTTTTATATTGGTCTTATGTTGTGCTTAATGATGAGAATGATTAATACGCCAAACTATTTTTCATTGAATTCCTATTGTAGACCTTGGATATATCTTTCATTGATACCCATGATTAAGTAGTAATATTCTCTAGTGTGAGGAAATACATCAGACCTTGTGCACTTAGTATAAGCATGTGGGTAGGGCGAGAGTACCCAACCTCTGTTAGTGGAATGCCTTATCGCAAGGCCTAATTATTCTTGCATAGTATAATGCATATGTGTGAGCAAGGCTTAGGCAACCACTCTTTAATATTTATGTGCAAGAAGCTTTTTGCTTCCAAGATATTATTATTTCAGCTAAAACATTTTCTAAAGTTCAAAATGACCAATTTTGATTAATAGCATCCCATTTTCAACTTGAACCTATCCAAGTGATACTTTATAACTCCTTCATATTATGTTATATTATTATGTACTCACTGAGCTTGTCTCATTCCATAGTTGTTCAAAATTTTTCAAGTCAGAGTGATTCGTTAATAGGGTAAATTTCAAGCTATACTTCTCCATTTAGGACTTGCTCTGCTAAAATGTTATGTTTTGTGTTTTGCTTCTGTCATCCTAAGGATAATCGATCTAGAGCTCCATGGTATCTAAAGGCATATAGTAAAATGTATTATTTTTGGAAGTATTGTAAACAAATGATAGTAGTTGTTATATACACATATTTATGATAAGAATATATTGATAGTATTTATTAATACTTAAGAATGGTATGCTAATCAATGGTCATAAAATGGTATTAAAGTGCATTAACTATAAATGAATGGTTAAAGGAGCAATGGAAATGGTAAAGAGTGAATGGGGTTTTGATTTTAGGATAAGTTATAAAATGGAATATACTAAATGATAATAAGTTCAATGGGATTCTTTGGGTTTAGGTGACCTTATATTTCCCTAAGCTTTAGAATCGTCACAACCTAGAAATTAGGTTGTGACAGCCTTGGCCTATGGCATGTCGACTTGAGAGATTTTGAAAAGATTTTAATAGGAGAAGAGTCTCAGCCTATAGTGAGGCGATTCAAGATTTTTTAAAAAGAATTTTATAAGAGGAGAGCCTCAGCCTCTGGTGAGTCGACTCAATAGATTTTGACAAGATTTTAGTTGCATCAAAGAAACTTAGGCTTTTGAATGTGAGGGGTTGGGCCTTTTGGAAGGCTTAAAGGAACTTTGTTGGGATTAAAGAGACTTCAAAAGTCACACTTCATCAATTAGATATGGAAAGGTATCATTTAGCTTCAAATAGGCATTAGTTAGATTTTAGTCGGTCACCTTCGAGGAAGTACTGGTCAGCATTAGGAGAGGCTATTAGCTCGACTTATGCATGATTAAGCATTACAGTGGATAGTTGCATATGCAATGTATGTTTATGCATAGACAATACATGTTCATGTATGCATGTTTTGGTATTCATGGACCTTTTGTTTAACTTCTACGCTATAGATGATTTGTGATAATGCTTATAGTGGATGATTGCATGGATGCAAGAGGGTGGATTCACACATTTGCTTTATGAATGCAATTTTTTTTCATGTGACTTTTGTGTCCATAGGAATATACATTTGTGTACTGAAATACTTGATAAGTTTGAGGAACTCAACTTGGGTGGGTATGGAAGAGTTGCTATGGTGGCATTATGAGGAGTTTGAGTGGATTGAGATTGATTTAGGTTTTGGGATATGGTGGCCCATAGTTTCTGTTTTGGTGCTAATAAGGAAGAGTTGTGTCTCACCTTTGGGAAGTTTAATATTATGGCTTAGCTACAACTCAGAGGCAACTCTGGTGGAGCCAGAGTTCAAAGTTTGGCATTTTTTAGATTTTTGAAGAGTTTCTGGACTTAGCTTAGGATATCAAAAGCTAAATGGTGGTTGGTGATAGTCAATTGCATTTGACCACTGTAATTGAGAAGTTTCATGATCCTGATGACCAGAGAGATATGAGGGGACAAAGGCTCAAAATGAAGGCCATAATTTTCTATTTGAGAGTAGGATAACTTGTTTTATGGGTCCATTGACTGGTATGCTGCCAAAGTGGAAGGATTGGTATTGCAGAGACATTGATGAGTCTTGATTGCTTTGTTCAAGGTTTAGAGACATGAACTATCTTACTAGTTATTCTCAATACCCTTTTCATTAGGGGTGCTTTGTGGGTGTTCGATTTTAGGTTTTGGGTTATTTTATAAGTATGGCTAATGGATTATTTTCTGGTGGTGACCTCTACTTTTATGTTTGCATATGTCTTATTGAGACTTGGTTAAGGATCATAAGGGATGGTTGCTTATAGCTTACCCCAGAGGACACATTTTGGCATTGCTAATGGTAATGGATTAGATCTTTCCTGACTGAAGGCTATGGTTATTAAGTGGTTCACTTGTTGGGTTTGGTTTGAATGACCTTCGGCCAAGGATGATGATTTTGAAGCAGATGGGGCAGACTTAGAATGTGCCCCCAATCATTCATTTCTTGAAGTCTGTGTAGATCACAACTCCCATTGCCAGACCTATTAGGGGTTGGCCAGTTGAGGAGTTATCATGTTATTTATTTTGGGATTTCACTTTAGACCACAGAGAGGTATAGTAGGTGGTTGATAAAGGTGGTTTGGGCAGTTGAGAGAAAGTGCTAGGCTGCCCTACTGTGGATAATAAAGGATGACGCAACTAATGAAGGATGGGCAAAAGGACTACAATATAGATAGAGAGGTGACCCAATCTTTAAAAGAGACTCGAGAATGTATAAGAGGTGTAACACCATAGACTATAGCAGTGACTTAGACTGCGATGGTGTTGAGAAAGAAGATTGTGATTGCAATAAGAAAATTGGGTGACATTACAGCAATTGTTCAGAGAAAGATTGCTATAGTTAGGGCAAAAAGGGGTACTGCAGTTTTTAAATTATAAAGGAGGATTTTAGGAGCAATTTCAAAACTACTAGTACTAAGAGAGGGTTTTCAATATTTATGTGATGAGTAATTCTAATTTTGTTGGTACTTCTATTGTTATAACATAGGGAGCTATAGAGACCTAAAGGAGGAGGTGCCCATTTTAGGAGATTTGTGGCAAACACTGATTTTGACGAGGACATGAGAGATGTGCACTTTAGGAGGTAAAGGAGGATTGGCTAGACTATGACTTTAGACATGACTTTTTTTAGCTTTTGTTTCAAAATACTTATAGGTTGATAGGACTACACAATATATGGTAAGCTATAGAGGACATTGAAAGGGCTATCCTTTTTGTCATAATGATGGGTTTGTATTTTGTAAAATTTGATCAATATGAAATGAGATATCTTTTATTTTTGCTCTAATTTCTACCTAAACTGTCTTTTCAAGTTTTCAGCTTGGCTTCCTTTTCTTTTTTTTTTTTTTTTTTTTTTTTTTTTTTTTTGTTTAGGCAAAAGAATTAAGTGAATGATGTATTAGGCATAGAGAAAAGGAGAATGCAATGCAAATAAGATATTTTATATTACGATTTGGACTGCACCTGAATCGGGCTGCCTACATATCCCTTAACCACTTTTCTCTCAATCACTTCTTTTAGGGACAATCAAGTCCATATAGTTTTTAATTATATATGCATGAAAATAGAAATGAAATGCATATGTCATCTTCAAATGAAATATTGCTTTGTTTGATTCAGGTTGCAAAGGTAGGAAAATACATTTCTATCCATGTTTATAAGGATGGCGCCTTTGTCGAATAGGATCTTTTTGAGCATGTGCTATCCAACCCAATTCAGTTTGAACTTCCTCTTGGATCATGAATAGGGGTTTGGATTTTCCTAGAACTAGATTTCCTTCTTGCAAACCCTTGTCTCTCACTTTCTAGTTGAAAGTTCTCGGTTAGTCTCCTATTGATAACTCTTAATTTTGTATAGAGCATTGATTCTATTTTCATCAATAGCATTCAATTGATCATGATATCCTTTGATCTAGTTTGCCTCACTCAATTGGCTTTCTCTCATTACCTTAGCATATTGAATTTGCATCTTGATAGGAAGGACAACCTCCATTCCATAAACTAACGCATATGGGTTTGCCTCTGTGGGAGTACAAATGGTAGTTCTATATCCCCATAAAGTGGTAGGTAGTTGTTCATACTAGTCCCTATGTTTCTCAATAACTTTCTACAGAATAGTCATAATAGTTTTATTGGTATCTTCAACTACACCATTATTCTGTGGTCGGTAAGGAGAGGAGCAGTGATGTTGATTCCTTTTTGTCTAAAGTAGGTAGACTACCTCCTTTTGAAAGTGGAAGCCATTATCTGTGATTATCTCAAAGGAGGTTCCAAACCAATAAAGGATATTGGTTTGGATGAAGTATGCCACCTTCTATGCATTTAAGACCTGATATGGTGCTGCCCCAATCCACTTTGTAAAGTAGCCTACAGCCATTAGAATGTACTCATGTCCACTAGAGGACTTTAGAGATGTCCTCTCAATGATTTCTATGCCCCAGGTAGCAAAAGGCCATGGTATTGCTATCAAATTCAAAGCAATAGGGGGCCGATGTTAGAGCTTGGCAAGGATCTAACATTTATGACATTTCTGCACATACTTTGCACAATTATTGATTATGGTTAGCCAAAAGTAGCTCATATTCATTATCTTTCATACCAAAGCTACACCATTCATGTATGGGCCTTCCACTCCAACATAGACCCACTCTATAATTTACTAGGCTTCTTCTTTGGTCACGCATCACAGATGGATGTTATCCCAGGCTCTTTTATACAACACATTGCTATTGGGTATAAAACCAGCAAACAACTGCCTTAGGGTTCTCTGATATGCTTTTGAGGCCTTTTTTATATACTTACCATTCTAGATGTAATTGAGGATGTCTCAAAACTAGGGCTTAGCATCAGCCAACTAAAGATTCACACATATAGTGTAATATTCAAGATGCCGCTTTACTTCAATGATTATAGGCTTACGTATCTCATTATTGCTCATGTCTATCATTAAGGCTAAGATGGCTAGGGCATCAGCGAATTGATTTTTTGCTCTTAGCAAGTAGTGAAAAGAGAGTTCATGATAATTCTTGGTTAAGTCATTCAAGCTTTGATGGAAAGAAACCAAATGCTCTTCTCTAATTTTTCACTTGCTGAGAGCTTAGGAAATAATGAGGTTAGAATTACCATAGACCTCCAAGTAGTCTATTCTCATGTTAATGGCCCCCTCTAGACTAGCTATACTTGCCTTATATTCTACTTCATTATTGGTAACTTCAAAGCCTAACTTGATTGCTATGGGTAGATGATCTCTTTTATAGGTGACTAGAACTATGCCAGCTCTGTAGCCTTTACTATTAGAGGAACCGTCAAAGAATAACTTTCATAATTCAGGGTCTATGATTAAGATGTCCTCATCTGGGAACTTAAGCTCAAATACTTCAACTTTCATATGGGAAAAAGTTAGCTAGTCAGCAATTATGCCTCCTTTAACTGTTGTTCTTGGGATGTACTTTAGGTCAAATGTTACGAGAACTACCATCCATCGTGCCATTTTGCTATCAAGAACTGGCCTCTCTATAAGGAATTTCAAGGGTCTCCTATCAGCTAGCACATGGGTTGTATATGAGCATAGGTAGTGTGGAGCTTATGGCATACCCAGACCAAGGCTAGGCATAATTGCTTAATCTGGTTATACCTAAGCTTATGAGCTAGCATACGTTTGCTTAAATAGTAAATGGCATTCTCTTTGTATGAGTCTAGAGTATTTTAGGCAAGCATCGCACCTATAGCTTCTAAAGTTACTAATAAATAGAGTAATACTGGCTGATATAGCCTTGGAGGTTGCAATATTGGCAAGTTCAAGAGGTATTGCTTGATTCTGTCAAAGGCTTCTTCGCATTCTTCATTCCATTACTTAAAGGCTCCTTTCCTCAGTAGCTTAAAAATCGACCCACAGGTAACTGCCAGTTGTGCAATAAAATGGCTAATATACTATAATAAAACTAGGAAACCTCTAATCTCCTTTTCAGATTTAAGGTGAGGCATTTCTATAAGCATTTCTATAATTGCCTTTAACTTTGCTGGTTCCACTTCTATACCTCTTTGGCTAACCAGATGCCTTAAAAATACACCTAAAGAGGCATTAAAAAGGCATTTAGCTAGGTTCAACTTGAGATTGTACTATTCAAGCCTAGTGAAGAATTGGTCCAAGGCTTCAAAATGGCCCTTAGGAGTTTTAAACTTTATAACCATGTCATTAACATATACCTCAACATCCTTATACATCATGTCATGGAATATAATAGTAGCCATTCTCTGATAAGTTGCCCCCGCATTCTTCAAACCAAAAGGCATTACCTGATAATAGCAGGTGCCCCACTCTATCATAAAGGATGTCTTTCCTTATCAAGGGTATAGACTTGGATCTAGTTGTAGCTCGCATAGAGATCAGTTAAGGGGATGACTGATGCACTAGCCATGGGGTCTATAAGTAAATCGATATAAGGTAGAGGGAAATCATCCTTTGGGCAGGCCTTGTTAAGGTCCCTATAGTCAACACACATTCAAACCTTTCCATCCTTCTTAGGAACGGGCACTATATTGGCCGCTATAAAGGGTAAGTGATGGGCTATATGAACCCATTATTTAGTAATTTGGCTACTTCCTCCTTGAGCTTCAAAGACCATTATGTCTTCATTCTTCTCAGTTTCTACTTTATAGGCTTCACATATTCACAAATCAGGATTTTATAAATTGCTATTCTTAGATCTACCTCTATCATATCCTTTAGCTCCCATAAAAGACAGTTTAAGAACTCACGAACTTTTTCTACCAATGCCTATATGTCAAAATATGTAGATGGAATGTATGTAATTTTGGGATTTTTCTCTGTGCCATAATTGATTGGTTCTTTGCCTTTTTCATTTTTTATTTCTTTTTTATTTTTATTTTCATTTTCTTTTTCAAATTTCTCATTTGACGATGAGTCAGAGGAAGTAGAGCATAGAGAGTCAATAAAGTAAGCAGAAAACCTAGTCATTTTATTGAAGATAAAGGTTCCATCATCATAGGTTACATTAGCTTGAAAGGATAAGCTTGAGCTGAGTTACAAAATTTGACAGGAAATACGAAAAGGATTCAATAGACTTGTATTCAAACTCAAAGGACTCAAACTCAGGCTCATAAAACTCATACTTAGAGGACTCAGATGAGGGCATAACAGGGTCTGTGCTCTTCTCAAAATACTAGTTATTTAGTGGTGCTTGGGATGGTTGAATGAACTTGGTGGGATTAAGTTCTTGGTGGTCAATGATCATGTGGATGGTCTCAAAAAGAGAGGGCTCTATGCTCATTTCTCAATCCTCCTCCAATTGATTAATGCATTCATACTCCTTTAGATTGAGCCTGATATTAAAGAAAATTTCAAAATCTGGGATTAGCTTTTTAGAAATAGGACAGAACCAAGATTCAAGAAAGCCACAATAAGGGAAATCCTTTCCCTCTTTCACGAAATATCATTCAAAGTTTTGATGTAGGGGCGCATAGGCTAGTGATAAGTCTTACCTTGCCTCGTAATCTCAGCTCTCAATTTGGCCCTTTCCTCTAATTTTGTAATAACTTTTGGTTTAGGTACATAACCAAGACCAAAAGGAGGAGTGGCAGTGGGGTACTTAGGAAATTATGCAATCCCTTGTTTATTTCTTCCAAGCCTCAAACCTAGAAAATAATCCATTTTCTTCATCATATTAGCTACTGCCACATTACTATATGGATCAAAGTTGAAAGAAATAAACTCTTTACCTTCTCCTTGAATGAATTGGATAGTATCAAATGAGAAGCTAGTAGAGGAATGGCAGAGGGTTCGGGCTTGATTTCTAAAATCGGCATAAAGCTTAGAATGTCACTATTCCTATGTATATTAGTTATGATGATTAGGATATTTGTACCATGGGAAAATTAAAACTTCTAATGTAAGGAGGAAGGAACTGCTTTCACTTAGTAGATCCATGGCTTACTAAGGAGGAGATTAAAATAGGTCGGGACATCAATCATTTGAAATGGGATTGGCACTGTCACTGGTCCAGTTATGACATTAAGATTTGCTACTCCCAAGACTTCCCTCTTCGTGTTGTCATATTCTCTCACCACTTAGTCCAATAGGATAAAATCTAAAGCCTTTAATCCTAGGTAGCTGGCCACTTTTAGTGGACATACGTTCAACACAGGCCCATTAACTACTAACACCATAGGCATAGTTTTGCTTCGGGTCATTATTATAATGTAGAGAGCATAATTATAGCTTTCTTCTTTATAAAGGATATCATGATCTCCAAAAGAAATGGTCATAGATTTGGCAGTGTTGGTCAAAGATGCCACGAGGGTCTCAGATGAGATGTCAATAGCAGCCTGACATTAGTTCAAAGCCTTACAAAGAGCTAGGTGATGAGGGTAAGAGGACTAGATGAAGCTCTATATTGATATGTTTGCTTAGGTTTTCTTTAATTACTTGATAATAGGATCCTCCTTAGGTTCATTATGGGGCTTCAATTTTTCAATAGAAGGAGGGATAGCATGACTTACTAGGTTCAAATCTATTGGTTGTTGAGGTGGTGGGAGAACTCTCCCACTCAAGGTGATTGCATCGACTTCAGTGACAAAGTCATTTAGATTTTTCATAATAATGGCAATTTGCTCTTCCTCGGATGGACAGTTTATCATTTGGGTTGCTTTGGCCCTCCATCTTACAAGGAACACAGTGAAGGACTCTCTTTGGCCTTGCTTAGTGGTCTCCAAATCCCAATGGGTGACATCTACTTCTATATTATAGTGGTATTGTTTGACAAAAGCATTGCAGATGCCATGCTATGGCCTTTTTTATGATTTTGGTTGAGATCTAAAAGCCACTCAATGGTAGCCTTAATTAAAGATTACTGGAATAACTGAGCAATGAGCTTGTCATCCACACTGAAAGGTCTCATCGCACCCATATACATCTTAAGGTGGGTCTTAGACAAGTTGTGCCATTGAATTTGTCCATCAAGGGCATCTTGAATTTAGGTGGGACTCTAGTGTTTAGAAAGAGAGCAAGAGAATCAACATCTATCATGTCTTCATGCTTTTTGATATTTTTGATGGATAGTTCTATGGCTTCAAACTTTTCCATCATTTTCTTGGTTTTGAGAAAGCTAAAGAAATCTCCACTTTGAAAAGGATTCATAATATGAGTGGCAGCAATGGCATTCACATCTAAAGGAAGAGAGGTGGGTGTTTTGGGAGATTTCCCTTTATTAGTGAGATCAATAATATAAGGAGTAAAAGTAGGGGCATGGCTGGTTTCGGCTTAAGTGAAAATAAGCTAAGCAGGGGGAGGAGTGATGGTGGCCTTGGTCATTTCCTTGACTTCATTGATGATAGACTGGCATTGGGAATTGAGAGCACTAGTGAAAGTACTGAACTAGGCATTGAGAGCATAAATGAAAGTGTTGGCTTAGGTCTTCAAGGTGGTAGTGAGTGCAACTTGGAAAGTCTCCTCTTCTTTCTTGAGGAGGTTATTGAAAAAGGTGCTCATTGCATCTTGGTCAAAAGAGCTATAGGTGTTAGCTATTGGTACCTTGAAAATAGAAACTAGAAAATAGAAAAATAGGTAAGAATATAGAATTGTGAAGAAAAAGGCAAGGTGTGTCGGGAAAAGGATTCCTTCCACATGGTTAGTCACTAGGTTTAAATGTTAATAAGGTGAGTGTGTGAGGTTACTATAATTGGGTAATGGACCACTGATTTGGATCTTTGAGGTATTTGTGGATTTACCATATCAAGTTTCTTATGTATGCATGACAATGTCATAATGCATGCCAAAAAAGGAGCCTTAGCTTTAGGAAAACTCTTGGAAAACTCATGATCCAAAAGTTTTCCTAAAGTTAAGGTTAGGCAAAGAGCCTTTATTATGCAAAGTGATGCATAAAAGTCAAATTATACTTAATGAGCCAAATGGAGATTATTTTGGAAAAAATTTTCCAAACCAAATAGTAGTCCTCTTATTTTCCTTTTTACTTTAAGAAAGGTGGCAACCAATCCCCAGTGTAGTTGCCAACTGTGAGACCTCGCCCGAATGCCCCTCCCTTGCATGGGGAATTTTTGCCTTAAGGAAAGGCGAGTGATTTTTAAAGATGTTATGGAACAAACTTTAGTGCTCACAATTGGAGTAGCTATTGCTTAGAAAATTGATTCGTGATTTTGAAAGATGATTTCGAGAGTCGCCAACTTAATTTATTTTGGGAAATTGAGGAGGTGATGTGGCAGAAGCATCCTCAGCTATTCAAGAGCAATTAGGTAAGTATTTAAATTTGAGGATGAATTTCTTTTAAGGAGGGGAGACTGTAACAATCTACACCTACCATAGGAATTTTCGTGATAATTTGTTTGACTTAGAACCACTAATTCTTAGTGTGTGCTCTTATGAAAATTTATGTGCTATGTGATTGATGAGTATGTGACATGTTAAATTAATTTAAATATACATAATATGAGTTATTATTATGAAATAAATGATTTACATGAAGTGCATTAGCATAAAATAATTTTTTGAGTATTTTTTAAAATAATTTTTAAATAAATATTTTGGGGGGGATTTAATAAAAATAATAAGAAAAATATATTTTTATTTTAATTACATATAATCAGCCCCTAAATTAAATAAAAAGTCTAAATACCTAAATCCCACTACACTAAAACCCTCCTAAACTAGCTCATTAAGGGTAATATTAGAAATTACACAAAACCCTACATATAAATTCAAGAAATTTGGCCACAAAAATTCTGTTATTTCAGTATTCTCAAAACCCTAGCTCAGTATTCTCAAAAATTATGTTACTCAAAACCCTAGTATTTCAGCAGTCACATTCTGTTATTTCAATATTCTCACAAAAATTCTCTCAAAATAATTATATTTACCGAAATTGTCAAAGCACCTTCAACTTCGCGATTTCTTGACCGTATTCGTAAGTTTATCGCTCTTTTCAATTTGTTATTTGATTTCTATAAAACTAACCATGGGAAAATTATTTGAAACTAAGTATTTATGATTTTTATTTATTAAATTCAGCCTGGGTGATTTCTTGTGAGAGAAATCAATTTTCCTATTGAATCACCAACCTCTCTACGCGATTTTTCCAAAGGTAAATCTTACAACTCAAAATTGAAATTTTCATGCATAAAAATTACTAAGGGGGTGATTTTTACATGCTTCTATTCTAAACAAATTTTTGATATGTTTAGATGAAAAATATTGAATTAAATCATATTTCTGCATATTACTGTAATGACCAAAAAGTTTTAGAAAACAAGAAAATTCAAGGTTTTAGTTCTAGAACTTAAAAGTTAGAAAATTCTATGATTGTATATACATATGGCTGCCAATTTGTGAATGAAGGAATCCTAAACTGATATTTGTTTTGTTTGGATTAAAAATAATGATTTAAATCATATGTTTACATATTACTATAATGATCAAAAAACACCAAAAAGCTAGAAAACTCATGATTTTCACTCTAAAACCTAAACTTGGAATTTTCATGCATGAGAATTATCCATGGCTGCCAATTGGTGTGTATTAGTTTTCTAAACTATTAATTGTTGTGATTGAATGGAAAATAATGATTTGAATTAGATGTTTACATATTGCTGTAATGACCAAAAAGTACAGGAAATAAGAAAACTCGTGGTTTTTCATCCTAAAACCTAAAGTTGGAAATTTTCATGCATATGAATTTATATATGTGCTAATTCCTATATCTTTATGTTCTAAAATGATTTTTTTTTATTACATGAAAAATCATTGTTCAAACCATGTTTCTACATATTACTGAAATAGATGGAAAGTGCGAAAAGTAAAAAAATTTAGTTTTCTCTTTTAAGGGGCATTCGGCCTACATTGAAATTCTTATCCCAATATCTATAATTTTTGTGTGATGTATTTTAATGATTATTGATATGTATGAATGATAAATAGTTAAAGTGCATGTTAGTTAAAGGAATGGCTCTAGACAAGGCTAGAGGTAATTTGGTATACTTAAGGTATTTTAATCTTATGTAGTGATTAATATGTGAATATGATTGGATAATATAGAAGTAAGTTATATGATGACATGATAGTGAATTAATAATCTTGAATTGATGAAGAGATTGATTGAATGAATTTGTCATAAGAGATAACCATGACACTTGAAAGATTATTGTTAAGTTGACATATATGGAAGTGTTAAGTGTACTAAGATGATTGTTAAAGTGAATTGAGATTAAGGTAATAATATTGTGTTGACCTTAGAAAGGTATTGACATGATTGTAATGCGTTTTTCATATGGGCCTCAAAAGCTAAGTGCACAAGACTTTTAAAGTCAACATGTTACATGCAAGTGATGAGTGCACTGCTATATGCAACTCTAAGTGTATGTGAATATTATATGTGCATGGGGTAGTTATGAGATAGGATAGCATCATGATTAAATAAATAATAAGTATTGAATTAAATATTATAATAGAGCTTGAGGAGCTTTAGTGGTTCAAAAGGGCTACGTGTACTAGGAGCAAAGGAACCACAAGGTGAGTAAACACTATGTTCATGTTACAAGTGTGAGTAAACATTACAATATTGTTACAAGTATAAGCTATCACAATATGTGTACCTTTGATATTCTTGAAACCCAAGTTCTTTTTATACTAAAATGAAACTCTATGATTCCTTGTTAAGCTTGGGTTACCAAAGGACAATTGGTCCAAAAATCATTTTTGTTTATCCAATGATAATTCCTTTGTGATTATTGCCCTAACTTTTATTCTTCTAGAACTACATTATTCTTGTATCTTTCGTTCAAAAAGTTAAACTGTTTTGCTATGGTGATATATGTTATTGTTATATGTGATTACCATTAGCTCTAGCTATGGTATCTTTAACCTTTATGCAGAATCCTCATGTCAATGTAGGAAATCATTGAAACCTGTGCACATGATCTTAAGTCAATGGATAGGGGTAGTGTATCCACCTCAGCTAGAAAGGAGCAATTCTAGCCATAGGGCCTAATCAGCTTCATGCTTTTCTATATGATAGGAGTTGGAATTTGGTTTAATGCCACCTCCCCTCTATGTGTTTGAGTGATATAGTAATTGCCTTCACTCTTTTTGCGTTATAAGTGTGATTTTTGCAAACTTATTAAATTGAAACCTTGCTAAATTGCAACTTGCTTCATGAATTGTAAATCTTGAATGTATGTATAAGCTATGAGTTTCCTTTTAAAGGAATATATGTTAATATATGTTCTATATTATTTACTCATTGAGATCATCTATCTCATCCCTTTTTTCTTATGTGGTTCCAGATGAGCAATATGGGGTGGCAAGGTGATAGCTCAAGCATTCTACTTTGCTTGGGGGAACTCCTTGTGCTAGTCTTTAATAATACTATAGTATGAAGTGTTGTCATTAGATGCTCTGGGAATATTTATTTTTGATGTTCATTTTGAGATCTCATTTCTTAAGGATTTGAGTGGATTACGAATATTATTTCCTTATGGATTATATGTGAAGTGTCTAATTATTGTCATCCACAACTAAAGGTTTTCATATAATGTTTTCAATGAATTATTGTATAAGGTTTGGTACGATCCTAGGCATGACTTATATATGTGTAAGTGGATTCTATGGGCATAGGTGATGTTATATCACCCCATGTTCTATAACCATTATATTCTATAAAGTTGGGATGTGACAAAGTTAGTATCAAAGCTATAGGTTTTCTTTGTTACCATTTGACTAGTGTCAAGTTAGTGTCGAAGCTGTAGTTTTAAAAGTCTAGTTTAGACTTGTCTATGTATTAGGTTAAATAAGTGTAATCCTGGAGCATAGGAATTTTCCTGTCATGTCATTTGCAGTCTATCGCTAGCATAGTTCTATAAAATCCTAGTAGACGTTAGTAATCCTTGATATTGTTGCTTGCCTTATGATTTATTTTGATAGATGACCAAGAAGATTACCCTTACTTGAGGATCACGACCTAGAGAACCCCATGTGACCTACAGGAGGACATGGTTAGAGATGTTTGAGAGAGTCGTGTCTATGATTGGCCCTATGAGAGAGGAGACCCTTGATGAATAAGAGGACCCTGAGGAGTACCTGGATTGTGATTGGGTTTATAGTAAGATTTAGAAATTAGAGGATGACTATTCATACTTGAAGGAGGAAAACCAACATCTAGGGCTTTTGGTTCATGCCTTGAGGGAGGATGTGGAGCAGCTCAAGGCAGGGATTATTGAGCGTGGGGGAGATTACTTGCCAACGAGGTCTTTATCGTCGACTAGTCACCATTAGGATGGAGATCATTTCTATTACCGATGTGGCAGCAGTGACCATGTCACTCTCGATTGCCCTGGTAGAGGACACGCAAGGGCTAGGACAAGTAGTTGGTGATGATCAACATAACGACATAGTACTTTAAATGATATGAATGATATTTCCCTTTAACTGCCTAGTCACTTAGTATGAAATGATTTCCTTTATTGTTGTGATATGATTAACTTACCATGATAAGAGGTTATTTTCATACTATGAGATATATGCTATTTGATTGTGATATGTGATATGTGCTAAACTATGTGATATGTGATATATATATGACATGTGCTTAGTGATGTGATATGATAAATACATGATGTTTATGCTAGTATAATGGTGGGGTTGAATGGGTTAGAATAGGGGATTAGTACTAAATTCCCTCATCATGATAAGCAGAATGCCTCCTAAAAAGAAGGTTCGCACAACTGTCCAACCTGTCAGGGCAAGTGATGATGCCATATCGGACACTACATCGAATGCTACCTCTGCACCTGCACAATCAAGAGAAAGATCCAATTCGAGGGCACTGACCATAGGCTCCAGTAAGCAAGTATCTTTGTAAAGGGTGCAAGCTATGCACAAGGAAATGAGAGACTTGCATAAGGAATTGGACAAGCTACGAGCTTAATGGTGAGAAGCGCTACCAACATAAGAAAGAAATGGAGTTTCACCTCTTGCGGTAGTGGCACCAGCATAGAAGGAAAGGAAATGGTTACTTGATGAAGGGATGACTATTTCAAAATTCAAGAAACTTCAGCCGCCTACCTTCTATAGTGAGGAGGGCGATGACCCACATGAATTCTTGGATGAGATGGATAAGCTAGTTTCTTGATTATCTTGCTTAGATACCTGAGTGATCGAGTTGGTATGACATCAACTTAAGAAGAAAGCTTGGCACTGATATGAGAGAAACATCAAAGAGCGACTTTATGGGGTAGACCCACCTATATGGGTAGAGTTCAAATAAGAAGTGATTGATTAGTTCTTGCCTGAAGGCAAAAGGCAAGATTGGGTGCTGTAGTTCTAGCAGTTAAAGTATAAACTTAGAATGATGGTATCAGATTATGCTAAGGAGTTCAATCAACTTACCCAATTTGCTATCAACATCGTTTCTATTAAAGCTGGCTGCATCAACCGATTCTTAAAAGGATTGATCATGCCTCTATTTAATTCATTGGCAGCAATGGAATTTCTAACCTTGGCCAAGCTAGTACATAAAGCCAAGATAATGGAGAAGAGGTATAAGGCAGAGAAAACCGAACGAGCTAAGCAGGACTTGAAGGGGAAGCATAAGAATGAAGGTCATGGAGGTCAGCATAGAGGAGGGGGAGGCCTAAGGAAGGAATTTTCATCATCCGGACAACGGAATGGTCAAGCTAAGTAAGAAGTACCCACTTGTGGCAAATGTGGAAAAAAGCATTCTGGAATTTGCTGAAAAGATTTTGGCACATGCCTTAAGTGTAGGTAAATGGGACACTTCATTAAGGATTGCCCTTAGAGAAGGAATCAAGAGAATGGGACCATAGCACATTCACAATCTAGACCATTCCAATCGTAAGGGCAAAGAGCCAAGAGCAAGGGGCCAGCTAGTAAGAATACACTGGCAATGGAGAATAAGGGCAAAGGTTAAGTCTTTACTTTAAATCAGCAAGAGGCCTGCGCTTCGCACACAGCTAACACAGGTATCATCCCTATCCAAAATTCTAGTGCAAGATGTTTGATTGATTCTAGTGATACTCATTCTTTTATATCACTATGTTTTACTAAGAGTCTTGGTAAAAATAAGGAATTAATGAGTGAATCTTTAGTATTATCAACTCCTTTAAAGGAGGTAATGGAAGTAAAGTATGTGTTTGAGGGTTATGAGGTAAATATTAAAAGGCGAAAACTCCCTATAGAATTGCTAGAACTAGACATACTAGAATTTGATGTAATCTTATGGATGGACTGGGATGGACTGGTTATACGAGCATGGAGCTCGTATAAATTGTATGGAGAAGCTAGTTAAGTTTAGAACTAAAGATGGAAAGAAGTTCATGTATCAGGGGGATAGGATTAAGAATCCTCCGAACTTGATATCAGCCTTAGGAGCAAGAAGCATGTTAAGGAAAAGACGCCAAGCGTACCTAGCCCAGGTAATTGATACTGATAAGGACATCGTCATTCAAGATAAGAGCATTCCAGCGGTGGATGAATTCATAGACGTCTTTCTAGAGGACCTACCTAGAATACCACCTGGCCATGAGATTGAGTTCAACATTGAATTGCTACCTGGTATGCAACCTATATCAATACTGCCATATAGTATGGCGCCAATCGAGTTGAAAGAATTAAAGATGCAACTATATGATCTACTTGACAAGGGTTTTATTCGATTGAGTAGCTCACTATGGGGCGCTCCAATGCTATTCATAAAGAAGAAGGATGGCTCATTCCAAATGTGCATTGATTATCGCCAGCTTAACAAAGTCACTGTGAAAAATAGGTATCCTTTGCCAAGGATCAATGATCTTTTTGATCAATTGCAAAGAGCTAGTCACTTCTCTAAGATCGATTTGAGGTTTGACTATCATCAACTAAAGATCTGAGGAGAAGATATTTGCAAGATTGCCTTCCATACTAGATACGGCCATCACAAGTTCACGGTTTTGCCATTTTGTCTGACGAATGCTCTTGCTTCTTTCATGGACTTGATGAATCAAGTATTCAGACCATTTTTTGACAAGTTTGTGATCGTGTTCATTGATGACATCCTAATTTACTCTAAGAGTAAAGAAGAGCATGAAGAACATTTGAGGATATTGCTTCAAACACTACGTGATCATTAGCTCTATGCTAAACTATCTATGTGTGAGTTTTGGATAGAGTCTGTCAACTTTCTTAGATGTGTAGTAAGTAAGGAAGGGATTCAAGTCGATCTTAAAAAAGTTAAAGTGGTAGCAAGTTAGCCACGGCCCACAACGGTTTCAAAAGTATAGAGTTTCTTGGGCATGGCTGGAAATTATCGCAGGTTCGTATAGGACTTTCCAAGATAGCAACCCCATTGACCAAGTTGACTAGAAAGCAAGTTAAGTTTAGTTAGGAAGAGTCCTATGAGGAGAGCTTTTAGAAGCTAAAAAAATGCTTGACATAGGCCCCATTTTTGGCGTTACCCAAAGGAGAAGAAGGATTCACTATCTATTGCGATGCTTCCAGAGTAGGACTTGGATGCATCTTGATGCAAAATGGTAAAGTCATCACCTATACATCACGACAACTAAAGAGGCATGAAATGAATTACCCTACTCATGATTTGAAATTAGCTGCCATAGTATTCTCTCTAAAGATTTAGAGACATTACATGTATGGAACAAAGTGTGAGATCTACACGGATCATAAAAGTCTTTAGTACATCTTGAGCCAAAAAGACCTCAACATGAGGCAGAGAAGATGGATTCAACTATTGAAGGACTATTACTATCAGATACTCTATCATCCCAGGAAGACAAACGTAGTGACAGATGTCTTGAGTCGAAAATTGATAAGAAGCCGAGCCTATGTGACTGTATAGAAAAGGTCGATCATAAAGGAATCAAAAGAGTTGGTTAGCCAAGGATTGAGGCTAGAGATAAGAGGATCAAGAGTTTTAGTGGCTCATTTTCAAGTGAGGTCTAAGCTAATGGAAGAAATAAAGGATTCATAAGGTAAGGACCCATACATGGTGAAGTTGGAGAATGAGATGAAAGAAAGGAAGAATTATGAGTTCGAAGTAGTCAATGGAGTTTTAAAGTGAAAAAATAGAGTATGCGTGCCTGATGTGGAAGGATTACAAGAAAGGATACTAATGGAGGCTCATCAAACACCTTACTGTTCTCATCCTGGAACTACCAAGATGTGCTATGATGTGAAAGCTATCTATTGATGGCCTAGACTAAAGAAGGATGTGGCTAAGTTTGTAGCATCTTGCTTAACTTGCTAGCAAGTCAAGTACAAGCATCAATGACCCTTAGGATTATTATAAGAAATTTGACTACCTGAATGGAAGTGGGAATGCATCACTATAGACTTTATAGTTGGCTTACCTAAAACTTCGAAAGGATATGACTTTGTATGGGTCATAGTGGACCGATTGACAAAGTCAGCTCATTTTCTGGGAGTTAAGACCACATATTTTGTAGCTCAATATACACACTTGTATATAGATAAGATCATGAAATTACACAGAGTGTCGATTTCCATCATCTCAAATCGAGGAATTGAATTTACCTCCAGGTTCTAGCAAAAGTTATAAGAAGTATTAGGAACATAACTAGATTTTCGTACTGCATTTCACCCTCAAGTAGATGGATAGTCTAAAAGGACAATTCAAATGCTCAAGGATATGCTAAGAATGTGTGTCTTGGACTTTGATAGTAGCTAGGATAAGTACCTACCCTTGATTGAATTTGCCTATAACAATAGCTACCATTCATCCATCCACATGGCACCATATGAAGCTCTGTATGGGAGAAAATGTTGCTCACTAGTTTGCTGGATTAAACTGAGAGACAAATATGAGGAAATCCTAGAGTTGCTTAAGTAGACTACCAAAATAGGTACCTTTGATTCAAGATCGACTGAAAATAGCTTTTAGTCAACAAAAGAGCTATGCGGACCCTAAAAGGAAGGATGTATACTTTGCCATAGGAGATCGTGTTTTCTTGAAAGTCTCTTTGATGAAAGGTGTTATGAGATTTGGCAAGAAAGGAAAGTTATCACCTCATTTCATTGGTCCTTTCAAAGTTTTGGATAAGGTTGGAGAAGTGTCTATGTTAAGGAAGTATGTGTCGAATCCATCTCACGTCCTGTCACCTCTAGACATTACATTAGATGAGCAGTTATCCTATGAGGAATCACCAATAGCCATAGTGGATCAACAAGTGAAGAGGTTAAGAAATAAGGAGATACCCATGATTAAGGTCTAATGGCAAAATCATTGGGTAGATGAGTGCACTTGGGAAGCTAAGGAGGTGATGCAGCAAAAGCATCCTCAGTTACTCAAGAGCAATTAGGTAAGTATTTAAATTTAAGGATGAATTTCTTTTAAGGGGGGAGAATGTAACAACCCACACCTACCTTAGGAATTTTCATGATAATTTGTTTGACTTAGAACCATTAAGGCTCAGTGTTTGCTCTTATGGAAATTTATGTGCTGTGTGATTGATGAGTATGTAGCATGTTAATTAATTTTAATATGCATAATATGAGATATTATTATGAAATAAATGATTTGCATGAAGTGCATTAGCATAAAATAATTTACTATTCATAAAATGAATTTTCATACAAAAAGGCAATTTTTAAGCATAAAATAATTTTATGAGTATTTTTTTAAAATAATTTTTAAATAAATATTTTGGGGGAAATTTTAATAAAAATAATAAGAAAAAACTATTTTTATTTTAATTACCTATAATCAAACCCTAAATTAAATAAAAAGCCTAAATACCTAAAAGCCCACTATACTAAAACTCTCCTAACCTAGCTCATTAAGGGTAATCATGGAAATTACCCAAAACCCTATATATAAATTCAAGAAATTAAGCCAGCTAGTATTCCAGTAGCCACACTCTATTATTTCAGTATTTTAATAGAAAAATTCTCTCAAAATAATTCTATTTACCAAAATTGTCAAAACACCTTCAACTTTGTGATTTCTCGACCATATTCGTAAGTTTATCGCTCGTTTCAATTTGTTATTTGATTTTTATGAAAATAACCATAGAAAAATTATTTGAAACTGAGTATTTACTAATTTTTATTTATTAAATTTGGCCTAAGTGATTTCTTGTAAGAGAAATTGATTTTCCTATTGAAATCACCAACCTCTCTACGCAATTTTTCCAAAGGTGAATCCTATAACTCAAAATTGAAATTTTCATGCATAAACATTACCAGGGGGAAATTTTTACATGCTTCTATTCTAAACTAATTTTTGATGTGTTCAGATGAAAAATATTGAATTAAATCATATTTCTGCATATTACTATAATGACTGAAAAGTTTCAGAAAACAAAAAAATTTAATGTTTTCGTTCTAGAACTTAAAAGTTGGAAAATTCTATGATTATATATACATATGGCTGCCAATTTATGATGAAGGAATTCTAAACTGATATTTTCTTTGTTTGGATAAAAAATAATGATTTAAATCATGTGTTTACATATTACTATAATGATCGAAAAACACCAGAAAGCTAGAAAACTCATAATTTTCACTCTAAACCTTAAACTTAGAATTTTCATGCATGAGAATTGTCCATGGCTGCCAATTGGTGTGTATTAGTGTTCTAAAATGTTAATTGTTGTGATTGAATGGAAAACAATGATTTGAATTAGATGTTTACATATTGCTGTAATGACTAGAAAGTATCAAAAACTAGAAAACTCATGGTTTTTCATCCTAAAACCTAAAGTTGGAAATTTTCATGCATAAGGATTTATATATGTGCTAATTCCTATATCTTTATGTTCTAAAATTATTTTTTTTATTACATGAAAAATCTTGGTTCAGACCATGTTTCTACATATTATTGAAATAGACGAAAAGTAAGAAAAGTAAGAAAATTCAGTTTTCTCTTTTAAAGGGCATTCAGCCTGCATTGAAATTCTTATCCCAATGTCTATAATTTTTGTGTGATGTATTTTAATGATTATTGAAATATATGAATAAATGATAAATAGTTAAAGTGTAGGTTGGTTGAAAGGAATGGCTCTAAACATGGCTAAAGGCACTTTAGTATACTTAAGGTATCTTAATCTTATGTAGTAATTAATATATGAATGTGATTGGATAATATGGAAATAGGTTATATGATAACATGATAGTGAATTAATGATCTTAAATTGATGAAGAGATTGATTAAATGAATTGGTCATAAGAGATAACCATGACACTTGAAAGGTTATTGTTAAGTTGACATATATGAAAGTGTTAAGTGTACTAAGATGATTGTTAAAGTGAATTGAGATTATGGTAATGATATTGTGTTGACCTTAGAAAGGTATTGACATGATTGTAATGTTTTTTTCATATGGCCCTTAAAAGGCTAAGTGTACAAGACTTTTAAAGTCAACATGTTTTATGTAAGTGATGAGTGCACCTTTATATGCAACTCTAAGTGTATGTGAATGTTATATGTGCATGGGGTAGTTATAAGATAGGATAGCATCATGATTAAATAAATACTAAGTATTGAATTAAATATTATGATAGAGCTTGAGGAGCTTTAGAGGTTAAAAAGGGCTATGTGTACTAAGAGCAAAGGAATCACAAGGTGAGTAAACATTGTGTTCATGTTACAAGTGTGAGTAAACATTATGATATTGTTAGAAGTATAAGCTATCATTATATGAGTACCTTTGATATTCTTGAAACCCAAGTTCTTTCTATACTAAATTGAAACTCTATGATTCCTTGTTAAGCTTGGGTTGCCAAAGGACAATTGGTCCAAAAACCATTTTTGTTTATCCAATGATAATTCCTTCATGATTATTGTCCTAACTTATATTCTTCTAGAACTACCCTATTCTTGTATCTTTCCTTCAGAAAGTCAAACTATTTTGCTACCGTGATATATGTTATTATTGCCTTAAATGTTGTTGTTATATGTGATTACCATTAGCTCTAGCTATGGTACCTTAACCTTTATGCAGAATCCTCGTGCCAATGTAGGAAATCATTAGAACCTGTGCACATGGTCTTAACCCGATAGATAGGGGTAGTGTACCACCTCAGCTAGAAAGGAGTGGTTGTAGCCATAGGGCCTAATCAGCTTCATGCTTTTCTATGTGATAGGAGTTGGAATTTAGTTTAATGCCACCTCTCCTTTATATGTTCTAGTGAATGAGCAATTGCCTTCACTCTCTATGTGTTATAAGTGTGATTTCTGCAAACTTGTTCAATTGAAACCTTGCTAAATTACAACTTGATTCATGAATTATAAATCATGAATTGTGTGTATAAGCTATGAGTTTCCTTTTTAAAGGAATATATGTTAATGTATGTGCTATATTGTGTACTCATTGAGATCATCTATCTCACCCTTTTTACCTTATGTAGTTCCAAGTGAGTAAATGAGGAGGCATGGTGATAGCTCGAGTATTCTACTTTGCTTGGGGGAACTCATTGTCCAAGTCTTTAATAATTCTATGCTATGAAGGGTTATCATTAGATGCTTCGGGAATATTTATTTTTTATGTTCATTTTAAGATGTTATTTATTAAGGATTCAAGTGGATTATGAGTATTATTTCCTTATGGATTATATGTGAAATGTCTAATTATTATCTTCCACAAATAAAGGTTTCCTTATAATGTTTTAAATGAGTTATTGTATAAGGTTTGGTACGATCCTATGCATGACTTACATATGTGTAAGTGGGTTCTATGGGCGTGGGTGACCTTATGTCTCCTCATATTCTAAAACCATCATATTATTTAAAGTTGGGATGTGACAGTACCTCTTTGTTTAATGAGCATGAGTGATTCATTAAGAAATAACTCATTGATGCCTTGCTCATCCTTGTACTTATGCTCAATTCCTTCCAATAGAGACAAATGATATACAACCAGATTTTCTAATCATTTCTTGTCTTTTGTCTTGATATTGAATTCTTAGAGAAGTAAAACCTATTAGATGAGTTAAGACTTAGCATCTCTCTTAGCAAAAAGGTTTCTCAAAGCTATATGATTGATGAAGACAATAACCTTTGAGCCATGAAGATATGACCAGAATTTGTCAATTACAAACACCACAGCCAACATTTCCTTCTATATAGTTGTGTAATTGAGCTAAGCTCCTGCTAATATCTTGCTTGCATAATAAATTACATGGAGCTTTTTGTCCTTTTGTTGTCCTAAGACACAATCAAAGCTTAATTACTTGCATTACATATGATCTCAAAAGGAAGAGACCATTCAAAAGGAGAGAAAATTGGAGGTTACACTAAAGCTTCATTCAACGTATTAAAAGCACATAAACAATGATCATCAAAATCAAAGAAAACACATAAACAATAGGTTAATTAGAGGTTTAGCAATCAAAGAAAAATTTTTGATAAATTGCCTGTAGAACCCTATATAACCCAAGAAAGCTCAAACTCCTTTCACCGAAGTTGGGGGAGGCAATTTCTCTATTACTTTAATTTTTGCTCTATCAACCTTTAGGCCTTTGCTTGAAATTTTGTGCCCCAACACTATCCCTTCATCCACCATGAAGTGACACTTTTCCCAATTTAGCACCAAATTTGTGTCTTCAAACCTTTTAAGCACCCGATCTAGATTAGCAAGAAATTGATCAAAGGAATCCACAAATATAGACAAATCACCTATAAAGACCTCTATAATTTCCTCAATCATGTCTAAAAATATAGAAATCATACATCTTTGGAAAGAAGCAGGTGCATTGCACAATCCAAAGGGCATACACCTATAAGCGATGGTACTATAAGGATATGTGAAAGTTCTCTTATCTTGGACTTCTAGAGAGATGAAGATTTTATTATAGCTCAAATACCTATCAAGGAAGCAATAATGAATATGGCCTACAATTTGCTCTAACATCTGACCAATGAATGGGAGAGGAAAGTGATCTTTTCTTATTGCTGAATTGAGCTTCCTACAATCAATGCAAACCCTCCAACCATTGATTGTCATCTTTGAAATCAGCTCCCTTTGTTCACTTTTTACCATTGTTATACTCTATTTTTTAGGTACACATTGCACTAAACTCAATCAAGAGCTATCAAAAATATGGTAAATAATTCCAGCATCTAAGAGCTTTATAATCTCTTTTTTGACCACCTTCTTCACATTAAGATTTAGTCTCCTTTATCTTTCTACTATAACTTAAAACCCATTCTCCATATGGATTTTATGCATGACAATGGAAGGACTAATCCCCTTGATGTCAAATATTTATCATCCAATAGCTTTTATTCTTTGGCGCACTAATTCAACTACCCTCATTTCTTGATCCTTTAAGAGCTTGTTTGAAATGATGATTGTTAGTGCCTCTCACTCTCTCAAAAAGGTGTATCTTAGGTGATTTGGAAATGGTTTAAGCTCTAATTAAAGTGGTTTTTCAATATATGGTAGGGTAGGGTTGTCATTTCTCACCAAAAAATTTTAGAGTTGAACAAAACTTAGGTGTCACGATTGCAACAAGTGTCACAGTCACAACACATCCCTTTATCTTCAACTTCGAATATGATTTCCTTAGGTGTCATGCCCATGATGGTTGTAACAGGTGCAATGGCAATGTTGTCTGAAATCATCGTGACTGTGACACTGGACTGCTCTATAATTTGATTCTTTTCCCATTCCTCTTGTTTGATTTCTATAATGCATTCTTCAATAACATGAATCCTCATGCAAGCCTCCTTTTTTAAATTGTATTTCATAGCTTTGAACATGTTGAACTTCACCTTTTCAGCCTCAATCATCAAAATGAGCTTCCCTTCTTAAACATCTATCAAAGCTCAATAAGTGTTGAGGAATGGTTGCCCAAAGATCAATGAGCCATTTTTGTCTTCATCAAAGTCAAGCACCATAAAATCCACTAGAATGATGAATTTATCTACCTTGACAAGCACATCTTCAATAATTCCATATAGTCTTTTAATTGAGAAGTCCACTAATTGCAAGAGCATAGAGATAGGCTTTGCTTCTCTGAAACCAAGTTTCTCGAAAAAAGACAAAGGCATCAAGTTAATTCCAGCCCTATGATCATATAAACAATTAGGGAATTCTAAATCTCCATAACACATGGGATTGTGAAACTTCTAGGATCTTTCAATTTAACAAGCATTTTATTTATGATGATTGAGCTACAATTTTCTATTAATGGCATGGTTTGCCCTTTATCTTATTTTCTTTTATTGGTTATGATGTCTTTCATGAATTTTGCATATTGAGGCATTTGAGCTAAAGCCTCAGCAAAAGGAATGTTGATTTGCAACTTCTTGAATATCTCCAGGAAATTGGAAAACTATTAATCCACTTGTTGCTTTTTCAACCTTTGTAGGAATGGCATCTTTGGTTTATATAGGGAAGGAGAAGGAGGATTGGTGGATTGCTAATCTAATTCCTCTTATTGACTATCCCCCATGCTATCATTCACCTCTTTTTCATCTTCTTTGTCTCTTTGCTTTAACAATGGTGGTGCTAACTCCTTACCACTTCTTAAAGCCATGGTCTTTAGCGGCTTTCTTGAATTAGGCTCTGTGTTGCTTGGAAGATTTCCTTGATTTTCTAATTACAAGTGCATTGTTGAGCTATCCCAATTGTACCTCCAAGTTGTGGATAGAGGATGAATGATTCTTTGTAATTTGATCAAATTTCACTCCATTCTTCCCTGATTTTCATCTAGATTAGCCATCTTATTATTTAGAGCTTCTATGAACTTATCCATCTTTGATCCGAAGCTTGGTAGCCTATCTTATGGTTATTGTTGAAATCTAGATGGTCCTTGTTGCTTATTGAAATTTGATTGTCCAGCATTATTACCACTATAAGAAAAATTGGGATGATTCCTTCATCCTAGATTGTATGTATTTGAGTAGGGGTTGTTGCTTGACCTTCCTTGAAACTAATTTCCCATATAATTAACTTGCTCAACTTTATTTCTAGCTATAAGGTTGGCTATATAACAGTTATTGCTTATGTGCCCCATCTCACAGCAAAAGTCATAACCACTTTGAATTGCTGCAATAGAGTTTGAAGTGACATTTAAAGCACTAAGTTACTTTGATAGAATAGCAACTTATGCTTGCAAAGATGTCAATTGATCCACAACTAAAATTCCTCTTTGATCTTTCATTTGTGGTTTCTTAATACACTCAGTAGGCCATGAAGAATTGTTGGTTTCCATCTCCTCCAAAAGCTTAATTAACTCCTTCATTTTCTTCCTTATTAATGATCCTCCAACTGCTAAATCAATGGTGCCCTTTGTATGAGAATTACACCCATTGTAGAAAGTTTGGATCAATAATTCACTAGGAAGATGATGATGTGGGTAGCTTTTTTATAGTTCCTTGTACCACTCCCATGCTTCATCTAATGATTCCAGTTCAAGTTGTTAGAAGTTTGTGATCTCCTTAATGATCCTTGTAGTCTTTACTAGAGGAAAGTACTTCATAAGGAATGGTTGGATGAGTTGCTCCTAAGTAGTGATTAATCCCAATGGCAGTGAATTCAACCATGATTTTGCCTTATTCTTCAAGGTGAAAGGGAATAATCTAAGTCGCACTGCATCATCTAAAACTCCATTATATTTGAAGGTATCACAAATTTCTAAGAAATTGGATATATGAGCATTACGATCCTCATTAGTGAAACCATAGAATTACACACTTGATTGAAGCATTTGGAAAAGAGCAGGATTGATCTCAAAATTATTTGCATTGACCATTGGTCTAGCAATACCTTGTTGTAACCCATTCAAACTCGGCATAGAGAACTCCAATAAAGTTCTTTGATTCCCATGTTAGTTCTCTTGCTGGTCTTGATTCCCATCTCTGAGTCCTGTTTCATTTACCATCTTAGCTGCTTCTTTTTGTTTTGTCTTTTTGATCTCTCTTTCATATTTAGTGAGCTCAAGTATGAAAGGAGTGAGTATAGGTTTTGATCTTTGGGTATTGGACATACATAAAAATCAGCACCGATAAAATAAGAAAAACTCAAAACAAAAGTTAACAAAGAAAAATAAAACTTGCCTTAAATCAAATAAAATAAAATATATTATGATGTTAAATCAATAGTCCCTGGCAATGACACCAAAAACTTGCTAGGTAAAATCCGCAAACGTACAGAATCCACAAGTAATATAGAGTGAATAGAACATCATTCCCATAAGGACTTGTGAGGCCTCACCCGAGTACTAACCCGATCCGCTAAAAGGAATCGGGATGCTCATTTAGGTTTAGACTCACAATGAAATCCTCGGGTTTAGATTAGTTTATTTTAAAAATGATTTTAGGAGTTGCCACCCTAATTTTTAAATAGAAAAATTAAGGAAAAAACCAAATTTGTGACTCTAATTTATTAATTTTGCAATTAATTTACCCAAGGATAAAAATCACTAGTCTTCGAACCAAGTTTAGCTCGGGGACTAGGTTTTTGGTTAAATAATCTAAATTTGGCTGTTGTTTAATTTGACTTAAAAATTAATTTCATAAATGACATTTATAAGATGATAATTATAAATAAAATGCATGAACATGGCATAATATGATACATAGGAAAATTGAAGAGCAAATAAAGTAAATTATCCACAAATTAAGGAGAGTGTTCCCTTTAGTCCTTATGGATTCTAGTAGAACCACATAATCACTCTATAATTCCAAGAATAAATAAATAATTGATTATACTAATTATATTTAGAAAATAAAAAGGGAAAAGAGATTGATTGGGATTTAGATTTAGATTCTAAACATGCCTATGTACCCCCATTAAATGAAGATCAAAACCCACGTAGCTTATTCTAAGATTAAGTAGAGGGATTTAAGAGTTGATCATATTGATTTTGTTTTAGGTGTTTTGAGAATGAAAAAGGTTGATACCTTTGTTTTTGGCAAACAGAGAGTTTTACCTAATCAAAATTTCATTTTATTAGGATCAGGTGATTGGATTGATTGAGGGATTGATTAATTAATTAAAATGATTAATTGACTAATTAATGTAATGAAATGGATGGATTAATTAATTAATTAATTAAAATAATTAATTAATTAATTTGAATGAGGGGTGGATTAAAAAAAAAAGGATTAATTTGATTCTAAAAATAGTGGTTAATTAATTAATTAAAAAAATTAATTAATTAATTAGAGAGTAGTTGGAGGGAGAAAAAGAGAAAATTAAAGGATAACTATCAACTCTATCTCAAGGGGTGTCAAAAAATGGTAGAAATGAGAGGATATTTATAGGAAAATAGGGATGAGAGTAATTTGGGAAGTGAAAATGTGAAAAGACTAAAAGGACAGGGCTAGAAAAATGATGAAAAATCATATTGAGGCAAAATCAGAATTTTGGAGGGCAAAACGAGGATTAGCCACCAGAGAGGCAGGTGGCACCACCAAGCCTTTAGGTGGCACCACCAATCTTTTAGGCGTCACCACTGGCTGTCCCGATGGCAGCTGACATGGTAGTTTTTTTCTTTTTTTTTTTTTTTAGAGATTAGTTATCAATTTGGGGTTTAGGAAATTTGGATATCCGAATAGCAATATAATTGAAGGCTAAAAAATTTTCTTATGGGGGATATTACTCCAGAACCATCACCTGCTAACCGACTAGCAGGACCACCATAACTGGTCTGCGTAGCACGTTAGACCTTAACAGGTGTCAAGCTGCAATTGGATGATGAGAGTATAAAATTAAGAGTTACAATTCCCCTATCAAAATTGTCTTTTCTATAAGGTAATTTTGGTGATAGTGAACATGGAAGAAAGGATAGTACAAGGAACCAAAGTGATGTCTAGGTCAGTGCTCGGACATGTTTGGGTGAGAGATATGGTTGAAAAAAGAAAGATGGTAAAAAGAACCACAGGGATGTTTAAGCACTTGTTCATAAACATTAATGGGTGAAAAATGTGGTTGATTAATGGAAGCAAGAAAATGAACCAAAGGGATATCTACGCTTGTGGCTAAATATTTTTGGGTGAATTGACAGATCTGGATAAAAGTGGTGGAAAGTGAACCATATGAATGTCTAAGTAATCATTTCTAGATATTTATGGGTGGACTTGTATGATAAATAGAAGCAAAAAAAGGAACCAAAGTGATATCCAAACTTATGGCTAGATATTTTTTGGTGAATTGATTAATTCAATTAATTCGAGGTGGGTAAAGGAACCAAAGAGATGGCTAGATTAGACATATCTAGATGAAGGACTTAGACAAATTTTTGATAAAAGAGATGGAAAAAGGAGAACCTTAGGGATGTTTAGGTGAATGTTTCTAGACATTTATAGGTGAAAATTGATGGGTTTAGTAAAAAGGTATCAGTCAGCTTTGAAAAAATATTAGTCTACTTTAAGGGGTACCAATCAGCTTTAGAAGGGATTGGTCAGCTTCAAAGAGGCACTAATTAGGTTCAACATATGTCAGTAAGCTTTGAGGAGGCATTAGTTAGCCTCAAAAGATATCGATTAGCTTCGAGGAGGCACTAGTCAACTTTAAAAGATGTCGGTCAGCTTCGAGGAGGCACTGGTAAGCCTTAGGAGATGTCAGTCAGCTTCAAGAAAGCACTAGTCAGCTTCAGGAGATGTCAATTAGTTTTGAGGAAGTATTGGTCAACTTTAGAGAGACCACTAGCTTTGCTTATACATGATTATGCATGGCTACTATACAATGTAGGTTTGTGTATAGACAATGAATGGTCATATATGCATGTTTTAGGATTTATAGACCTTTTGTTTAACTTCTATGCCATGAATGATTTATGACGATGCCTACAATGGATGATTGCATGAATGCAATAGGGTGAATTTTTTAAGTTTTCTTTGTGAATGCAATTTTTCATATGACTTTTGTGTTTGTAAAGCCATGCATTTATGGACAGAGAAACTCTATAAAGTTGAGAAACTCAACTTAGGTTGGCATGGAATAGTTGCCATGGTGACTATATGATGAGTTTAAGGGGATTAAGATTTTTCTGAGGGCTTATTTCAGGTTTTGGAATCTAGTGGCTTGTGTTTTCTATTTTAATGTTGCTAAAAAGGAGTTGTGTCCCACCTTCAGAAAGTTCAATGCTATGGCTTGGCTATGACTTAAAGGTAACTCTAGTGGTACCAAAGTTTAAAGTTTAGCATTTCCTGGATTTTTTAAAGAGTTTTTTTTTTTTTTTTTTTTGGGCTTGTCTTAGGGTGTTGCAAGCCAAAGGATGGTTGGTGATGGTCAAGTGAATTTGACCCACTATGATTGAGAAGTTCATTGATCCCAAACACCATAGAGATATAAGAAGGGCAAGACTCAAGATAAGGGCCTTGGTTTTTTGTTTAAGAGTTAGAGATGAGTCTATTGATTAGAGTGATTTTAGAGTGGTAGATGAAAGAGAGGCATTTTATGGTTAAAGCTGTGCTAGTAAAAACACTAATGAGTCTTGATTACTTTGTTTAGGATTTAGAGAGATGAACTGTCTTGCCAATTATTCACCAGGTGAGAAAAATTTGTCTATTCTTACCCTTTCTGTTATGGGTTCTTTGTGGATGTTTGTTTTAAGTTTTGGGTTATCTTGGAAGTGTAGTTGATGGATCATTTTTGGATGGTGGCCTTTGCTTTTCAATCCACACATGACTTATTGAGACTTGGTCAGAGATCGGATAGGATGGTTGCTTGTAGCTTGCCCCAAGAGGACACATTTTTAGCACTGCCAATGCTAAGAGATTATATCTCTCATGACTGAGGGCCATGGGCGTCAAGTGGTTTGCCTATTGGGTTTGGTTTGAATGACCTTCTACTAGGGGATGAGGGTTTTGAGGCAAATAAGGCAAACTTAAGATGTGCGCCTAGTTTTCCTTTCTCGAAGTCTACACAAATCACAGCTTTCATTACTAGTGCTATCGAGGTGGCTAGCTAAGGAGTTATCATATTATTCATTCCGGAATTTCACTTAGGACCATATAAAGGTATGATAGGTGGTTAATAAAGGTGGTTTGGCTAGTTGAGAAAGAATACTAGGCTGCCCTACTAAGGGAATAGAGGGTGATGCAATTAAGGACGAAGAGACTATAAGAGGAGCCACTAATAGTAAGAGAACTACAGCACAAACAGAGGGGTGACTCAATCTTTAAATGAGACTTAGGGATCTACTAGAAGTGCGACACCATAGGTTACAATAGTGACTCAAACTGCAGTGGCAATGACAAAGGACACTATAACTGCAATGAGACAAAATAACACTACAGTGGTGGTTTAGAGAAAGACTACTATAGTTAGGGTAGAAAGGGGTACTGCAGTTTTTAAACTACAGAGGAGGATTTTTGGGAGTAGTTTTAGAACTATTGGTACTCAAAAAAGGGTTTTCAATACTGTTGTGGTTAGCAGTTCTGATTCTTTTGGTACTTCTACTATTGCAGCAGAAGGGGCTATAGAGACTTGAATGAGGGGGTGTGACCATTTAAGGAGATTGTGGCAAACTTTGATTATGATGAGGACATGAGAGATTTGCACTTTAGAAGGTAGATGAGGACTAGCTAAAGCATGACTTCAGATATGACCTTTTTTGACTTTTGTTCAAAATACTTGCAGGTTGATAAGACTACATGATACATGATAAGTTATAAATGACATTGAAAGGGCTATCCTTTTTGTCGTAATGATGGGTTTGTATTTTGCAAAATTTGATCACTATTAAATAAGACATCTTTTATTTTTGATCTAATTTCTACCTAAGCTGCCCTTTTGGGTTTTTAACTTAGCAAGCATTCTTTTCTTCTTTTTTCTACTCCTTTTTTTTTTATCTTTTTTTTTTGTTTAGGAAACAGAATTAAGTGAATGATGTATAAAGCATAAAGAAAATGAGAATGTAATGCAAATAAAATATTTTATATTATGATTTGGATCGCACCCGAGTTGGGCTGCCTACGTATCCCCTACAACACTTTTCTATCAATCATTTCTTTTATGGAGAATTTGTTTCATATAGTTCTGATTACATATGTATGAAAATAGAAATGAAATGTAGATATCATCTTTGAATGATGTATTGCTTTAACTGATCCAAGTTGCCAAGATAGGAGAATTCACTTCCATCCATGTCTATGAAGATGGCACCTCCATCTGATAGGATCTTCTTAAGCATGTACTGTCCAGCCTAGTTTAGTTTAAACTTTCTCTTGGATCATAAATAAGGGCTTGGATTTCTCCCTGAACTGGATTTTCTTCTTACGAACCCTTCTCTCTCACCTTATAATTGAAGTACTCAGCGAGTCTTTATTGATGACCTTAAATTTTGTACGGAGCATCGATTCTCTTTTCATCAACGGCATTCAACTAGTCATGATACCTTTTAATCTATTCTTTCTTTATTCTTTGTAACTTTTTCTTGATAAGTTTCTTGTGTAGGTTGGGATCTTGCAAACTATAATGCTTAAATCATCTAATTATGCCAAAATGCACACTAATAGACTGCAAGTGCCGAAATGCACACTAAAAGAGTGAGTAGCGTTTCCGACGAGGATAGTTTATAAGTACTAGCACAAGCTTTAACTATTGTGTAGTGAAAAACCAATCAAAGGATTATTAAAACTAAAATAAACTAAACTGAAATAAAATAATGAGAAGATTGATAGATATAAGCAAGGATAAAGCTAACTAGATATGAATCCTCCTAACCTCTTATCTATGTCATGGATAATAGAGTCAATTAACTAAACGATGCATTGAATTGGCATTCCACTAATTTAGATTAAAGCCACTCTTGAGTGATTTAATCCTTAATCCCTAGGTATAGTGTAAGGAATCTCTTCTCAATACATAGTTAAATAGTTCATGCATTAAGAATAAGGAACAAAATGCCAAAAGGTTTTATAGGCCTATGTCTAGAGCCCCAAGCAACCCTTAATTCCTAGGATTGATCAATCCATATTAAGGTATCTCTACTCATTTGACATGGAAATAAAATCTAACTAACAAGCTAGCAATTGCTAATTAGAATAATAATACTAATCATAGAAATCAGACAATCAAAAATGAATTAATTAATACTGATATTATTCAATTTATACAATAAAAAACTAAGGTTTATCAATATCTAGATAAAAATAATTAGTTCATAATAGATTTGAAAGACAATAAAGAAAGATAAAAGGAGAAAGAGATCTCAAACAACCCATGGATGATGCTAAAGAAATCTTCTCTCCAATCCCTTGATTACTGCTTCGAATTTATGCAATGATGGATCTTTTATCTTATTTATGGCTTCAATCTCTCGAAAATGAAAGAACTAAAATGGAATTTGGGGATTTTAGGAACCCTAGGTTGAAAGACCAGGTCCTTAGAATAGCTCTCCCTTTTGTTCACACCACGGCCGTGAGTCACCCCGTGAGAATGGCATAGGTTGCGTCACTGGCGTGGGTTAGGCCATTGCTCACCCTATGACAGGCTACTGGAATTCTTCAATTTTGCTTCTTAAGTCATGGCCAAACTCACGGGCGTGGCTCACCCCATGATAGGCTACTGTCCTTTATTCTTTCACCTTTTTTGCACCAATTTTACATCTTGGTTTCGTACTTCTAAGCTAATTTGATCTATGGTGTCCTAAAATATAAAATCACTAAAAGAACTTTAAAACAACACTAACAAATTAAACTCAATGTAAAGATAAAATATATTTAGAACAAGGGGTAAAATGTAGTCAATTAAACACTTATCATCATCCTTATCTTGTCTTGTATAAAATAGCTTATGAGCTTTTTAACAGCTGCCATGCAAATGCAATGTATAAGATTTTTGGATTTTTTTAGTGCCATAATTAATTGATCCTTTTGCCTTTTTCATATTTTTTGTGTATTTTTTTAGATGTACCATTCAAAGATAAACCAAAAAAATTAAAGCAAATCAGAAAGTTCAAACTTTTATTACTAATAAAAGTCTCATCAATAGTTATATTAAAGGATAAGCATAAAAGGTGAAATACAGACTTAGAAGGGCAAGACTTGGCAGACTAAAATTCAAAGAAAGATTTAATAGAAATAGACTCAAAAGACTCTTACATAGACTCAAACTCAGGTGACTTAACACAAACTCAAATGACTCAGACATGGACTCATAAGACTTGGATAGAGGCACAACAGTGTTGGCACTCTTCTCAAAATATCGAGTTATCTAGTGAGGCTTGAGACAGTTAGAAGAGCTCAGTGATTTAAAAAGGATTGATGGCAATGTTAGGCTTTAGGTTTGGGATCAATGATGTCTCTACTATCAATAAGGTCTTGAATTTTGTGCTTTAGAGCCTTGCGCATGTTAGTTTTGTGCCTTGTCCCTTAATGATAGTCACATATCTTATTAGCATTGTATCCTTTAGGCAAGGGGTTCAGAGGAGGTCATGGTTCTAAAGGCTTAACTAGATTAGCCTCTAAGGCTTTCTTATAAATAATGCTAAAGAGCATGCCTAGCTTAGAGAAAGTCCTCCTTGTTTCTAACTTCATCAGTTGGTGATAGCAGACAACATTTACCTTCCCCTCTCTTTGGATGGAAAAATTGGTGCTATTGATGGTGTAGTTAGTGCTCTTATGATACCTCAAACTAGAGGACTGATCCTTGACTTGCCCCGATTGGATCAAATCCTTAATCTTAGTAGCGGTGGTAAAGAGAGCTTTAAAGTTAGGGAGATAATATATTTGCAAATGAGTCTAGTATTAGGGGAGGAGATTCTTGACAATGATGTCAATTTGATCTATTTTGGATGGATGGTTCACCATTTAGGTTGCTTTTGCCCTCCACCTTGTAAGGAAAATCGTGAAGGACTCTCTTTGACCTTTCTTAGTTGTTTCTAAATCATTTCGGGTGACATCCACTTCAATATTGTAGTGGTATTTTTTGACAATTGCATTGCATATGTTGTCCTAAGTTTTCTTATAATTCTGGTTGATATCTAGCAACCACTTGACAGCGGCTCTAGTTAAGGACTGCTGGAATAGCTGAGTAAGGAGTTCATCATCCACACTAAAAGGTCTCATGGTGACCACATACATCTTGAGGTGAGTCCTAGGGCATTTGGTGCCATTAAACTTATCCATGACTGGCATTTTGAATTTAGGTGGAATCCATGCATTTAGGAAGAGGGTCAAGGAGTCAACATCTATCATATCTTTGCACTTCTTGATGCACTTGATTATTCTCTCCATGGCCTCAATTTTCTCTATGAATTTCTTAGCTTTGAGAAAGCTAGAAAAATCTCCACTTTGAAAAGGATTCACAATGGGAGAGGGAGTGGTTGTGTTCAAGTTCACGATAAGAGAGGTTGGAGTTTCAGGTGCTTTCCTATTATCAATGAGATCAATAATGGGAGGAGTAAAAGTAGGGGTATAGCTAGTCCCAGCGTAGGTAGATGTAGGCTCAACATGAATAGTATAACAACCCACACCCACCCTAGAAATTTTCGTGATAAATTGCTTAAATTAGAACTAATAAGGTTAAGTGTGTGCTTGTATGAAAATTGGTGATCTAAGTGATTGATGAGTACGTGGCATATTAAATTAATTTTAATATGCATAATATGTGTTGTTATTGTGAAATAAATGATTTACATGAAGTACATTTGCATAAAAGAATTTATTTTAAATAAAATGAATTTTCATGCATAAGACAATTTTTAAGCATAAAATAATTTTATGGGCATTTTTAAAATATTTTAAAATAAATATTTTTGAAGGAAATGTTCCAAAATTAATAATAAAAATATTCCTTTTATTTTAATTCTTATTCAGTCAAAAATTTGAAGGAAAAGCCCAAATACCCAAAAGCCTAATACACCAAAATCCTCCTAACCTAATTCATTAAGGGTATTAGTAGAAATTCCACTCCAACCCTAATATATATTCTAAATTTCAGCCAAACAAGGGTTTCTAGCAGCCATTCTCTTATTCTTTCTATATCTTAGAAGAAAATTCTCTCAAAATATTTCTCCCTACCGAAATATTGAAAGCACCTTTCCATTTCGCGATTTCGTGACCGTAATCGTAAGTTTTTATTCTCTTTCAATTTCTAAACTGATTTCTATGAAATAAATTATGGGAAAATTATTTTGAACTATTTGATTAGTGATTTCTACATATTCAATTCTGTTTGAGTGAATTTTTGGGAGAGAAAATTTATTTTATATCGAAAACACGATTTTTTCTGCAAGATTTTTCCAAAGGTGAATTCTATAACTTAAAATCATAATTTTTATGCATAAACATCATAAGGGGGGTGATTTGTACTTGGTTGTATTCTAAACTGATTTTTGATCTATTTTGATGAAAAATATTGGATTAAATAATATTTCTGCATATTTCTGCGATGACCGAAAGGTTTCGAAAAAAAACAAGGAATTCAAGGTTTTCGTGTTAGAACTTGAAAGTTGGAAAATTTTATTTTTGCATGATCATATGGCTGCCGAATTGTATGAATAAGTATTCTATTATGATATTTGTTTTTGTTTAGATGAAAAATAATGATTTGAATCATGTGTCTATTTATCGCTGAAATGAACGAAATGAGCGGAAACTCATGATTTTTCACCTAAGCCTTTAAACTTAGAATTTTTTTGTATAAACCCTATCTATGGCCGCCAATTCATGAGGGAATGTGTTCTAAACTGATATTTTCTATGATTGAATGAAAAATAATGGTTTAAACAACCTATTTGCAAATTTCTGAAATGACCGGAAAATACCGAAAATAAGAAAACTTATGGTTTTGTGTTCTATAATGCAAAAGGATGAATTTTTATATATTAATAACACCAATGGTGGCCGATTCCTATGAATTTATATTCTAAAATGATTTTTCTTATGTTTACATGAAAAATCTTGGTTCAAATCATGTTTTTTCATATTTCTGAAATAGACGGAATGTACGAAAAGAAGAAGAATTTGGTTTTTATCTTAATGGTGCATTCGGCCTACATGAACAATTTTGTCCCAATGTTGACATGTATGTATGTATAATAAATTATAAAATTGCATGTTAGTTGAAGGTATGATCCTAGATAAGCTTAAATGCATTTTGGTATACTTAAGGTATCTAAACCTTATATTGTGATTAGAATACAAATGTGATTGGGAAATATGGAACTAGATGTTATGATGAATTGATGATGAACATATGATTATGAGTTAATGAAGTGAAAGGGATCATAAGAGTTAAGCATGACGCATGAAAGATTAATTGTCAAGTTGACATTTATGGAAGTGTGAAGTGAACTAAGTTAATTATTAAAGTGAATTGATATTGAGGTAATAATATGGTGATGACCTTAAAAAAGGTATTGATATGATTGTAATGTATTTTCATGTGAGCCTATAAGGCCTAAGTATACAAGACTTTTAAAGCCAATGTGCTATGTGCAAGAGATGAGTACACCTATATGTGAACTCTAAGTGTATGTGTATGATATATATGAATGGGGTAGTTATGGGATAGGAGCATCATGAGTAAATAAATACTAAGTATTAAATCAAATATTATGTTAGAGTTTGAGGAGCTTTAGAAGTGCAAAGGGACTATGTGTACTAGGAGCAAAGGAACCCCAAGGTGAGTAAACATCATATTCATTCTTCAAGTGTGGGCAAATGCCACATTCATGTTATAAGTGCAAGTAACATTTTGTTATGTTACTAATGTGATATATTGTTATATGAGCCTTGTGATCTTTGAAACCCAAGTTCTTTCTATTCTAAATATTATTACATGATTTCTTTGTCAAGCTTGGGTTGCCAAAGGATATTTGGTCCAAAACTATTTTGTTTACCTAATGAGAATTTCTTGTGATTAACACCCTAACTTGTATTTTTCTTTCTGGAACTACACTATCATTATATCATTGTTTAAAAGCTAACCACTATTATTATTGAAATACATGTTATTGTTGTCTTATGTGATATTGTTAATTGTGATTACCATTAGCTCTAGCTATGGTACTTTTACCCTTTATGCAAAATCCTTGTGCCGATGCGGGTAATCATCGGAACCTATGCACACAGTCTTAACCCAATGGATAGGGGTAATGTATCCACCTCAACTAGAAGGGGCGATTCTAGCCGTGGGGCCCAATCAGCTTCACGCCTTCTACGTGATAGGAGTTGGAATTTGGTATAAGGCCACCTCTCCTCTATGTGTTCGAGTGATAGAGCAATAGTCTTCACTCACAATGTGTTATAAGTGTGATTTCTACAAACTTGTCAAATTGAACCCTTACTAAATTGCAACCTGATTCATGAATCATAAATCATGAACTATATGTATAAGCTATGTGTTTCCTTTCAAAGGAATATGTGATAATGTATGTGCCTTTTCGTTTACTCATTGAGATCATCTATCTCACCCCTTTTTCCTTGTGTGGTTCTAGGTGAGCAATTGTGAGGAGGTAAGGTGATGGCTCAAGCATTCTACTTCACTTGGGGAATTCCTTGTCCAAGTTATCAATAATACAATTTTTATGAAGTCTTATCATTAGATGCTCTAGGAATTGTTGATTGATACTTATTGATATATATTATTTTCCTTATGGATTTTATATGTAATGATTTGTCCTAAGTCTTCTGCAATTAATGGTATTTATTTAATGTTTTAAATGAGTTAATGTAAGAGGTTTGGTAAGATCCTAAGTATGATTTGTTTATATGTAAGTGGGTTCTACAGGCATGGGTGACCTTATGTCTCTCCGTGTTCTAAGACCGTCATATCTCTAAGATTGGGATGTGACAAATAGGAGGGGGAGAGACAGTGGAATTAGTCATTTCCTTTACCTTACTGATGATCGACTTGCATTAAGAGTTGAGGGCATTGGTAAAGGTGGCAGACTGAGCATTAAGAGCATTGGTGAAAGTGTTGGCTTGGGTCTTAAAGGCAATGGTGAGTGCTGTTTGGAAGTTTTGTTTCTTGAGGAGGCTGGTGAAGAAAGTGCTTATAATGTCTTGGCTGAAGTTAGAGGTGTTAGCCATTGGTACATTGAAAATAGAAAAATGGGTAAGAATACAAAATTATAAAGAAAATTGGATGAAAGTAATGGTATGATAGGAAAAGGATTCCCTCCATATGGTTAGCCATCAAGTTTAAAAAGTTGTGTGAGAATACTGTGTTTTGGGTGATGGACTACTGGTTTGGGTCTTTGCGGTGTTTTAGGTTTTACCTTGTCGAGCTTCTCATATTATGTATGTATGGCAATGTCATGATAAATGCCAAAAAAAGGTTTCATGGGCATATGCACAAATGTCAAAATTATTTCAGTATATACATTCTCGGATCAAAACTCGGGTAATGTAATAATTCACACCCACCCTAGGAGTTTCGTGATAAAATTGCTTGATTATGAACTACTATGACAAAGTATGTGCTTTCAAGAAAATTCATGTGCTATGTGATTGATGAGTAAGTACAATGGTAGATTTGTTCTAATATACATAATGTAAATTTTGGATATGAAATATGTGATTTATGCGAAGTGCCAAAGCGTAAAATGATTTATTTCATACAAAGTGAATTTGCATGCACAAAGCGATTTTTAAGCATAAAATAATTTTTATGCGTATTTTAAAATATTTTTAATTAAATATTTTTAGAGATTTTAATGAAAATAAGAAGCAAAATATTTTATTTTTAATTATTTAAAATCAGGCCGTAAATTAGATTAAAGACCTAACTCACCAAAAGGCCAACACACCAAAACACTCATAACCCAGTTCATTAATGGGAAACTTATAATTTTGCACCAAAACCCTAATAATGACCTAAAATTCAGCCTTTTTACTTTGTGGCAGACTCCATTATGTTATTCATCATAATTTTTATAGAAAAATTCTCTCAAAAATTCTCTCTTAACTGAAATTCACAATGTGCCTCTAAACCTTGTGATTTTATAATCGTTTTTGTAAGTTTTTGTCTTCTTTCAAGCTACTATTTAATTTTTATAAAACTAATCATGAGTAATCCATATGGGGCTGTATATTTACTATTTTTCTTCTTGTTAAATTTGGCCTAGGTTGTTTTTTCCTAGAGGAGAAACCGATTTCTAACTATAAACACAACTCTTTCTTCACAAATCCATCAAAGGTAAACACTAAAACCTAAAAGTTGGAAATTTCATGCATATGGATACTAGGGGGAAATTTGTATGATTTTGTGTCCTAAACTAATTTGGGTTATGTTTCCATGAAAAATATTAGTTTAAATCATACATTTACATATTATTGTAACAATCGGAAAGTGTAAAAAGCAAGAAAATGTTTTCCATGGTTAGGAGGATTTAGCCTACATTGGGATTTTGATCCCAAGGCCTATAATGTTTGTGTGATACATTTTAATGATTATTAATATGTATATATGAATGACACATAATTTAATTGCATGTTGGTTGAAGGAATAGCTCTAGGAAACACCTAAAGTTATTTAACTATACCTAGGGTTTCCAAACCCAAATTGACATGTTTGATTAATATGTGTACATGATTAAGTGACATGTTAATTAGACTTTATGATGTGTTAATAGAGAATTAATGATCTTAAATTGACAATGAGATTGATTGTATGATTTGGTCAAAGGAGACGAGTATGACTATTTTCAGGTTTACTTGTTAAGTTGATATATATGGAAAGTATTAAATGTACCAAGTTGAAAGTTAAATTGAATTGATATTAAAATCATGATTTATTGTGTTTGGCTTTAGAAAAGCCTTGGCATGAGTTATTATGTAATTTCATGTAAGCCTAAGAAGGCAAAGTATGCAAGACTTAAAAGTCAACGTGCTATATGCAAGTGATGAGTGCACTTCTAAGTGCCACTCCAAGTATACATGAATGATATATGTGCATGGGATAGTTATGGGATAGGATAGCATAATGTTAAGCAAATGCTAAGTATTGAATTATAATGTTATGTTAGAGCTTGAGAATTGTTAGAGGTGTAAGGGCTACAGTCATTAGGAGCTAAGGAACCACAAGGTAAGTAAACATTAAGTTCAAGTTAAAAGTATAAGTTATCATGATATGTGAACCTTTGAGATTCTTGAAACTCAAGTTCCTTTCTATCATAAATTATAATTATATGAATTCTTTGTTAAGCTTGGTTTGCCAAAGGACAATTGGTACGAAACTATTATTGTTTATTCAATGGTAAGAAAGAACCTCTGTGATTGTTGCCTTACCTAATATTTTTTTTGGAACCACACTATTATTTATCCTCTGTTTAATAAGCTAAACATCTATTGCTATTATGCTACATGTGATTGCATTCTTCAATGCTATTGTTATAAGTGATTGCCATTAGCTCTAGCTATGGTACCTATGAACACTTTTATGCAAAAATCCTCGTACTGATGCGGGAATTCATCGAAACCTGTACACATGGTCTTAGCCCAATGGATAGGGGTAGTGTATCCACCTCAACTAAAAGGGGTGGTTCTAGCTGTGGAGCCTAATCAACCTCATGCTTCTTTACAAGTTGAGAGTTGGAATTTGGTATGATGCCACCTCTCCCTTGAGTAAATAAGGCAAAAGCCGTCACTCTACAAGTTACAAATTACAAGTTTGATTTCTGTGAACCTTTGCTAAATCTCAAATCATGAATTATGAATTATGAACCCTTATAAAAGGATATGTGTTATTGTATAAGTTGTATTGTTTACTCATCGAGATCATCTATCTCACTTTTTTTCCTTATATGGTTTCATGTGAGAATGATGAGGAGGCAAGGTGACAACTTAAGTAATCTACTCCGCTTGGGGGATTTCCTTGTCCAAGTTTATTATCATACTATGGTATGAAGAGTCACTCTTAGATGCTCTGGGAGTTTTATTTTTAGAACATTATGCTTTAATGTATCATTTAGAGTCTTAAAATGCTCTTTTCTTATGGATTGTATTTAATTATTGTTAAATTATTCTTCCGCAAATTAAGGTTTCCCTTGATAAATGGTCAAATTAAGTTAATGCATGAGGTTCGGTACAATCCTAGGCAATGTTCAACCATGTATGAGAGGGTTCTATGAGCGTGGGTGACCTTATGTCTCCCTATGTTCTAGGACTGTCATATCTCCAAAGTTGGGATGTGACAAAGTTGGTGTCAAAGTTGTAGTTTTAAGTCTAATTTAGACTTATCTGTTTATTAGGTTGATTAAGAATAATCCTAGAGTATAGGAATTTTCCATTCATGTTAATTACAGTCCATCGCTAGTATAGTTCTGCAAAATCCTAATAGACTATAGTACTCCTTGTTATTCTCTGTGTGCCTTATGTTCTTCTTATCACCCTATGTGACATACAAAAGGACCTAGAGAGAGATGTTTGAGAAGGTCATGCCTGTGATCCACTATAAGGAAGAGAATATTCCTGAGGAGGAGGACCTCGAGGAGTGTTTAGACTACAACTAGATTTATATAAAAATTCAGAAGTGAGAGGGAGACTACTTTGACTTGATGGAAGAAAAATTGACATCTTAGGTCCTTGGTGCATGCTTTGAGGGAGGAGGGGTCACATGTTAGATAGAGACTTCCTTTGCTATCAATATGTTAGCATTGGTCATATTGCTCTTAATTGCCCTCTTATTGATTATTTGCCTACTCGACCCTAGAAGCTACTCGATGCTTGTCCTGATAAGGGGCATAGTTAAAACTCGAGCTGGTGGTTGGTAACTATTGGCCTAATGGCATAGGACTTATATGATATGAATGATATTGTTTGACTATTTAGCTACTTAGTGTGGATTGATTTCTTTTATTGCCTATGTGATGATTGACTTTTATATGATAAGAGAGTTCTCTATGCTATAAGTTATATGTTATATGATTATGATACATGATATATGCTATGATATGTGATATATGTGATACTATATGATGTGTGCTCATGATAAATGTATGGTAGGTATGATAATGTGATAGTGGGGTTATATAGGTTAGAAGGGAGTTAACACTAAATTCCTTATGGTTATAGTAGAATGCTCCCCAATAAAAAGGTTCACACAGCTGCCCAACCTGTTAGGACTAATAAAGATATGGTATTAGACACTGTTAGATATTACCTCTTACTTGTGAGATCGAGAGAAAGGTCTAACTCAAGAGTATCGACCCTGGGCTCTAGTGAGCAAGCCTCCTCATAAGAGGTTCAAGCTATGAACGAGGAGATGAGGGACTTATGCAAAGAATTACAGGAGCTGCAATCTCAAAGGCAGGAAGTACCACCAATACAAAAAGGAGAATGGAGTTTTGCCTCCTGTAGTAGTGGCACCTACACGGAAAGAAAGAAAGTGGCTACTCAATGAGGGAATGACCATCTTAGAATTTTTGGATGAAATGGACAAGCTAGTCAGTCGACTATCATGCTCTAACACTTAGGTGATTGAGTTAGTAGGACTCTAAATCAAGAAGGAAGCATGGTATTGGTATGAAAGGAATGTTGAAGAACGACTGTATAGAGCAAACCCACCTACTTAGGAAGAGTTTAAGCAAGAGATGATGGATCTATTCTTGCCAGAAGGTGAAAGGTAGGATAGGGCACTACAGTTTGAATAGTTGATGTAGAAATTTGGAATGTCAGTGTCATAGTATGCTAAGGAGTTTAACAAACTTAGCAAGTTCACTATTAACATCATTCCTACTAAAGCTAGTCACATCAACTATTTCTCAAAAGGATTGGTTACACCTCTATTCAACTCATTGGTAGCAATTGAGTTGTCAACCTTAGCCAAGCTAATAGATAAGGCTAAGATAATGGAAAAGAGGCATAAGGTTGAGAGAGTTGAACAAGCTGAACGTGAGTAAAAGGTTAAGCATAAGAGCAAGGTCATGGAGGCAGCATAGAGGGGGAGGAGGAGGTCTAGGAAAGAAATCTTTGCCAACAATTGCAACACCTAGAAAGAGTAATTGTCAGTTTAAACAGGGTTTCCCTACTTGTGGCCACTATGGCAAGAAACATCTTGGAGTTTGCTGAAGAGTCTCTAACGCAAGAGTTTCTAGTGCATGCTTGAAGTGTGGACAGATGACTCATTTCATCAAAACTGCGCACAAATAAGGAATTTAGGAAATGTGACCTTAGCACCTCCACCATTTAGACTATATCTACCTTAAGGGCAAGGAGCCAAGAATAAGGGACTAGCTGCGGGAAGTGCACCGAGGGCGGACAATAAGGGCAAGGGACGTGTCTTCATTTTAAATAAGTAAGAGCCCCATGCTTCACATACAGCTATCACAAGTATCATTCCTATTCAAACTTCTAGCGCAAGATGCTTGATAGATTCTAGTACTATGCATTCATTTATGTCTCTATGTTTTGCTAAGAGTCTATGTAAAAATAAGGAATTAATTAATGAACCCCTAGTAATGATAACTCCTTTGGGAGAGGTGATGGAAGTGAAGTATTTGTTTAAGGACAATGCGGTAGACATTAATGGATAAAAACTTCCAGTGAAGTTATTAGGACTTGATGTACTAGAGTTTGATGTGATCTTAGGAATGGATTGCTATATGAGCATGGAACTAGTATTGATTGTAGAAAAAAGTAAGTGGAATTTCAAGCCAAGGATAGGGAGAGATTTGTGTATGAAAAAAGATAGGAATGAGAACCCTCTAAATTTGATATCGACTTTAGGAGCAAGAAGGATGTTAAGGAAAGGGTGCCAAGCATACTTAGCTCACATTATTAATACCAAAAAGGAAACCATTGTTCATGGCAAGAGTATACCAGTGGCAGACGAGTTCATAGATGTCCTTCTAAAGATCTACCTAGAACACCATCAGATCATGAGATCGAGTTCAACATTAAACTACTACTACGCACGTAACCCATATCATATGGCATCAGTAGAGTTAAAAGAATTAAAGACATAACTGCATGATTTACTAGATAAGGGTTTCATCCGACCGAGTAGCTAACCATGGGGCGCTCTAGTGCTATTCATGAGAAAGAAAGATGGCTTGTTCCATATATGTATTGATTATTGCCAAATCAATAAGGTTACTATAAAGAACAAGTATCCTTTGCCAAGGATAGACAATCTATTTGATCAACTGCAAGGAGCCAGTTACTTCTCCAAGATCCACTTGAGGTCTAGTTATCATCAACTCAAGATTTATGGAGAAGACGTCTGCAAAACTGCTTTTTGAACAAGATATGGTCACTATAAGTTCACGGTTCTACTGTTTGGTCTAACAATGCTTCGGCTGCTTTCATGGACTTGATGAACCCAATGTTCAAGCCATTTCTCAACAAGTTCATGATCCTTTTCATTGACGACATCCTAATTTACTCTAAGAGTAAAGAAGAACATGAAAAGTATCTGAGGTTCATGTTGCAGACTCTACGTGATCACCAGCTTTATGCAAAGTTATCTAAGTGTGAGTTTTGGATGGAGTCTATCAATTTTCTTAGGCATGTAGTAAGTAAATAAAGAATTCAAGTTGACCATAAAAAAAGTTAAAGTAGTAGCCAATTGGCCACAACCCACAATAGTTTCTAAAGTTTGGAGTTTCTTAGGTATGGCTAGTTATTATCACAGATATGTACAAGACTTCTCTAAGATAGCATCACCATTGACCAAGTTAACCACGAAACAAGTTAAGTTTATTTAGGAGGAGTCCTATAAAGAGAGTTTCCAAAATCTCAAGAAGCACCTGATATTGGCTATGGTTCTAGCTTTATTGGAAGGTAAGGAAGGGCTCATGGTCTACTGCAATGCCTTGAGGATAGGACTTAGATGCATCCTGATGCAAAATGGTAAAGTCATTGCTTATGCATCACAACAACTCAAGAAGCATAAAGCAAATTACCCTACTCATGATTTGGAATTAGCTGCAGTAGTACTCGCTCTAAAGATCTAGAGACACTATATGTATGGAATAAAGCGTGAGATCTATATGGATTATAAGAGTCTTCAGTACATCTTAAGCTAAAGAGACCTCAACCTAAGGTAGAGGAGATGGGTTGAATTGCTTAAGAACTATGACTGCCAGATTCTATACCATCCTAGAAAGGCAAACTTTGTGGCTGATTCTTTGAGTAAAAAATTGATAGGAAGCCTAGCCCATGTGGCTATGCACAAGAGACCTATCATAAAGAAGTTAAGAGGATTGCTTAGTCAGGGCTTGAGGATGGAGGTCAAAGAACCACGAGCTCTAGTGGCATACTTTCAACTAAAGTCAAATTTATTAGAGGAGATAAAGGCCTCACAAAATAAGGATCCTTACTTGGTTAAGTTAAGGGGTGAGACTAAGAAAGGAAATAATCCAAAGTTCAAAGTAATCGATGGGATTCTAAAGTGTGGTAAGAGGGTATGTGTGCCTGATGTGAATGGATTAAGGAAGAAGACATTGAAAGAAGCACATTAGACACCCTACTACGCTCATCCTAAAACTACCAAAATGTACCATGATGTAAGAGTAAGTTATTGGTAGCCTAGACTAAAGAAGGACATGGCTAAGTTTGTGGCATCTTGCCTAACTTGCCAAAAAGTCAAGTGTGATCACCAATGACCCTCTGGACTACTACAAGAGATTAAACTACCTAAATGAAAATGGGAGCATATCATGATGGACTTTATAGTTGGTTTATCTATAACCTCTAAAGGTTATGACTCTATATGGGTCATAGTTGACCAACTAACAAAGTCAGCTCATTTTCTAAAAGTTAAAACCATGTACTCTACAGCCTAGTATGCACAATTGTATATTGACGAGATCATGAAACTGCATGGAGTATCGATATCCATCATATTGGACCGAGGCACTCAGTTCACCTTGAGGTTTTGGCAAAAGTTGTGAGAAGCATTGGGAACACAGTTGGACTTCAGTACTACGTTTCACCTTCAGATAGATGGATAGTCTAAAAGGACAATACAGACACTAGAAGATATGTTAAGAATGTGTGTCCTAGATTTCAGTGGTAGCTGGGATAAGTACCTACCTTTGATCGAGTTAGCCTATGACAATAATTACCATTTAGCTATCAACTTGGCACCATACGAAGCCTTATATGGAAGGAAATGTCATTTTGTAATCTATTCGATTGAGCCTAGAGACAAATGCATGGAGATGCAGGAATTACTCAAGGAGGCTACTGAAAAGTTACCATTAATACAAGATCGACTGAAAACCACTTTCAGTCGACAAAAGAGCTATGCAGATCCTAAGAGAAAGGACATTTATTTTACCATGAGAGATCACATTTTCTTAAAAGTTTCCCCAATGAAAGGTTTCATAAGGTTCAATAAGAAAGGAAAGCTATCGCTCCATTTTATAGGTCCTTTTGAGATCATGGACAAGGTTAGGGAAGTGTCTTATAGACTTGCCCTATCGCCAACTATGGCACATGTACACCTGGTATTCAACATCTCAATGTTGAGGAAATATGTATCAGATCCATACCATGTTTTGTCACCTCCAGACATCGCAATAGACAAGCAAATATCCTATAAAGAGTTACCAATAGCCATACTGGATTGGTAAGTAAAAAGGTTGAGAAACAAGAAGATACCAATGATCAAGGTATGATGACAAAATCATGGAATAAAGGAGTGTACTTAGGAAGTCGAGGAAGAGATGCAGTAGAAGCATCATCAGCTTTTCAAGAGCACATAAGTAAATACTTAAATTTGAGGATGAATTTCTTTTAATGGGAGGAGAATGTAACAACCCACACCTACCCTAGGAGTTTCATGACAAAATTGCTTGATTGCGAACTACTATGATAAAATATATGCTTTCAAGAAAATTCATGTACTATGTGATTGATGAGTAAGTGGCATGTGAGAATAGTTCTAATATATATAATGTGAATTTTGGATATGAAATAGGTGATTTATGTTAAGTGCAAAAGCATAAAATGATTTATTTCATACAAAGTGAATTTTCATGCACAAAGAGATTTTTAAGCATAAAATAATTTTTATAAGCATTTTAAAATATTTTTAATTAAATATTTTTGGAGGGGATTTTAATGAAAATAATAAGCAAAATATTTTATTTTTAATTATTTAAAATCAGCCCATAAATTAGATTAAAGGCCCAACTCACTAAAAGCCAAACACACCAAAACACTCCTAACCTAGCTCATTAATGGCAAACTTGAAATTTTGCACCAAAACCCTAATAATGACTTAAAATTTGGCCCCCTTGCTTGTGGCATCCTCCATTATATTATTTATCATAATTTTTATAGAAAAATTCTCTCAAAAACTAAATTCACAAGGTGCCTCCAAACCTTGCAGTTTTGTGATCGTCTTCATAAGTTTGTCTCTTCTTTCAAGCTACTATTGGATTTTTATGAAACTAATCATGAGTAATCCATATGGGGTTATATATTTACTATTTTTCTTCTTGTTAAATTTGGCCTAGGTATTTTTTCTTGAAGGAGAAACCGATTTCCAACCATAAACACAACTCTTTCTTCTCAAATACATCAATGGCGAACCCTAAAACCTAAAAGTTGGAAATTTCATGCACATGGATACTAGGGGGTGATTTATGTGATTTTGTGTTCTAAACTGATATTTTTTATGTTTCCATGAAAAATATTGATTTAAATCATGCGTTTACATATTACTGTGATGATAGGAAAGTGCGAAAAGCAAGAAAATCTATGGTTTTCCATGGTTAAGAGGATTAGGCCTCCCTTGGGATTTTGATCCCATGGCCTATAATTTTTGTGTGATACATTTTAATGATTATTAATATGTATATATGAATGATACATTATTTAATTACATGTTGGTTCGAGTAGCTCTAGGAAACACCTAGAGTGATTAGACTATACATAGGTTTTCCAAACCCAAATTGATATGTTTGGTTAATATGTGTACATGATTAAGTGACATGTGAATTAGATTTTATGATGTGTTAATTAAGGATTAATGACCTTAAATTGGTGATGAGATTGATTATATGATTTGGTCAAAGGAGATAAGTAAGACTCTTTTAAGGTTTACTTGTTTAGTTAATATATATGGAAAGTATTAAGTATACCAAGTTGGAAGTTAAATTGAATTGATATTAAGATTATATTTATTATGTTTGGCTTTAGAAAAGTCTTCATATGAGTTATTATGTAATTTTATGTGAGCCTAAGAAGGCAAAATATGCAAGACTTAAAAGTCAATATGTTATCTATAAGTGATGAGTGCATTTCTAAGTGCAACTCCAAGTAGATGTGAATGATATATGTGCATGGGGTAGTTATAGGATAGGATAGCATGATGTTAAGTAAACACTAAGTATTAAATTATAATATTATGTTAGAGCTTGAGGATTGTTAGAGGTGCAAGGGCTACAAGCATTAGGAGCTAAGGAACTATAAGGTGAGTAAACATTATGTTCACGTTACAAGTATAAGTTATCATGATATGTAAACCTTTGAGATTCTTAAAACCCAAGTTCCTTTCTATCATAAATTATAATTATTTGAATTCTTTGTTAAGCTTGGGTTGCCAAAAGACAATTGGTTCGAAAGTATTATTATTTATTCAATGACAAGAAAGAATCTCTGTGATTGTTGCCTTAGCTAATATTCTTTCTAGAACCATACTATTATTTATCCTCTATTTAATAAGCTAAACATCTATTGCTATTATGTTACATGTGATTGCATTCTTTAATGCTATTGTTACAAATGATTGCCATTAGCTCTAGCTATGGTACGTATGAACCCTTTTATATGAAATTCCTCGTGCCAATACAAGAAATCATCAAAATCTGTGCACATCGTCTTAACCCAATGGATAGGAGTAACGTATCTACCTCAGCTAGAAGAGGCAATTCTAGCTGTAGAGCCTAATCAGCCTCACGCTTCTTTACAAGTTAGTAGTTGGAATTTAGTATGATGCCATCTCTCTCTTAAATGAATAAGGAATAAGCCGTCACACTACAAGTTACAAGTTACAAGTTTGATTTCTGTGAACTTTGCTAAATCGCAAACCATGAATTATAAATTATGAACCCTTATAAAGGGATATGTGTTATTGTACAAGTTGTATTGTTTACTCATTGAGATCATCTATCTTACCCCTTTTCCTTATGTGATTTTAGGTGAGCATGATGAGGAGGCAAGGTGATAGCTCAAACAATCCACTTCGCTTGGGGGATTTCCTTATCCAAGTCTATTATCATACTATGATATAAAGAGTCACTCTTAGATACTCCAGGAGTTTTTTTTTTGGAACATTATGCTTTGATGTTTTATTTGGAGTCTTAAAATTTTCTTTTCTTATGGAATGTATTTAAAGTATTTTTAAACTATTCTTTTGCAAATTAAGGTTTCCCTCTATAAATGGTCAAATTAATTTAATGCATGAGGTTTGGTATGATCCTAGGCAATGTTTAACTATTTATGAGAGGGTTCTATGAGTATGGGTAATCTTATATCTCTCCATGTTCTAAGACCATCATATCTCCGAAGTTGGGATGTGACAGGCAACTACATGCGCAAGGGCAAAGAGTGGTTTGATTAAGGGTCTTAGTCCCACTAGAGCATCGATATACCTAATCACATGTGAGGCGAAGAGCCTCGCGTGGGTCTAACAGTATTGATTGCTCATTACAGTACCAAAATGATCGGGGATTTATTGCGGGGTTGAATACTTTCGTTATCTCCTAACATACTCAAAGAGAGTTATTGAGCCAATGCTACTCGCCATCCAAAAGTTTTTCCTAAGCTAAGGTTAGCCAAAGAGCCTTTATTATACAAAGTGATGCATGAAAGTTAAATTAAACTTAATGAGCCAAATAGAGATTATTTTGGAAAATTTTTCCTTAACCAAATAGTAATCCTCTTATTTTCTTTCCTTTTTGTTTAAAAAAAAAAAAAAAAGAAGGCAACCAATCCTTAGTAGAGTTGCCAACTGTGAGGCCTCACCCAAGCACCTGCTCGATCCGCTAAAGGGAATTAGGAGGCTCATTCAAGCTTAGACTCACAATGGAAGCCTCAAGTTTGAATTAGTTGATTTTTAAAATGATGTTGGGAGTCGCCATCCTAATTTAAATTAATTGCAAAAATAATTAATTAGAGTCACAAACTGGATTTTACATTAATTTTTCCATTTAAAATAAAATAGGATGGGAACTCCTAAAATCATTTTCAAAATCAACCATTCTAAAACTAAGGGTTCTATCATGAGTATAAGTCCAAATGAGTATCCTAATTTCCTCTAGTAAATCGAGCCAATGCTTGAGTAAGGCCTCACATGACTATATTTATCCACCTATCTACTATTCCTTTTCCTTGTTTAAGGCTTAACAAATTATTCCTGATTCTTAAACTAAATAAAATAGCTAAATTTAATGAAAGATTTTGTAAGAGAAAGAATGAGATTTAATAGTCAAGAATTAATATCTATCCACACTTAATCAATCAATTACCTATAATGTCACATCCCATATTTTGAGATATGACAGTCCTAGAATATGGGGAGACATAAGGTCACCCACGCCCATAGAACCCTATCATACACAGTTAAATACTACCTAGGATCGTTCCAAAATCACGTGCATTTAAATAACCAATAATAAAAGAAATCCTTAACTAGCAGAAGAGTAGTTTAAAAATACTTTGAATACAATCCATAAGAACAGAACATTTAAGACTCCAAATAAATCATCAAATGATTAATAAAAGAAATCCTTAACTAGCGGAAGAGTAGTTTAAAAATACTTTGAATACAATCCATAAGAACAAAACATTTAAGACTCCAAATAAATCATCAAATGAATAATGTTCCAAAAAAGAACTCCTAGAGCATCTAAGAGTAACTCTTTATATCATAGGATGTAAAATGACTTTGGCAAGGAAATCTCCCAAGTGGAGTAGATTGTTTGAGCTATCACCTTGCCTCCTCATAATGCTCACCTGAAATCACATAAGGAAAGGGGTGAGATAGATGATCTCAATAAGTAAATCATAAAACTTGTGTAATAACACATATCCCTTTAGAAGGGTTATAGTTCATAATTCATAATTCATAGTTCATAGTTTGTGATTTAACAAGATTCGCATAAATTAAACTTGAACTTGTAGAGTAACAGCATTTGTCTTATTCACTCGATTATGAAAGGGAGAGGTGGCCTCATACCAAATTCCAACTCCCAACTTGTAAAGAAGCATGAAGCTAATCAGGCTCCATGGCTAGATCCGCCTCTTTTAGCTAAGGTGGATACACTACCCCTATCTATCGAGTAAAGACAATGTGCACAAGTTCTGATGATTTCCTGCTATGAGGCCTCACTCGAGCAGCGATCTAATCCGCTAAAGGGAATTGAAATGCTCATTTGGGAAAGAACTCACAAGGAAGCTCTTAGGCTTATCTTTGATAGATTTGAAAATTATTTCTTACAGTCGCCACCTTAATTTATTTTTACTTGGTAATATATAAGGAAAAAACCCATTTAACTCCAATTATTACCTAAAGAGAAAAGATCACTAGCCTTAAAACCAAAGAGGATTCGAGGACAAGGTTTTCGGTTTATTTTAAGAAAATAGTTTGGCCAAGTAATATAAAAGTAACTTAAAATATATTTCATGAATAATTTAAAATGCATGAACATTTTATAATATGCATGATCATTTAATTAACAATAAAGTAAATACACAAGTAAAGGTTCTAAATAAGAGAAAGTTAACATTACAATAAAAAAATCCCAAACTTAGGGGATACCTCCTCTAGCCCTTATGGGTTCTACGGAAGTCACACATTCCCCAAACTAAGTCTAATAACAAAGTAAAGGAAAGCATAATAAAAGTAAATGAAGAAGGTGATAGAGGAGAGTTGGTTAGTTTTAATTGGATTCGATGCCTGAACCAATCATGCCTACGTATCCCTTTAAATGGGAATCAGAATCCATGCAGTTCTCCCTTTTTGCGAAGGGGTTAGTTTAGCCTAACCACTTTATCATGTTTTGATTAATTGATTAAGAGAGGGTTGAGTTAATTAATTAATTAAATTGATTACCGAGTTGATTAACTAGTAACCTAGATGAATCAATTTAATTAACTAACTAAAAGAAGCAAGGAAATTTAGACAAAAGAGAATTAAAGGAAAATAGACTTACCTCAAATGGTGAGCAGTGGCTGGCATTAGATGGGAGGCGGCAGCTAGCTTAGGATGGCAGACAGTGGCTGGCTTTAGATGGTAGGCAGCTAGCCTCGACAGGCAGCGAATAGCCTTAAACAGTAGGTGGCAGCTAGCCTTGGCGAGCGATGGATAGCCTCAGACGGCGGGCAGTAGCTAGCCTTGGGCGGCGGACATGAGCCTTGGGCAAGAGACTTGCCTCAAATAGAAGGGCAGAAAGCCTTAAACTAGTCAGGTAGGAATTAAGGAGAAATCCCCCAACTCGCTTTGCAAAGCAATGAGCAAATGCAAAGTAGTTTACTTAAAGTTATTACTTTTTAAGCCCTAGAAGTTGATCTTTTGAAGTATAAAGAGGCGTTCTATATATAGGAGGAGGTTTGAAGCATAGAAAACCTTAATTTCCAATATGGGATTACAAAAGATCATATTTTCGTAGGAGTTGCCACAGAGAGCTTTGCGGCAATGCTGTAGAGGCCTTTATGGTTCCATAGAGGCCTTTGTGGCAATGTCATAGGTCTCTACGGCAACGAGTCTGTTTTGCCCATTTTCGCCCGTTCTTGCCCATTTTCACTCGTTCTTGCTTGTTTCTTGTCCATTTTCCATGATTCCAGTTATATTGTGTTTGTTACTTAGTCCTAAATTATTTGAAAGGGTTCAAATGTCAAAAAGAAATATTTTGATTTTTCTATTTTGAGAGTTTTGACTTCTGAAGGCTTGTTTGCCGAGTCTAAGCACTTCTAAAGTTCCAACGCATGTTGGAAGGTGCAAAATTAAGGGCTCACACCCACATTAGCAAGAGGATTTCTGCATATAATGGTTCATAGGTACTATAGGTAAAGCTAATGGCAATCACTTGTAACATAAGCATGGAAGAATGCAATCACATGTATAATAGTAGCAATAGAAGTTTAGCTTATTAAACAAAAGATAAACAATAGTGTGGTTCCAAAAAGAATGTAAGGTAAAATAACAATCACAAAGGCCCTTTTATTATCAATGAATGATCAATAATAGTTTTTGACCAATTGTCCTTTGGCAACCCAAATTTAACAAAAAAATCATATAATCATAATTTATGATAGAAAAGAACTCGAGTTTCAAGAATCTCAAAGATTTTGGAAACCTTAGGCAAGGCGGAACCACTCTAGGAGTTTCCTAGAGTTACTCCTTCAATCATCGTGCAATTAAATCATGTACTATTCATGTACTTATATCAACAATAACTAAAATATACCTTACAAAAATTATAGGCCTTGGGATTAAAATCCCATTGTAGGCTGGACACCATAACCATGGAAACCAGGGGTTTTTCTTATTTTTCATGCTTTTCGATCATTACTGTAATATGTAAACACATGATTTAAATTAATATTTTTCATGTAATCATAACAAAAATCATTTTATAATAGCAACATACACAAATTGCTCCCCTTAATGAACATATACATGAAAATTCCAACTTTTAGGTTTTAGGGTTCACCTTTTATGGATTTGAGAAAAGAGCAATATGTCCACTATTGGAAATCAGTTTCTCCTTCAAAAAAAATAACTTAGGCTGAATATAATACATAGAAAATCAATAAATATATAGCCCTATATGGATTACTAATGATTAGTTTCATAAAATTTAAAAATTAACTTGAAAGAAGAGGAAAACTTACAAGGAAGATCACAAAATTGAAAGGTTTGAAGGCACCTTGTGTTTTTTGGTCAAGAGATAATTTTTGAGTGAAAATTCCATAAAAATTTGATGGGAAAATAGAATGGAGGTTGCCACACCCTAGAGAGGCTGAATATTAGGTTGTAATTAGGATTTTGGTGTAAAATTACAATATTGCTATTAATGAGTTAGGTTAAGAGTGCACAAGTGTCTTGGGCTTTTGGTGGGTTGGGTTTTTAATCCAATTTATGGGCTAATTTAATGTATTTAAAATAAAATATTTTGCTTCTTATTTTTATTAAACTTCTCCCAAAAATATTTAACTTAAAATATTTTTAAAATACTCATAAAAATTATTTTATGCTTAAAAATCGCTTTGTACATGAAAATTCACTTTGTATGCAATAAATCATTTTATGCATTTGCACTTCACATAAATCACCTATTTCATATTCAAAATTCATATTATATATATTAGAACTAGTCTAACCTGCCACTTGCTCATAAATCACATAGCATATGAAATTTCATGAAAGCACACAATTTATCATAATAGTCCTAAATTTAAGTAACTTGTCATGAAACTCCTAGCATGGGTATGAGTTGTTACAATAACCTGTAAGTAATGTCTGATCAAAGTTATCCAATAGCATTGATTAAATTCTCTTGTCATCTAACCAACTAAACCAAAATTCAAGTTTTCTTAAAATAATTTAACCAATTCTCATTGCACTAAACTATTTTTTGATTGCTTAAATTTGGGTTTAAGTGAACCCTAATGATATCTAATTACTAGCTATAATCTCTTATCAATTAGTAATTAAACAAGTATTTATAGGTCTATTGCATTACCATCTCCTAATGTATAGCATAACATTAATCATAACTTTGTTGGCCAAACAAAAGTAAGCATTAAGCATAAAAAATACCACATACCACATGTAGTCAAATTTATAGATAATTGAAAGAAATTATACTTCAAAATATTAATTCCTAACTAAAGAATTAGTTAAGCATAGTTGTAATAAAAACCAAGTACTAAGAAGAAGATAAATTCATAAACATAAGTTTAGAGGTAATAAGGAATTTAGATCTCTCAATCTTCACTCCTAAGCCTCCAATCTTGTTTTTCCTTGATTCAATCTCCCTCTAGGTCTTTTTCTCCTTTCCTACTCTTTCTTATTATCTTTAGCCTTCCCTTGACATCCTATTTATAGTGGAATACCACCTTCTTTTCTAATCAGGTTAGAAAGTTCATATTTTAAAGTTAAAATCAAAGTAGGAGAAAACCACCTGTCGCGCCCTGGGACGAATTCCAACTTCCAACTTTTTGGCTTTTCTTGACTGCTACTAGTTCTGCACTGGCCTCCTTTCATTCCTCATTCTTTCTTCACCTCTTTAAGAACCTTTTAAACCTATAAAATTTTCAAAACCTTTCTCAAATGCAACACACAAAATATGAAACAAAATTAAACCAAAACACACCCTAACACATGCAATTCCTAATGAAAACTAACTAAACAAATTGATTCTAAAGCACACATCATATCCATTTGATGTAATTCAAGGTTCAGGCTTGCGATAATAGCTAAAATTAAGCAAACTAAGGTAAAATGTACAATAGATTAAAAAGTTTCCTTATAATGAATTCCTTCTTATTATATGTAACCTTTCGCAACTAAGCAAGCCTTGTACATTTTGATCATACCATTAGCCTTTCATTTTATTTTGAGAACCCATTTATTCTTAATAGCTTTTCATCCTTTGAGGAGATTAACCAATTCCCAAATATGGTTAGACCTTATGGACTCCAGTTCTTCTTCTATTGCTTTAATCCATTCATTTTTAGTAGGACAGGAGAAAGCCTCATCTATGTTTTTTGCCTCATCCTCTTCTTATGGAAGAATCATAAAAACTTCACCACCTTCAATCTCAAATCAATGGCAAGGAACATTTATACAACTGCTTTAACATAGTTAAGATTCATTAATTCTCAAATTGCTCCCACTCGAATCAAGATCACTCCCACTCATATTAGGATCACTTTCATTCACATGAGATGATGAAATTAGAATAATTGTTGAAACTAAGTCATCATCTATTAAAATCCTCTCACTTAAATGAGGTAATACTAATAAGTGTTGATCTATAGTTTCAAATAGTGAGAAGTCTTGACCTATCTCATCCTGTTTAGGAAACTCATCCTCTAAAAATGTGATGTCATATGATTCAAACTCATTTACACACCCTATCTTGCTCACTTATGAACACAAAACTTTTTGATGTTTCAGAGTACCTTATAAGGATACTTTTCTTTCCTCTCCATTCTAATTTTCCATATTTATGAGAAGAATCATGTACATAAGCAACACATCCCCAAGGTTTTAAAACACTTAGGCCTAGTTTTCTACTAGTCCATAACTATTATGGAGTGGTGGCAACAAATTTAGTAGGCACTCAATTAAGTATATATATGGCATTCAATAGTGCATCACCCTAAAAAAAAGATAGGCAATTGAGCTTATACCATTAGACCTAACCATATTAAGAAGCATTCTATTTCTCCTTTCTGCAACATCATTTTGTTGGGGTTCTAGGAATACTCAACTAGTGTTTTATTCCTTTTTCATCATATAATTCTCTTAATTAATCAAATAGATATTCTCTACCTTGATCAAATCTTATTGCTTTTATTTTTCTATCAATTATTATTGCTTTTATTTTTCTATCTAATTGATCTTCAACCAAAATTATATATTTCTTAAAGCAACTTAATGCTTTAGACTTATAGGATATCAAATAGATATAACCATCAAAAAGTTATGTGTTCATAAGTGAGCAAGATAAGGAGTATAATTAAGTTTGAATCACGTGACATCACATTCTTGTTATGCATATGTTAGTAAAATTTATATTTCTAACTCTATTTTTCTAACTAACACACATCCTTTAGCCAACTTATTCATTCATTGTTGACCAATATGGCCAAGCCTAGCATGCCAGATATTCACGTCATTCTCATAATCGTATGAAGTTGCCAATATGAAAAAACTTATACAACAACTACTAAAGTTATAATCCAAATCCATAATAATAAAACCATCCAAAACCATACAAAATTGTTCCTAAAGATAAATTAACACACATATCATGAAAGTTCCAAGTAAAGCCTAATTTAAGCAACATTAATACTAAAATTATATTTCAATGAATCTATGGAGCAAATAGTACATTATGTAGGAGTAGGGTTTGATCACCATGCATGACTAACTTGCATATGCAAATCCCTTTGACTACAACTCTTGTATTGTTTCCTACAAATATCCATTTTGCTCTATACAAGACTCGTTGAAAATCCATGAAGACTTCTCTATCCCTCGCTATATGGTTTGTGGCCCCCTGATCTACAATCCACAAAAGGATGTGAGTCGATCAGAAAAATAGAGTTAGAAACATAAAGTTTACTAACATATGCATAACAAGATACCTTTTTAGGCTCGTCACAATCTTGAGCAAAGTGACCATGTTTGTTACAATTATAACATCTCACTTTTGCTATATTCTTCGTTTTGTTACACTATATGTGGCCATTTTGGTTTTGCTTAGGCTTTTTTCTTGGTTAAGCTTCTCCTTTCCCCTTATCTGACTGGGACCTACCTTTATGCTTTCACTTACATTGTGAACCTCCCTAAGAGCTGGATTTAGTCATGCATGTTTGCCCTTATGCACCAAGAAAGGAGTGTTGAATTGATGAAAAATTAAAATTTAGATCAAAAGAGATAGGGAAAGAAATATATAGACATAAGATTTATAGTGGTTCAAATCCAATCGATCCTATGTCCACTCCCCAATCACACTATTGGGTATTTCCACTATCTATGGAGTTTTACCAAGTTCACTCACAACTTAATGTGTTTATGCTTATACTAAACCTTACAAGAGTTTTTTTAGGGCTCACTCTTAAACCTTATTAAGTGTTTTGCGAAGGCTTACTCTAAAACCCAATCAAGTGTTTTATAAAGGCTTACACTCAAACCTAAATAAGAGTTGTCTAAGGCTCACTCCCCAACCTATATAAGTATTTTGATGGCTAACACTCAACCCTTTTAAGCAATTAATGTTATTACAATCAACCAAATAGAGATAATTAAAAGGTTAAGGCTTTGAGAAATAAATTTAAAAGAGTTTTGCTTAAAATAAAGTTGTCAGTTTGTTATGAGGGTCTTTAGAGGAGGTATTCATAGTTTTCTCCCTCCAAATTCCTATTACAAAGAGTATGGAAAAGAAATCTTCATAACAGCCATAAAATCTTGCATTAAATGCTCTATCAAAGCAGTGATAAGTGCATATTTGACTATATTTTATCCCTTAATCTTGCTTTGTTTTACCATTAAATTGAGTTTAATTTATTTGTTAAGTAGTCTATCATAGCATTTTGAGTGTTTTTAGCTTATTTGGAGGCCACAAATCAATTTTTCTAGAAATTACAAAGCTAAGGAGCAAATTCGGCAAACTTTATGCAAGGGCTTAAAGACACAAAAGGCAACATGCCTAAGAGCATGGGCATGTACATGGCATGTTGCGCCATTCTACCAGTATACTTGGGTGTGTTGCAACCCATGTTAAAGAGCTGATTTTTGTAAAAAGACAGACACCTACATGCCCAGCAACACGAGCGTGTACCTAACTGTATAGATAAAAATTACATCCTTCAAAAGATGTTTCAAAGGGAAAAAGGAGGGAGTCTGATCTTTTCATAGAGTTTTACTTCGAAAGAACTTTTTGAGAACTTGGGGAATTCCTTGTCCGAGTTATCAATAATAAAATTTTATGAAGCCTTGTCATTAGATGCTCTGGGAATTGTTGATTTATACTTATTGAGATATATTATTTTCTTTACAAATTTTATATGTAATGATTTATCCTAAGTCTTCTGCAATTTATGGTATTCATCTAAATATTTTAAATGAGTTAATGTAAGAGGTTTGGTAAGATCCTAAATATGATTTGTTTATATGTAAGTGGGTTCTACGGGCGTGGGTGACCTTATGTCTCCCCGTATTCTAGGACCGTCATATCTCTAAGGTTGGGATGTGACAAAGGTGGTATCAAAGCTGTAGTTTTTAAAGGTCAAGATTAGGCTTGCTTTATATGAGTTGCTTAAGTAAAATCCTGGAGCATAGGAATTTTCCTGTCATGTCACTTACAGTCTATCGCTAGCATAGTTTCGCAAAATCCTAGTAGATTTTAGTAATCCTTGTTATTGTTTACTTGCCTTATGATTCTTCTGATAGATGACTAAAAAGATTAAGCCTGCTCGAGGACCGCGACCTAGAGCACCCCGTGTGACCTATAAGAGGACTTGGCCAGCGATGTTCGAGAAAGTTGTAACTGTGATTTGCCCCATGAAAGAGAAGACCCCTGACGAAGAGGAGGACCTCGAGGAGCGCTTAGATCCTAATTAGGTATATAGTAAGGTTCAAAAATTAAAGGATAACTATTCATAATTGAAGGAGGAAAACTGACGTCTTAAGGTTATGATTCATGCACTAAGAGAAGATATGGAGCAACTCAAGTCAGGGATTGTTGAGTATAAAGGAGATTACTCGCTAGTGAGGTCTGCATCTTCAACTAATCGCCATCAAGATAGAGATCTTCTTTACTACTGATGTAGCAGTAGTGGCCATGTCGCTCTTGATTGCTCTGGAGGTGGATACGATAATTAGGTTGAGTAGATATGATGATCAACGTAACGGCATAACACTTTATATGATATGAATAATTTTCCTTGATTGCCTAAGTTACCTAGGATGAGATGATTTCCTTCATTATTATGCTATAGTGTGATATTATGAGATATATGCTATATGATTATGATATGTGATATGTGCAAAACTATATGATATGCAATTCATACATGACATGTGCTTAGTGATATGACATGGTAAATGCATGATAATGTGTGCTAGCATAAGGGGGAGGTTAAATGGGTTAGGATAGGGGATTAGTACTAAATTCCCTTATTATGATAGATAGAATGCCTCCTAAGAAGAAGGTTCACACAGTCGCCTAATCCATTAGGGCTAACGATGATGTTATATTGGACACTGTATCGAATGCTACCTCTGCACCTATACAGTCAAGAGAAAGGTCCAACTCGAGGGCACCAACTATGGGCTCTAATGAGCAAGCATCTTCGCAAGAAGTGCATGCCATGCGCAAAGAAATAAGAGATTTGTGCAAGGAACTGGATGAGCTACGAGCTCAAAGACGAGAAGCACTGCTAACTCAAGAAAGGAATGGAGTTACGCCACCTGCGGTAGTGACACCTAATCAGAGAGAGAGGAAACAGCTACCTGATGAGGGAATGACCGTGGTGGAGTTTAAGAAGCTGCAACTGCCTACCTTTTATGGTGAGGAAGGAGATGACCCTCATGAATTTTTGGATGAGATGGATAAGCTAGTCCATCATTTATCTTGCTCAGATGCTCGAGTGATTGAGTTGATAGGACTCCAACTCAAGAAAGAAGCTTGGTACTGGTATGAGAGGAGTATTGAAGAACAACTTTATGGCGCTAACCCACCTACATGGGCAGAGTTTAAGTAAGAAGTAATGGATTAGTTCTTACCACAAGGAGAAAGGCAAGATAGGGCATTGCAGTTCAAGCAACTGAAACAAAGGCCAGGAATGTCCGTGTCAGATTATGCTAAGGAGTTTTACCGACTTAGTCGATTCACTATCAACATCGTTCCTACCGAAGCAAGTCGCCTCAATCGTTTCCTTAGAGGACGGATCACACCTCTATTCAATTCATTGGCAGCAACAGAGTTTCCAACCCTAGCCAAGCTCGTAGACAAGGCCAAAGTCATAGAGAAAAGATACAAGGCGGAGAGAGTCGAACAAGCTGAACGAGACCAGAAGGGAAGGCATAAGAACAAAGGTCATAAAAGACAACATGGAAATGGAGGAGAATAAAAGAAGGAGTTTTCATCATCTGGACCACAAAATGGTCAAAATAAGCAAGAAATCCCCACTTGTGGCAAATGTGGAAAGAAACATTATGGGATCTGCCGGAAAGATACTGGTGCTTGCCTTAGGTATGGGCAAATAGGGCACTTTATAAAGGACTACCCGCAGATGAGGAGTCAAGGGAATAGAACCACAGTGCGATCATAATCTAGGCCATTCCAAAAGCAAGGATAAGGAGTCAAGGACAAGAGGCCAATGGTTGGGAGTGCACCGACGACAGAAAATAAGGGCAAGGGTCGAGTCTTCACGTTAAATCCGCAAAAGGCTCATGATTCGCACACCGCCATCATAGGTATCATCCCCATCCAAAGTTCTAGCACAAAATGTTTAATTGATTCTGGTGCTACCCATTCTTTTGTGTCGCCTTGTTTTGCTAAGTAATTGGGTATAGATAAGGAATTGATGAGTGAACCGTTAGTAATAGCAACTCCTTTAAGGGAAGTGATGGAAGTAAAGTATAAGTATAAGGGCTGTGATGTAGACATTAATGGACAAACACTTCCAGTAGTGTTGCTAGAATTGGACGTACTAGAATTTGGTGTGATATTGGGGATGGACTAGTTGTATGAGCATGGAGCTCGTATCGACTGTAGGAAGAAACTTATCGAGTTTTGAACTAGAGATGAGAAGGAGTTTGTGTACCAAGGAGATAGGAATGAGAATCCTCTGAACTTGATATCAGCCTTAGGAGCGAGGCGGATGTTAAGGAAAGGATGCAAGCATATCTAGCCCATGTAGTCGACACTGGCAAAGAACCTGCCATTTGAGACAAAAGCATTCCAATAGTGGATGAGTTCATGGATGTCTTTCCAGAAGATTTACCCGGATTACCTCCTAATCGTGAGATCGAGTTCAATATCGAATTGCTACCTGGTATGCAACCGATATCGATACTGCCATATCGTATAGCACCAATGGAGCTGAAGGAGTTAAAGATGCAATTGCATGATCTACTTGATAAGGGCTTCATTCGACCAAGCAGTTCACCATGGGGCACTCCAGTGTTGTTTATAAAGAAGAAAGATGGCTCATTTCAAATGTGCATCGACTATCATCAACTTAACAAAGTCACTGTGAAGAATAGATACCCATTGCCGAGGATCGATGATCTTTTTGATCAACTGCAAGGAGCTGGTCACTTCTCCAAGATTGACTTAAGGTTTAGCTATCACCAACTAAAGATCTGAGGAGAAGATATCTGCAAGACTACCTTCTGTATTAGATATGGACACTACGAGTTCACGATTTTGCCATTCGGTTTGACGAATGCTCCTACTGCTTTCATGGACTTGATGAATCGAGTATTTAAGCCATTCCTTGACAAGTTTGTGATCATCTTCATCGACGACATCCTGATTTACTCAAACAATAAAGAGGAACATGAAAAACATCTGAGGATCATGCTTCAAACATCACGTGATCACCAACTCTATGCTAAGTTATCTAAGTGCAAATTTTGGATGGAGTCGGCCAACTTTCTTAGACATGTAGTAAGTAAAGAAGGAATTCAAGTTGATCCTAAGAAAGTTGAAGCGGTAGCAAATTGGCCAAGGCCCACAATAGTTTCTTGGGCATGGTGGGACATTATCATAGATTCGTATAAGACTTTTCTAAGATAGCAGCCCCATTGACCAAGTTGACAAGAAAGCAAGTTAAGTTCAATTAGGAAGAGTCCTGTGAAAAGAGTTTTTAGAAGCTCAATGAGTGTTTGGTATCGGCTCCAGTTTTGACATTACCAGAAGGAGAAGAAGGATTCACTGTCTACTACGACACCTCGAGAGTAGGACTTGGGTATGTTTTGATGCATAATGGTAAAGTCATCGCCTATGCATCACGACAACTAAAGAGACATGAAGTGAATTACCCTACTTATGATTTAGAATTAGCAATAGTGGTGTTCGCTCTAAAGATCTAGAGACATTACATGTATGGAACAAAGTGTGAGATTTACATGGATCATAAGAGTCTTCAGTACATCTTGAGCCAAAGAGACCTCAATCTAAGACAAAGGAGATGGATTGAATTATTGAAGGATTATGACTATCAGATTCTCTATCATCCTGGGAAGGCGAATGTAGTGGCAGATGCCTTGAGTCAAAAGTCGATAGGAAGCCTAGCCCATGTGGATGTGAGAAAGAGGTCGATCGTGAAGAAACTAAAGGAATTGTTTAATCATGGATTGAAACTGGAAATTGGAGGATCAAGAGTGTTATTGGCTCATTTTCAAGTAAGATCTAAGTTAATGGAAGAAATAAGGGATTCATAAGATAGGGACCCATACTTGGTAAAGTTGAAGGATGAGATGAGAGAAGGAAAGAACTCTGAGTTTGAGGTAGTCAATAGAATTTTAAAGTGTAAGAATAGAGTATGCATGCCTGATGTGGATGGACTAAAGGAAAGGATATTGAAGGAGGCACATCAGACACCTTACTGTGCTCATCTTGGAACTACCAAGATGTACCATGATGTGAAAGCTAATTATTGGTGGCCTGGATTGAAGAAGGATGTAGCTAAGTTTATAGCATCCTGCCTGACTTGCCAGCAAGTCAAGTATGAACATCAGCAACCCTCAGGATTACTATAGGAGATTCAACTACCTAAATGGAAGTGGGAGTGCATCACTATGGACTTCGTTGTTGGTTTGCCTAGAACCTCCAAAGGACATGACTCTATATGGGTCATAGTAGATAGATTGACAAAGTCTGCTCATTTCCTAGGAGTTAAGACCACATATTCTGTAGCTCAGTATGTGCAGTTGTATGTAGATGAGATCATGAAACTATATGGAGTGCCAATTTCTATCATCTCAGATCGAGGAAGTCAATTTACCTCAAGGTTTTGGCAGAAGTTACAAGAAGCGTTAGGAACACAACTAGATTTTAGTATGGCATTTCACGCTCAAACAGACAGCCAGTCTAAAAGAATGATTCAGACACTCGAGGACATGCTAAGAATGTGTGTCTTAGACTTTGGCGGTAGCTGGGATAAGTATTTACCCTTGATTGAATTCGCCTACAATAATAGCTATCATTCATCCATTGGCATGGCGCCATACAAAGCATTGTATGGGAGAAGATGTCGTTCTCCAATTTGTTGGATTGAACCTGGAGACAAGCATGTAGAAATGCCTGAATTGCTTAAGGAGATCATCGAGAAAGTACCAATAATTCAAGATCGACTGAAGATGGCATTCAGTCAGCAAAAGAGTTACACAAACCCTAAGTGAAAGGAAGTCCAATTCGCCGTGGGAGATCACGTTTTCTTAAAGGTCTCGCTAATGAAAGGAGTTATGAGATTTGGCAAGAAAGGCAAATTATCATCTTGTTTCGTTGGTCCTTTTGAAATCTTAGATAAGGTTGGAGAAGTGTCTTATAGACTTGCCCTACCTCTAACTTTGGCTCATGTACACCCAGTGTTCCACACCTCAATGTTAAGGAAATATGTGTCAAATCCATCGCACGTTCTTTTACCTCCAAACATTACGTTAGATGAGCAACTATCCTATGAGGAGTCACCGATAGCTATAGTGGATCAATAAGTAAAGAAGTTAAGAAATAAGGAGATACCCATGATTAAGGTTCAGTGGCAAAATCATGGGATAGATAAGTGCACTTGAGAAGCGGAGGAGGAGATGCGACAGAAGCATCCTCAACTTTTCAAGAGAAACTAGGTAAGGGTTTAAATTTGAGGACAAATTTCTTTAAGGGGGGAGAATGTAACAACCCATACCCACCCTAGGAAATTTCATGAGAAATTGATTGATTTAGAACTAAAAAAGTTAAGTGTGTGTTTGTGTGAAAATTTGTGATCTAAGTGATTGATGAGTATGTGGCATATTAAATTAATTTTAATATGCATAATATGAGCTGCTATTGTGAAATAAATAATTTACATGAAGTGCATTTGCATAAAAGAATTTTTTTTAAATAAAATGAATTTTCATGCATAAGACAACTTTTAAGCATAAAATAATTTTATGGGTATTTTTAAAATATTTTAAAATAAATATTTTTTAGGGAAACGTTCCAGAATTAATAAGAAAAATATTCTTTTTATTTTAAATCTTATTCAGCTGAAAATTTAAATGAAAGGCCCAAATACCCAAAAGCCCACTACACCAAAATCCTCCTAACCTAATTCATTAAGGGTATTAGTGGAAATTTCACCCAAACCCTAATATTTATTCTAAATTTCGGCCAAACCAGGTTTCTAGCAGCCATTCTCTTATTCTTTTTGTATCCTGACAGAAAATTCTCTCAAAATATTTCTCTCTACTGAAATATTGAAAACACCTTTCCGTTTCACGATTTCGTGACCATAATCGTAAGTTTTTATTCTCTTTTGATTTCTAAACTGATTTCTATGAAATAAATTATGGGAAAATTATTTTGAAATATTTGATTACTGATTTCTACAGATTTAATTCTATTTGAGTGAATTTTTGGGAGAAAAAAATTATTATCTACCAAAAACACGATTCTTTCCGCAAGATTTCTCCAAAGGTGAATTCTATAACTTAAAATCATAATTTTTATGCATAAACATCATAAGGGGGGGGCAATTTGTGCATGGTTGTATTCTAAACTAATTTTTTATTTGTTTTGATGAAAAATATTGGATTAAATAATATTTTTGCATATTTCTGCGATGACCAAAAAGTTTCGAAAAACAAAGGAATTCAAGGTTTTCGTGTTAGAACTTGGAAGTTGGAAAATTTTATTCTTGCATGGTCATATGGCTGCCGATTTGTATGAATCAGTATTCTAATATGATATTTGTTTTGTTTAGATGAAAAATAATGATTTGAATCATGTGTCGGTTTATCGCTGAAATAAATGAAATGCGCAGAAAGCGCGGAAACTCATGATTTTTCACCTAAGCCTTTGAACTTAGAATTTTTTTTTTTTTTATAAACCCTATCTATGGCTGCTGATTCATGAAGGGATGTGTTCTAAACTGATATTTTCTATGATTGGATGAAAAATAATGGTTTAAACAACTTGTTTACATATTTCTGAAATGACTAGAAAATACCAAAAACAAGAAAACTTATGGTTTTGAGCTCTATGATTCAAAAGTTAAATTTTTGTGTATAAATAACACCAATAGTGGCCGATTCTTATGAATTTATATTCTAAAATGATTTTTGTTATGTTTACATGAAAAATCTTGATTCAAACTATGTTTTTACATATTTCTGAAATAGACGGAAAGTACGAAAAGAAAAAGAATTTGGTTTTTACCTTGATGATGCATTCGGCCTACATGAACATTTTTGTCCCAATGCTTGTAAATTTTATGTGATGTGTTTTGATGATTGTGGATATGTATGTATGTATAATAAATGATAAAATTGCATGTTAGTTGAAGGTATGATCCTAGATAAGCTTAAATGCATTTTGGTATACTTAAGGTATCTAAACCTTATATTGTGATTAGAATGCAAATGTGATTGGGAAATGTGGAACTAGATGTTATGATGAATTGATGATGAACATATGATTATGAGTTAATGAAGTGAAAGGGATCATAAAAGTTAAGCATGACGCGTGAAAGGTTAATTGTCAAGTTGACATGTATGGAAGTATGAAGTGAACTAAGATAATTATTAAAGTGAATTGGTATTGAGGTAATAATATGGTGATGACCTTAAAAAGGTATTGATATGATTGCAATGTATTTTCATGTGAGCCTATAAGGCCTAAGTATGCAAGACTTTTAAAGTCAACATGCTTTGTGCAAGTGATGAGTACACCTATATGTGAACTCTAATGTGTATGCTATATGTACATGGGTACTTATGGGATAGGAGTATCATGAGTAAATAAATAGTAAGTATTAAATCAAATATTATGTTAGAGTTTAAGGAGCTTTAGAAGTGCAAAAAGGGACTACGTGTACTAGGAGCAAAGGAACCCCAAGGTGAGTAAACATCGTATTCATTCTTCAAGTGTGGGCAAATGCCACATTCCCACATTCATGTTATAAGTGTGAACAACATTTTATTGTGTTACAAGAATGTGATATATTGTTATGTGAGCCTTTGTGATCTTTGAAACCTAAGTTTCTTTCTCTTTTAAATATTATTATATGATTCTTTGTCAAGCTTGGGCTGCTAAGGGACATTTGGTCCAAAACTATTTTGTTTATCCAATGAGAACTTCTTGTGATTAATACCCTAACTTGTATTCTTTCTGGAACTAAACTATCATTGTATCATTGTTTAAAAGCTAAACTAGTATTATTATTGAAAAATATGTTATTATTGCCTTATGTGATATTGTTAATTGTGATTACCATTAGCTCTAACTATGGTACCTTTACCCTTTATACAGAATCCTCGCGCCGATGCGGGTAATCATTGGAACCTGTGCACACGGTCTTAACCCGATGGATAGGGGTAGTGTATCCATCTCAGCTAGAAGGGGCGGTTCTAGCCATAGGGCCTAATCAGCTTCATGCCTTCTACGTGATAGGAGTTGGAATTTGGTATAAGGCCACCTCTCCTCAATGTATTCGAGTGATAGAGCAATAGCCTTCACTTACTATGTGTTATAAGTGTGATTTCTGCAAACTTGCCAAATTGAACCCTTGCTAAATTGCAACCTGATTCATGAATTATAAATCATGAACTATGTGTATAAGGTATGTGTTTCCTTTTTAAAGGAATATGTGACAATGTATGTGCCTTTTCGTTTACTCATTGAGATCATCTATCTCACCCCTTTTTCCTTGTGTGGTTCCAGGTGAGCAAATGTGAGTTGGCAAGGTGATGGCTCAAGCATTCTACTTTGCTTGGGGAATTCCTTGTCCGAGTTATTAATAATACAATTTTATGAAGTCTTGTCATTAGATGCTCCGAGAATTGTTGATTTATACTTATTGAGATATATTATTTTCTTTATGGATTTTATATGTAATGATTTATCCTAAGTCTTCCGCAATTTATGGTATTCATCTAAATGTTTTAAATGAGTTAATGTAAGAGGTTTGGTAAGATCCTAAGTATGATTTGTTTATATGTAAGTGGGTTCTACAGGCGTGGGTGACCTTATGTCTCCCCGTGTTCTAGGACCGTCATATCTCTAAGGTTGAGATGTGACAGATTTGCTGAGAAAGTGTCCACACCATGGCCTACCTCTTTGGTTGCAAGTTCAAACTTTCTACAATGGTTTGAATTATGCAAGTAAGCAAGTAATCAATACAACTTCTGGGGGTTCAATTAATAATAAGACATCGGAGCAAGCTAGGATTTGATAGAGGACATGGCCATTACTAACTACCAATGGCAACCCACTCAAAATCAAGGAAGAACCAGGACTGCTTGTGTTCATCAAGTGGATCCTATGGTAGCTTTGGTGGCTCAACTTGAGGCTATGAATAAAAAGATTGACACTTTAGCCTTATCAGCTGACCCTACCCAGGTCATATATTATGAGTGGTGTGGAAGAGGTCATCAAAGTCAAGATTGCCAGATGGGGAATAATTTTGCCAAGCTTAAGCAAATGGAATATGTGGGTAATGCACTAAGACAGCAGAATAATGCATATAGCAATACCTACAATCTTGGTTGGAGGAATCATGCAAATTTCTTTTGGAATAACCAGTCCAATATGAGACCTCCACTTGGATTCCAATCCCAACCTCAGCAAGAGAAGAAAAGCAATTTAGAGGAGATGTTGGGAAAATTCATTACAACTTCAGAGATGAGATTTCAAACCATAGAAACAGCTCTAAGGAATCAATAAGCTTCCATTCATAATATGGAGAATCAGGTTGGGCAAATTACAAAAGCATTATTTGAGAGATCTCAAGGTAATTTGCCTAGCAATACTTAAACCGATCCTAAAGAGTAACTCAAGGCCATTACATTGAGGAGTGGTAAAGAGTTGAAGGCCTTTGAGAAGCAAAATGAGAAATTGGCAATTGAGAATGATGATGTCAAAGATAAGGAAGTTAAAAAGAAAGCAGATCCTACACTTGTGGTTAAGGAATTCCAACCATGCATTCCATATCCTGCAAGGTTGAAGAAGGATAAAGTAGATGAACAATTCAGTAAGTTTCTTGAACTATTTAAATAATTGCACATTCACGTTCCTTTTGTGGAAGCTATTTTGCAAATGACGAAGTATGCTAAATTTCTTAAGGAGTTGCTTTCTAATAAAAGGAAACTTGAGGAGGTGTCAATGGTTCAACTTTCTTAGGAGTGTTCAGTAATCATTCAAAAGAAGCTACCTAAAAAGCTTAAGGATCCAATGAGTTTTACTATCCGTTGTCCTATTAGTAGTTTGGAGATTAATAAAGGATTAGCTTATTTGAGGGCTAGCATTAATGTCATGTCCTGCAAAATATTCAAAAAATTAGGTCTAGGTGAACCTAAGCTAACACGCTTGAGTATTCAATTAGCTGATAGATCTATCACTTACCCTAAGGGTATAGTTGAGGATGTGTTGGTGAAGGTTCGTGAATTTATATTTCCTAAAGATTTTGTGATATTGGATATTGATAAGGATGTTGATGTGTCACTTATCCTAGGTAGACCATTTCTAGCTACTGCTAGAGCTGTTATTGATGTGCATGATGGTAAATTGATACTTTGGATAGGGAATGAGCAAATGGTTGTACAAATATCCAATGCTATGAAACACCCACTTACATTTGAAGATGTGGATGCTTATAATGATGTAACTAATCTTGAGACTGTGCATTTTATTTCTAACATTGCTCACAAGGATTCTTTATATTTATGTCTTATGCGGGGATAAGAAGATATTGAGACACCTAAGACCATTGAGCATGTAGCCTATCTTAAGGCTACCGAGCCATTGAAGAAGAGCAAGGCATTTAAGCACATTGAAATGCCTAAGAATGAAAAAAAGAAGTTGTCCATTGTTGACCCATCAAGTTTGGAGCTCAAGCAACTCCCTTCTCATTTGGAGTATGCTTTCTTAGTAGAAAATTCTAAGTTTCCTGTGATCATGAATGTTAGCTTTTCAAAGGGAAAAAAGGCAAGATTATTAAAGGTTTTGGGAAAACATAAAAAGACTATAGTATGGAAAATTGTAGGCACCAAAGGCATTAGCCCTTCTTTTTGCACTCACAAAATCTTGATGGAGGAAGAATTCAAACCTATGGTGCAACCCCAAAAGCATCTCAATTCTAAGATGAAGGATGTGGTAAAAGCCAAGGTGATCAATCTTCTTAATGCATGAATTATCGACCCTATTTCAAATAGTTCTTGGTGAAGGAATGGTGGAGCCAAAAGCAACGAAAGCAAGTTGGTGGGGTGAAATTTCAAACATTTTAAAATTTCACTTTACCCATTTTTGGTCCAAACATCCATCCAAGCAATCAATTAATTTATGTGTAAAACACATAGGCATAGAAAGAAGAAGGAAGAGTAATCATATTATCTCTTGTAGGTTCCTTCTTTCTTTATCAAAGAGCTTTCCAAGCGTGAAGCCTCTAGATCATCCATACCTAAAACAAAGAAAAGAATTGAAGATCAAAAGAAAAATTGAAGAAACACTTTCTTCATCTTTTCTTTCTCTTTCTCACTTCTCTCTCTGAATGCTTCAAATTGATCCAATGATGGTCACTCCTTTTTCAACATAAAAACTCATAACTTTATATCATTTCTAAGACTTAACGCTTAAGTCTTCACAAAAACCATAACACCCTTTTAGCTCATCATTTGATGAAGAAGGAAAATTTGACTTTTCTTCTTCAAATGGTGAAATGACCATTTTATCCTTTAAGGGAAAATGGACATTTCTATTAGCTAAAAAGATGTAATTACAATTTTAACCTTAGTAAAAAATTCTCTAACCCCTAAACCCATCACATGGGCTTATGAATAGTGAATTTTCTCTAACCCCTAAATTGCCTCTTTTTCATATCACATATGAGCTTAGGCCACATCTCATATGTTAAGGGCTTTCACTAAGCTTAAAATTAAGTATTTAATTCAGTTCAAATCATTTTTCAATTTAATCTTTCTCATTTACATCATATACAAATTAAGATTTAATTAAATCGAAATCTTCATAGATTAAATATCAGGACATGCTAGGGTCCTTGTAAATTTAATTACATGTTTAATCATTTTACCACTTATTAATTAATTAAACACTTTAATTAATTATTATGGTAAATCTTTTACACTTGGAAGGTGATTAGTATTGGGTGTGTGACTTTCTAGGTTCATGTCTAATTAGCAATGGGAATGAGAAAATATTTTCCCTACTAATATGAAATCCCCAATTCACACTCAATCCCATAAGTCGTGAGTGACAGTTAGCATTCCATATCATGACTACCTAATTAGAAATGAATGTTTATAGTTGAAAAATTAAACATCATATGGACCATCGATTATAAATTATCATGCACTAGAATCCCTTCATTAAAGATCTTAATCTCAACTAGGGTAATAGTTTATGTCAAACCCTAATGTGCCTCCATTCTATGTCCTTATCTCGATTCTAATTCTTGAGGAGATTAGATTCCTACTAGAAACACTTTCTAATGAATCTCACTGTATTGGCCAATAACTTAAGTATCAAGAATAAGTAAACAGCATAGGATCTTAACCTCATTTACTAAAGGTAATGAATTCTATCTTGGTGATCACTTACCTTCATACATAATAAATTAGAACTATCACATGCCATATATTCATACATGAATAGTACATCTATATAAGCAATAATAAATCCTAACTACCTATGTATGAGATATAGTATCCCTCAAGTCAAAGGATTATATGTACTATTATGACCTAGATGATAAATAATTGACAAGTAGTAAAACCCCATATTATTATCATCTAATGTCACAATTCAACTATTCATCCTATGAATATCCGCATGTTTGTATCGACATCATATATCCAGCAATATGAGACTCATTGCCTCTATAATCATCCGTATCACATACTGAGTATAGAAAACAAACAAAGGTGATGGTCTTTCAGAATTAATGATGTCCAGTCATTAATCCTATTACCATGAACATATTTAAAATATTTGTAAAAGAGCAATCTGTCTTCCATATTCTCAACACTTAAGAATAGATCCTCTTATAAATACTTAAGGACTATATTCAATAATATGAAACCCTTTTCACATTATGAATATATTTATTTTGTTGTTGGGAATTAATATCTACTATTACATAATTATTATATGGCTCTTAAGGCATATACTGCTATCACTTGGATAGGTCTAGTTCAAGTGGTACCGAAGAAAGGGGGCATAACTGTAGTGCCCAATGAAAACAATAAGTTGATTCCTATAACAACCATCATGGGATAGAGGGTATGTATTGTAAAAGATTTGCAATAGCTCCGAAGACGTAGGCATAATTGTCCAAACTCCATTATCAATTGTGTGTATTATTATTCCGTATTTATTTTGCTTTCTCACAAATCTGATTATAGGAAAATTTATGTAATTTTCCCATCAACTGGTATCAAAGCCTTGGTGATTAACTCTATCATGTTTATGTGAAAATTTGTCAGAAATAATCTAGAGGAAATCATATTTGAGTGGAAGCAATGACTGCAGACGAACGAAAGGTGAAAATTGATAAGTTTGATGGTATAGATTTTGGCTTTTGGAAGATGCAGAATGAAGACTATCTATACCAAAAAAATCCTTTATCAACCACTCTCAGGAAATAAGCCAGAGGGCATAAAGGATGAAGAATGGGCTCTCCTTGACAGATAAGCCCTAGGAGATATCTGATTGACATTATCACGCAATGTTGCTTTTAATATAGCAAAGGAAAAGACCATGGCGAGTCTTATAGCAGCTCTCTCCAGTATATATGAGAAGCCATCAGCCTCTAACAAAGTCCATTTGATGAGGCGATTATTTAATTTGTGAATGACAGAAGGTGCATCTGTAGCTCAGCATCTCAATGAACTCAATATAGTTTTAACCTAATTGAGTTTAGTTGGAATTGAATTTGAAAAAGAAGTATGGGCATTGATACTTTTGTCTTCTTTACCAAAGAGTTGGAATGCTATTGTCATAGCTGTGAGTAGTTCATTAGGTAGCAATAAGTTGAAATTCAATGATGTTCGTGATCTAGTTCTCAATGAAGAGATCCAATGGAGAGAGTCAGGTGAATTGTCTACCTCTTCAGTTTTGCACATAGAGTCAAGAAGGAGAAATTTAACTAGAGGGAATGGACATGGTAAATTGAAGGACATGAGGTCTAAATCTAAAAAACATTATAGTTCCCATAGCTTAAAGACTGTTAAGTGTTGGAATTGTAGGAAAATTAGGCACTATAAAAATCAGTGCAATAGTGCACTGAAGAATCAAGAGGCGAAGGCAGAGGCAAATATTACTTCTACCTTTAAAGGAGATGATGCGTTAATATGCTCTTTATAGAGCAAAGAAAAGTCTTGGGTGTTAGACTCTAAAGCATCGTTCCATGTTACTTTACAAAAATAAATCTTCAAAAAATATGTCCCCAAAAACCTTAGAAAAGTTTATGTTGGTAATGAACAATCTTGTGATATCATTGGTAAAGGCACAGTGAAGATTAAGTTGAATGGGTCTGTTTGGGAACTGAAGAATGTTAGACATATTCCCGACCTAAGAAAGAACTTAATCTTAGTAGGCCAATTAGCCAGTGATGATTACACAACAACCTTTGATGGTGATGATTGGAAAATTTCAAAGGGTGCAATGATTGTTGCTTGTGGTAAAAAAAGTAGTACTCTTTATAAGACAGCAGGGGCACACTATTTGATTGTAGTTGCAACAGATAATGAAAACTTGAATCTATGGCATAAAAGACTTGGCCATATGAGTGAAAAATGAATGAAGATTATATACTTAAAGGGTAAATTACCAAGTCTTCAGTTAGTTGAAATTGACATATGTGAGGATTGCATACTTGGAAAGCAGAAAAGAGTCAGTTTTCAAGTAAGTGTAAGAACCCCAAAGTAAGAGAAACTTGAACTTGTTCACTATGATGTTTGGGGACCAACCACCATCTCATCCCTTGGTGGGAAACATTACATTATGACTTTTATCAATGATCACTCTAAAAAGGTATAGGTCTACTTTTTGAAACATAAGTTGGAATTATTTAAGGCTTTCATGATATGGAAAGACATGGTTGAAAATGAAATAGGATTGAAGATCAAGAAGCTCATAACTGATAATGGTGGTGAATATGAAGACATTAGATTTAAGAAGTTTTGCTATAAGCATAGGATCATAATGGAGAGGACCGTGCTAAGTACGCCTCAACACAATGGTGTAGTTAAGCGTATGAATCGAACGTTGACAAAAAAAGCTAAAAGTTTGCATATGCAGTCAGGCCTACCAAAGCAATTTTAGGTTGAAGCAGTCAACACAGTAGTTTACTTGATCAATCGAGGTCCATCAGTACCATTAGAGCACAGAATACCAGAAGAGGTATGGAGCAGAAAAGAGGTGAAACTCTCACATCTTTGAGTTTTCAACTGTGTAGCATATATGTATATTAGTGATCAAGGTAGAAATAAGCTTGATCCTAAATTTAAGAAGTGTACTTTCATTGATTATGGTAAGGATGAGTTTGGCTACTGCCTTTAGGATGACAAAAACAGAAAGATAATCCATAGCAGAGATGTGATCTTTAATGAAAGAGTGATGTGCAAGGACAGAAATAACACAAATGCTAGCGACTTAGACCAGAGTGGGCCAATGTATGTAGAAGTGGATGATGTTCTAAAAGGTCCTATAAAATATATTATTGAGAGTTCTCAATTAGAGGAATTAGTTGAACAAAGCAGTGAGTAATAGACTGACACACCACAACCTCCTACTCTAGCTCCTATATTAAAAAGGTCTTCTTAGCCACATGTGCCTAACAAGAGATACATGAACTATCTATTTCTAACTAATGGAGGGGAGCCTGAATGTTATAAGGAAGAATGTTAGACCACAGATGCCAGCAAGTGGGAGCTTGCCATGAAAGAAAGATGAAGTCTTTGATTTCCAATCAAACATGGAGCTAGCTGAGTTACCCTATGGGAAAGAATGAACTTCACAACAAATGGGTGTATTGAGTAAAGAAGGAACACGATGGTTCCAAGATATACAAAGCTTGACTAGTGGTTAAGGGATTCCAGCAAAAGGAAGGAGTCAACTACACTAAAATTTTTGCTCTAGTTGTATGGCTCAGTATTATCAGGGTTGTGTTAAGTATTGTTGCCATTGAAAATTTATACCTTGAGCAATTAGATATGAAAACCACATTTCTTCATGGATACTTAGATGAAGAGATATACATGCATTAGCCAGAAGGTTTCTCAAAAAAAGTAAAGAAAAATATAGTGTGCAAATTGAAGATGAGCTTGTAAGGCTTGAAATAAGCCCCAAGACAATGGTATAGGAAGTTTGATAGCTTTATGCATAAGGAAGATTTCCAGAAGTGCAATGCCAACAATTGTTGCTACTTTAAGATATATAAATCTAGTTATATTATTCTGCTACTTTATATCGATGATATGTTAGTAATAGGTTCAAATATGGATGCGATTAGGAGTTTGAAGCAACAGTTGTCAAAAGAATTTGACATGAAGGACTTAGATCTAGCAAAGAAGATCATTGGAATGCAAATCACAAGAGATAAGCAAAGAGCAATTTTGTAGTTACCTCAGGCAGAGTACATCAACTGTGTTTTACAAAGATTTAACATGGGCAACGCCAAGCCTATTAGCACACCCTTGGCTATTTATTTTCGTCTATCCAAGGATCAGTCCCCTCAAAATGAGGAAGAAAGAGAATTGATGGCTAAGATTCCTTATGCTTCCACCGTTGGAAGTTTGATATATGCAATGGTATGTATGAGGTCAGATATTGGCCATGCATTAGGAATTATGAGCAAGTATATGTCAAATCTAGGGAAAGCTCATTGGAAAGCAATGAAGTGGATTTTGAGGTATCTACGAGGCACTACAGAGATGTTTTTGTACTTTGGTAAAGGAGAAATAAAAGTACAAGGCTATGTAGATATAAACTTTAGAGGTGAAGTCAATCACTAAAGAAGCACCACTGGTTATATATTCACTATTGGAACTACAGTTGTTAGTTAGATGTCGCAAATACAAAAGATTATTGCTTTATTCACTACAGAAATTGAGTATGTAGCAGTAATAGAAGCCAATAAAGAATTGATATGGCTTTAAGGATTGTTAACAGAGTTGGGATTCACCCAAGTGAAGAGTGTTTTGCATAGTGATAGTCAGAGTGCCATACATTTGGCAAAGAATTCAGCATTTCATTCTAGAACAAAACACATTGGTGTGAGGCCTCGCCCGAGCACCGGTCCGATCCGCCGAGGGATCGAAATGCTCTTCGGGAGAAACTCCACGATTGGAACTCGCTGAGTTCAGAAAATTGATTTTTGTATTTTTGAAGGTTGAAAAGTGAGTCGCCATTTTAATTTATTTATTTTAATTGGGAAAATTAAAGAAAACCCAACACGGTTGACTCCAAAATTTGATTTTATCCCAATGGAATAGTGCACTAATCCACAAGGGACCAAAGAGGGCTTGGGGATCAGGTTTTGGTAATTACACAATTTAAGAAAATATTATTTTCTTTAGCTTGGCTTGAAATGCAAAATAACTCTTGAAAAATGAATTTTTGTGTATGCATGAATAAAAAATATAATGAATGAACAGATATATAATATGATGTGATGGAATGATAATAATAAATAAATAGGCCAAATAAATCCTACTTAATTATTACAATATCAAAACAAATGGAAGAAAGGGGATCTTTACTCTAGCCCTTATGGGTACTAGGGAAAGCACACATTCCCCAAACAAAATAAACTGAAAACAAAATCACAAAATAAAGGATTAATGTGAATAAATAAAAGGAAAACAGTATTGATAAAAAGATTTTTGGAGTTGATGCCCTTCATAATGGCAGCCTGCGTATCCTATTGAATAGGAATCAAATCCCACGTAGTTCTCCCTTCTTGCGAAGGAGGGGTTTTAGAAATGTGTTGATTTGCTTATTAACTTAATTCTGATCCTTAAATTAATAAGTTTTTTAGATCTTTTCAGTTTTAGACCTAAAGAAAATTCTAGATTTGAATTTAGAATTTTAAAGATAGAAAAGGGGATTATACCTTTGCTTTTCTTGGTTTTCTGACAAATGGAACGAGTCATGCTCCGGATCTCAACTCCACTTTGATTCAAAAGAAACTTGAAATCTGGATTGCTTTGAAATGCATTGGAATGCCTCAAATGAGCTTGAAATGTATTGGAATGTGTTGGAAGTTGTGTGAAGTCATCGGAAACTATGCCTAAATGAGGTTGGAGGAGGCTGCTATTTATAGAGCTGACAGAGGAGGTACCGGCGGTACGGACAGCGGCATCAGCACGGCACTGGCGGCAGGCATGGCACGGCTGATACGCCGGCCATCTGGGCAGCACACCAGACGTGCCGCCATGCCGGCGGTATGATTTCCATGCCGCATCGGCGGCATGGTCATTTCCCGGCGGCACGGCATGCGTGCTGCCTCCTGGGCGGCATGATTTTCATGCCACACTGGTAGCCTTTTTCCGGTGGCACAGGATGTGTGCCACCTCCTGGGCGGCATGGAAAATATGCCTCCCAGTGCCACTCGCGCGCTCAATCCGTTTCGAGCCCGTTTTAGCTCTGATTCGAGCTCTGCTTGATTCTATGGGTTCGTGAATGAAAAAAAGTCGACCGGAGGAGAAAAGATTAAGGAAATTTATTTTTCTACAGGGCGCTGCCCTGCACCCCGCAAGGGGCACTGCCCCCTTGACCCCTGCCCGCTAACCGGCTAGCGGGACCGCCGTATGCGTAGCGCCCTATTCTTAGTAGGTGTCAAGCTGCAGCAGGTGCAAATTTAAGGGTTCACAGCTGCCCCCTCATCAGAATTGGCTTTAAGCAAAAGGCAAATTCTAATGATAGTGAACCTTGGGAAGAGATGCCATGTCAGACTTTGGGCTTGTGCTCTTGTAACATCAAATTTTTAGCTTATATGTTCTTTTGCCATGTCAGATTTTGGGCTATACCATGTCAGATTTTGGGCTTGTGATATCTGTTTATGCTTATCATGCATGAGGACATTCATGTTTTATGCAAACTGAACCTTATGAAGGACAAACATGGTCTAAAGATATGATCCTGTTGGGAGAGGGCCCATAGGATAAATGAGATTTTGTCAATGGCTATTGGTTTGACCTTGACATTGGATGTGAGAATGGTGATCTTCAATTGTTTTGGAGATAAAGATGTTATAGTGAATTTTAATCAAGGATATCTGTTTTGCCTAGACTTTGAAAGATTTGGAGATTTGGTCCACCTAGGGAATTCAAATTGGCTTAGCAAGGCCATCTGTTCGGCCCTACTATTGGGGAGATTATGATCAAAGTTATCTATTTGACTTTGATGTTTGGGAAGATTGGGATTAAAGCTATCTGTTTGGCTTTGGTGGTTGGAAAAGTTGGGACCAAAGCTATCTGTTTCGCTTTGGTGGTTGGGAGAGTTGGGATCAAAGCTATCTGTTTGGCCTTGATGTCAGGAGGAATAGGATCAAAGCTATCTGTTTGGCTTTGATGTTAGAAAAGTAGGGATCAAAGCTATCTGTTCGACTTTGGTGTTAGAAGGATTAGGATCAAAGTTATCTGTTCGGCTTTGGTGTTAGATTTAGAGAAGGTTATGTCTCTAAAAGACGATGGGTGTGGGAACGTCAACATGGGTGGCTCTACTCAGTTTGCCCATTGATGATTAGTCCTTATAGGGAAAGGTCTTGGCTAAGGAGGGAAGGTCTGGTGAAGGAAATCCATTTGAAAGGCTTAATTCTGATTTTGCCTTAAAGGAGATCATAGGCTTCACAAATGAAGGCCTTTTGGGAGTGGGCTTCATAGTGAAGGCTTTTTGGGCGTGGGCTTCATGGTGAAGGCTTTTTTGGAGTGGGCTTCATGGTGAAGGCTTTTGGATCTAAGCTTCATGGCGAAGGCTTTTCAGGAGTGGGCTTCATGGGGAAGGCTTTTGGTTTAGGCTTCTTGATGAAGGCTTTTGGTTTATGTGCTTCTTCATGAAGGCTTTCAGATTTAGGCTTCTTGATGAAGGCTTTTGGGCTTCTTGATGAAGGCTTTTGGGCTTCTTGATGAAGGCTTTTGGTTTAGGCTTCTTGATGAAGGCTTTTGGATCTAAGCTTCATGGCGAAGGCTTTTTGGGAGATATGCCTCGACTTCTGGTTTTGCCAAGGAAACTAAATTTAAGGATGATAAGCCCTTATAGACTTGGGAATTTTGGTTCTACTCATTTTGAGATTATGCCAAGGAATGGGTGGTATGTGGTATGATTTGTCAATGGAGCTTGGGATGGAACAATATGATTTCATAAAGTTCGAGAATGGTTTTGAAGGTAGGTTGAAACTTTTGAAAAGAATCATGGAGGTTGTATGATTTTGCTTTTTGTAGCATGAATCATAGAAAAGAACAAATCAAGCTTTTCTTATTGTTTGAGATTGAAGAGACTCTTAGAGTGATACTTAATTATAGATTGCACTAGTTGACACAAAGAGCCCTTAGGAATGGCTAGAGGGTTAGTGGAAGGAAACAAATTGGGGATCATGCTTCCAAGTGAGAGATAAGGATGTGATAGACTGGAGATATGTATAAGGGATTGTGCCTTAGCTTTTTAAGCTAGGCGACGGAATGGATTGACAACAGATGATGACTTAGGAAGACATGCCCCCATTGTAGGATAAGGGCATAGAAGATTGTATATCCTTAGAGAATAAACCTCTGGTTAGGAAGGATGACTCTAGAGATATGAGATGAGACAAAATGATTTGAAAACTTTAGACATAAGGGAAAATGACTTGGATGAGCTTTCTCTCTCTCTTTCTCTCTCTTTCTTAGCTCTAACTTTTGCCTAAGCTACCCTTTTTGGGTTTTCAGCTTAGCGAACTTGCAAAAATATTCCACTATAATTTGGGCTGCTGTTTTGAGGGGTTCTGGCCTTTGAATTCTAGATTTGGCAAATGTTAACCCTATTGAGGTGCATTGTTTGATTACCTAATGTGCAATAGGTAATTCCATTTGATTGCTTCAACTATTTGACCTTCTTTGATTAGGTGCAATTATTGATGGCACCTCATGTGCTAATAGTGGTGGATTTGACTGTTTGTTCATTTCTCTCTTTTTTCCTCTTTTTCTTTTTCTCTTTTTTTTTTCTCTCTCTTTTTTTATGGCTCATCTATGCCTGACTAAACAAGGAAGACGAAAAGAAAATATATATGCATTACTACAAAGAAAACTCTATTGCAAGATGACAAAAGAAACCGCTATGGTTTATGTGAATAAAGAAAGAAAAAAAAATAAGACGACAAACTCCGACTCAGATTTGGACTCAGGTTTAGACTTGGAATTCAATCTCAGACAGGTCAGATTAGCTGAATTTGAACTACTCCATGACATGCCTTCTAGGGCTGAGGTAAGGTGGGGTTGAGTTAGGACTAGATTCCTTATCACTGTTCAGGTTGGTGGTGGGGAATTCAGCTTGAAATGATTGAATTTTGGATGCAATCTTCAACTTTTGATGCAGTTGCAACCAAAGCTCTGAAGGTGGGTAGGTATTGTGTTAACAAATGGGCTCTGTAGGCAGGAAGTAAATTCTTGACAATGATATCTACTTGTTCTTGTTCGGTTGGCTTGTTTACCATTTGAGCAGCTTTAGCCCTCCACCTTGTAAGGAACATAGAAAAGGACTCATCTGGAAGTTGCTTTGTGATTTCTAAGTCCTTTCTTGTAATGTCCACTTCACTATTGTAGTGGTATTATTCAACAAATGCCTTGCAAATGTCCTCCCAAGTCTATTTTTGGGTGTCATCCAAGTTAATGAACCATCTTAGGGCAGGATCAGTAAGAGTTTGATGAAAGAGTTGAGCAAGGAGCTCGTTGTTGATACCAAAGGATGCATTGCCCCCACGTACATTTTTAAATGGATCTTGGGGCAAGTAGTACCATCAAATTTGTCCAAATTCGACATCTTGAACTTTGGTGGAACTCTTGCATTGGGAAATAAGCTCAGGGAGCTTGTATCAACTAGGTTTTCTTTCTTCTTTAGATTCTTCATCATTTTTTCCATGTGCTTCACTTTTTCCATGAAGGCTTTGATTTCAAGGTTAACTTCCTTCCTTTGGAAAGGATCCGCGGGTTGGGAAGTAGGGGTGAAATTTGGTGGTTGAACTATCATGGGTTGATAGAGTGAGTTGTTTCTGAGAAATTCAGGTGATGAAATAGGTAGTGGTGGAATGATGTCAGTGTTTGTAGGTTCTTTGTCTTTGGATTCAACTCTAAAAGTGGATCCATAAACAGGATAAAAGGCGGGTTTTGGGTCAGCTTTGAATGGTTTTAGGTCAGTTGGGTTTTGAGCCAGGGAGGCCTGTTCCAGCATGGTACGGACATCCTCCATGATAGCCCTCCTTTGGGCTTTGAGCATGTCTTGGAAAAAGGGCTTCTTGCCTCTTCATCATAGTTTCCTGGTGGTTAGAAAGCTTAGCAAGAAGCTCGTCAAAGATTTCATCAGTTTTGGTAGCAGTGACTTCTTCTCTGACAACAGACATTTTGTCAACCTTTGCAAGGGAAAAGGAACTAGGTTAGTATCCAGCTTTGGAAAAAAAAGGTTATGGGGAGGTGTGACAAACCAAAAGACAGTGGATGACAGTGTCTTATGGTTAGGTTGACTGTGTATGGGTAAAGATGAGGGTAGAGGTGTATGATGTTAGCTAGGTATGTATTTAGCTAAGGGAGCTAGGTCAAGTTTTAGCTTTGGGTGGCTAGGTCAGAATTTAGCTTAAGGTGGCTAGGTCAGATTTTAGCTTTGAGTAGCTAGATCAGAATTTAGCTTTGGGTGATTGGGATTGTGATTTATTAATGGTTTACCATGGGCTTAAAGATAGAGTGACCATGGGTTTTGCGATTGAGTATGGATGTACCATGGAGTTGGGTGGACCATGGGTTTGGTGATAGTTGGGTAATGGGTTTGATTGGACTAGATCATGGGCTTAAATGGCCATGGGTTTGGATATTAATGTAAGAGATGAAACCTAATCAGCATTTAGTTTGGGTAAGGATAAGAGTGATGCTAAGTCAGTATTTAGCTTTGGTAAGGTTATGGATAATGCTATATCAGTGTTTAGCTTGGGTAAGAACTATGAAAGATGAAAGCTAGATCAGTGTTTAGCTTGGGTAAGAGTTGTGAAAGATGAAAGCTAGATCAGTGTTTAGCTTGGGTAAGAGTTATGAAAGATGAAAGCTAGGTTAGTATTTAGCTTGGACAGAGTTTATGGATAAGGATGAGGGTACCATAGACGGGTTTATTTTTACCATAAGTTTGTCATGGGTTTGGATAGGACTGGACTACGGGTTTTGGTGAACCATGAGTTTTCGGTTTTGACCATGGGTTTAAGTGGACCATGGGCTTTGGGTTTTGATCATGGGTTTAGGTGGACCATGGGCTTTGGGTTTTGACCATGGGTTTAGGTGAACAATGGGTCATGAGCTTTGGGTACCGACTATGGGTTTAGATGGACCATGGGTTTTGGGGTGTTGACCATGGGTTTAGGTGGACCATGGACTTTGGGGTTTGACCATGGGTTTAGGTGGACCATGGGCTTTGTGTGTTGACCATGGGTTTAGGTGGACCATGGGCTTTGTGTGTTGACCATGGGTTTAGGTAGACCATGGGCTTTGGGTGTTGACCATGGGTTTAGGTAGACTATGGGCTTTGGGTGTTGACCATGGGTTTAGGTGAACCATAGGTTTTGAGTTTTGACCATGGGTTTAGGTGAACCATGGGTTTTGAGTTTTGACCATGGGTTTAGGTGAACCATGGGTTTTGGGTGTGAAGGTGTTTGGATAGGTTTTTGACTCTTCATAAGGTTCAAGCTATATATGCATGTATGCATGAATGAAAAGGTTTCATGATAATGATATACCAAGTTCAGTATTATGGTACATAAAATCCTAAAGGAAGGTTCTATGAGTCATTACATGAAAGGGTTAAGGTGGTTTAAAGGGAACCCATCACACTAGAGATGCGATATACCTAACCAAATGTGAGACAAAGAGCCTCGCGTGGGTCCAATGGTACGTGCATACTCGTTACACCTCTAAAAGGATTAGAGGATACATTGTGGGCTGGATGATTTCACTATCGGCAAGCAGACCTAAGGAAGGTTGCCCACTCGATGTTACTTTCTATCCTTTATTTTCCTATGAAGCTAGGCTTTGTGGACCAGGAGTCCGATGTAGTGATGCATGAAAGAGTTATTTTGTATTGAAAGCCAAACTTGATATTTTTCCAAAAGTAATCCACTTTATCTTTTATTTGAAAAGGATTTTTAAGTCCCCAGTGGAGTCGCCAACTGTGAGGCCTCGCCCGAGCACCGGTCCGATCCACCGAGGGATCGAAATGCTCTTCGGGAGAAACTCCACGATTGGAACTCGCTGAGTTCAGAAAATTGATTTTTGTATTTTTGAAGGTTGAAAAGTGAGTCGCCACTTTAATTTACTTATTTTAATTGGGAAAATTAAAGAAAACCCAACACGGTTGACTCCAAAATTTGATTTTATCCCAATGGAATAGTGCACTAATCCACGAGGGACCAAAGAGGGCTTGGGGATCAGGTTTTAGTAATTACACAATTTAAGAAAATATTATTTTCTTTAGCTTGGCTTGAAATGCAAAATAACTCATGAAAAATGAATTTTTGTGTATGCATGAATAAAAAATATAATGAATGAACAGATATATAATATGATGTGATGGAATGACAATAATAAATAAATAGGCCAAATAAATCCTACTTAATTATTACAATATCAAAACAAATGGAATAAAGGGGATCTTTACTCTAGCCCTTATGGGTACTAGAGAAAGCACACATTCCCCAAACAAAATAAACTGAAAACAAAATCACAAAATAAAGGATTAATGTGAATAAATAAAAGGAAAATAGTATTGATAAAAAGATTTTTGGAGTTGATGCCCTTTAGAATGGCAGCCTGCGTATCCTATTGAATAGGAATCAAACCCCACGCAGTTCTCCCTTCTTGCAAAGGAGGGGTTTTAGAAATGTGTTGATTTGCTTATTAACTTAATTCTTATCCTTAAATTAATAAGTTTTTTAGATCTTTTCAGTTTTAGACCTAAAGAAAATTCTAGATTTGAATTTAGAATTTTAAAGATAGAAAAGGGGATTATACCTTTGCTTTTCTTGGTTTTCTGACAAATGGAACGAGTCTTTCTCCGGATCTCAACTCCACTTTGATTCAAAAGAAACTTGAAATATGGATTTCTTTGAAATGCGTTGGAATGCCTCAAATGAGCTTGAAATGTATTGGAATGTGTTGGAAGTTGTGTGAAGTCATCGGAAACTATGCCAAAATGAGGCTGGAGGAGGCTACTATTTATAGAGCTGACAGAGGAGGTGTCGGCGGTACGGACGGCGGCATCGGCGTGGCACTGGCGGCAGGCGCGGCATGGCTGACACGCCGGCCGTCTGGGCGGCACGCCAGACGTGCCGCCATGCCGGCGGCATGATTTCCATGCCGCACCGGTGGCATGGTCATTTCCCGGCGGCACGGCATGCGTGCCGCCTCCTGGGCGGCATGATTTTCATGCCGCACCGGCAGCCTTTTTCCGGCGGCATGGGATGCGTGCCGCCTCCTGGGCGGCACGAAAAATGTGCCTCCCAGCGCCACTCGTGCAGCTCAATCCGTTTCAGGCCCGTTTCAGCTTCAATTTGAGCTCTGCTTGATTCTATGGGTTCGTGACTGAAAAGCAGTCGACCGAAGGAGAAAAGATTCAGGAAATTTATTTTTCTACGGGGCACTGCCCCCTTGACCCCTACCCGCTAACCGGCTAGCAGGACCGCCGTATGCGTAGCGCCCTATTCTTAGTAGGTGTCAAGCTGCAGCCGAATCAAGAGGTGCAAATTTAAGGGTTCACAATTGGTCTTCATTATCACTTCATCAGGTCTCTGCTTGAAGATGAGGTGCTAATACTAAAAAAGATCCAAGGAAGTAAGAACCCAGTAGATATGTTAACAAAGGTGGTGACCATTGACAAACTAAAGTTGAGCTTTGAGATCTTTTCTTTCTTTGATGTTTGATCAACTGCTAGTAGTGCAATGACGCATACGCACTCATATACTATTTATACTTAGAGGCCCAAAAAAGGTCAAGTGGCAGTTTATTTAGAGGGATGTACATGACCCATCTAGCAAAGAAATTAGGGGTCTTTACTACTCTTCCCCTAATGATTGTGGATAGAATGCCAAGGCTAATTAGGTTGATGAGTTTGCAGAAGATGGGTGTCGTATAGACTAAACCTCCACCTCTTGCATCTACTATTACTGCACCACCTCAACCTCCTACACTTGATTCTACTAACCCACCTCCCCCACAGGCAGCTAATATCCCTAGTCCTTTGGAGCCCACCAGTGTTACCGACCTAGTTGGACCATCCAATTTTGCACCGCTACCTTCTGTCTTCCCTCCTTCAAGCTATAGAGACTGATTACACATAATTGGTAATCCGGAGGCAAAGGATCGCAAGATGATAGATTGGAGAGACAGCTTTATAGGATGGAGAGTAAGGTAGGGAGACTAGACCATCAGTAGCAGCAGCTTCACAAGCTGTAAACTCATATGATGAGACTAATGCGGAGACATCATCGGTGTATTGAGTCTCAGTTAGATCATGAGGCCAAGCATAAGAGATAGATGGAACAATTGATGATGAACTTCTTCTATGACTTGGGGTTCACTCCTTCCATACAGCCATGTCCATCACCACCACCACACCTCCGACAAATGACGATGAGCCAATTGAAGTTGATGATAGTGATTCATCTGCCGATGAGGATTAGTTTCTTTTCTTTTCTTTTCTTTTCTTTTCTTTTCTTTTCTTTTCTTTTCTTTTCTTTTCTTTTCTTTTTATCCTTATTTTTATTTTTATTTTCTCTTCATTTTCCTTTTTACATTATTTTTATTTTGGTATTTTATTTATTGTCTCATCTATTGTTGCACATTTTTTTCATTGCTTTTGTTTTGTTATGCAATTATTAAGGGGACCACCAGAGAAATGCATTAATCACCTAACCCTATTCATTTGCGCATGAGTCATGCATTTGTTATTCATTTTGAGCATATTAAAGGAAAACTTGAATTATATAAATCACATTCTAACTTGGTGCTCTAATATAGTATTAATTGAAAGAAATTGCAAATATGAACTTTGATAAACCCATAACCAAGATGGAACCTGGTCCATCTACCTCCAACCGCCCTAAGAGTACCCCTAAAACCACCATGACTCCTAAAGAAACCACAGCTTTTTATGCCTATCATATGGCTTTTCTACCCAAAAATGAATACACTTTCACCTTAGAGGAGATATGTGAGGTCTCACCCAAGCACCAGTCTGATCCGCTAAAAGGAATCGAAATGCTCATTTAGGAAAGAACTGACGGGAAAGCCCTTAGACTTATCTTTGATTGATTTAGAAATTGCTTTTAAAGTCACCACCTTAATTTATTTTTATTTCAGAAAATATAAGGAAAAAACCCATTTGACTCCAATTATTACCAAAAGGTAAAAAGATCACTAGCCTCAAAACCAAAGAGGATTCGGGGACTAGGTTTTTGGTTTACTTTAACAAAATAAGTTTGGCTAATTAATATAAGAGTGACTTAAAATATATTTCATTAATAATTTAAGATGCATGGATAGTTTATAATATGCATGTAGTTTATAATATGCATGATCATTTAAATCATTCAATAATAAAGTAAATACACAAGTAAAGTTCAAAAGAAAGTTAGCATTATAATAAAATCTAAAACTTATGGAATACCTCTTCTAGCCCTTATAGGTTCTAGGGAAGTCACACCCCCAAACTAAGCCTAATAAGAAAGTAAAAGAAAACAAAATAAAAGCAAGTGAAGAAAGTGATAGAGGGGAAAGGTTGGTTAGTTTTAATTGGATTCGATGCCTGAACTAAGCATGCCTATATATCCTTTTGAATGGGAATCAGAACCCACATAGTTCTCTTTTCTTGCGAAGGGGTTAGTTTAGCCTAGCCATTTTATCATGTTTTGATTGATTGATTAAAAGAAGGTTGAGTTAATTAGTTAACTTAAATGACTACTGAGTTGATTAGCTAGCAACCTAGATGAATCAATTTTATTAACTAACTAAAAGAGGCTAGGAAATTTAGATAAAAGAAAATTAAAGGAAAAGAAGCTTACCTCATACAGCAGGTGATGACTAGCCTCGAATGGCATGACAGCTTGCCTCAGATGGCCAGGAGTTGTTGGCTTCGAATGTCAAGCGGTAGCTAGCCTCAAACGATGGACAGGAGCCTTGGGCAATAAACTTGCCTCGAACAGGCAGGCAAAAAGCCTTTAACTAGTTGGGTAGGAATCAAGGAGAAACCTCCCAACACGAGCCTTGGACAATAGACTTACCTCGAATAGGCGGGCGAAAAGCCTTTAACTAGTTAAGTAGGAATCAAGGAGAAACCCCCCCCCCCCAACTTGCTTTACAAAGTAAAGAGCAAATGCAAAGCAGTTTGCCTAAAATGAATGTTTTTCAAGCTCTAAAAGTTGGTGTTTTAAAATGTGGAGAGGCCCTATATGTATAGGAAGAGGATTGGAGCATAGAATGCATCAAATTTCAATGTGGGGTTGTAAAAAATGGAGTTTTCACTGGAGTTGCTGCAAAGAGCTTTACGATTCCGCAAAGCACTTTGCAATGCCACAGAGCACTTTGCGGCAATGATCCCAAGAAATTCCAATCAATCCTCACACCCTTTAGGGTTGGCATGGCACTGATCCCAAACCTCCCTAGATTGATTCGCTCCACTTGTTCAAGGTTCTTAGTCTATAAATGCATAGACTGACTAAAGTAGGGCTCCATGGGGAAGAAAGAAAAAAAGAGAAAAGGCCTAAAAATGAAAGAAAAAAGAGAAAAGGCTTAAAAAAGAAAGAAAAAAACTAAGAGAAAATCTTACCAAGGGTCAAAGAAAAGTTAATATGAAGTTTTGGGCACCAAAGGGACCTATTTATAGAAGAAAAATGACTAAAAGATAGAATTTCACTATTAGAACCCTAGAAAATGTATACAAAATTGCAAAGGCCTTATGCGATGACTGCATAGGACCTATGTGGAACCGCATAGGCCATGTGCGGTACCGCACAGCTCTTTGCGATTCCGCAAAGCTTTTGTGTGGTTTCGCACAACTCTTTGCAGTTTTGTACTAACCTGAACCTCTTTTTTGAGCCCCTAATGCAGTCTATCATGCAATTCATTAGTCAGAAAAGAGAGAAAAATGGCACAAAAGAGTCAAAAAAAGAGTAAAATGACTGAAAAGGGCCCTATCATGCATTTTTGCATCCATACACATACACAAAACCCTAACAAAGCATATCATCTCATAGCATAATCATCTTATAAAATGGCAAAAGATGTCATGTTATAGTACTTGCATGCATACATCCATACATGCATACATGACATCTGCATACATAAGTCATAAATGCATAACAGGAAAATAGGTCTGGAAATAAGGCTAATCTCTACCATGCCTTTGCCTCCTCCTTTATGGTGGGGACCTATTGCCGCCATCAGATAATCCTTCAAAAGACAAGGCTGAGGATAATGCTGATCTCAGCCATTCAACCATCTTATAGTTATGTCAGGCCCAGTCCATCGAAACCTGCAGAAAGTGGAAAGGAGTCATAAATAAAGGTATACAACCATTCTAGTATACAAATGCATTTTACAGACCTCAACAATGTCATCAGGGAATGGTGGGTATCCTGACAGCAAAGTATCAAGAATATCGTATCTAACTATCCCACGATCTCGAGTGAAGTAATCTAGATCCTCAGCGGCCCAAAGATACTAAGGAAAAGCTCTACTAAGTCCTGCACTGGTGCTCAGACCTGCTCTTGTACTAGCACCTCTTCTCTCTCATGGTGTATTAGCAAAACTAGCTACTGGTTTGGATTGAGCAGGTCTATCATGGAAGGGTACCCCTGGCATCAGCCTGCTATAGCCAAAAGCATCATAGTTAGCCTTAGAATCTAGTAAAGGTTCTATCGGAAGTCCTATAGCCAATACATCTTGGTCTTGAATGTGAAGTCCATATCACATCTCGATAGGAGGATCAACAGGAACAACCCTCTCTCCAGTGATCTGTGCGCGGACCCTCTCTCCAAGATTCGGTTGGATCAAAAATACAACAGAAGGTGAACAGAAGATAAAGCTAGGCTCGACTCCATCCTCTCTGGCAAAAGCATCATCCTTGACACAAAAGTCCTCCATCAGATCTGCAAGGACATAAGATGTGAATCATGAAAAGCAGTGAAAGACATAACAAGTCCAAAATGATCTATACTTGAGATGTATTAAGCTCAAAGAAGTAAGCTTTGATCCCATGGAAGCTCAGTCGCTCATGTCTACCTCTATTCTCTGATCTCTAAACATGACCATATGGAATATGGCCTGCAGTCGCATCCTTCAGAGGGGGAGATAAAGAAGGGAAGTACTCATAAGCCCAATACTGCAAATCAGACAATAGTTAATCAAACAGGGGGTAAATGTGTGATAAAATAGAGATATCAAAGCATACCTCCCAAATAATGGAACTCCCACCCAGACTAGCGAAGATCACTCAAGAGAGATCTAACATCTCTCTATACATAGCATAAAGTACTGATCCTCCCCAATCCAACTCACTAATGATGGTCAGATCCTCTAACAAGCGAAGGATATTTAGGTCAATAGTATCCCTCCTCATGTGAACAAATGAGTAGCCAAGTATCATCAGTATAGCGAGACGAGGCCTGCTCATCGGTGGCTCAGACTTTGGCGTAAATAATGGAGTCGATGTGATCCCGAAGCTAGACTCGGGAAAGATGGATATGGCCTCATAATGAGACCACACCTAGCAGTGCCTCTAATCTCCCCTCAGGTAGCCTATGCCACTCGGCATAGAACTCCAAAGGCCACAGATGAAAATGCAGCCCTGTCAGCATTGTCAGGTCTAGGGGAGTCATCGTCATCTCCCCATAAAGGAAATGGAAAGTGTTAATGGTATCCCACCATCTCTCCGCCAGAGCTCACAGTAATGGTAGATTACCCTCATGAGAGTAATATAATGAAAGGAAGATGAGCAGCCCGACGGCTCAATCAGATCCCTAACTTAGGGACGCGTTTCTAGGAAAGTATCCACAACTGACAATTTTGATCATCCCCATCTAGACCTAAAGCTCACATCCTTATTTTGTAAAGAAAAAAATATCATACTATCAGCATTTAAGTTTCATTGTTCTACCTAATTACATGTATGTATTTTTTTTATTTATACAAACTATTTTGTAAAAAAAAAAAAAGAGAGAAATATAAATACCTCTATGACACAAGTCTGAGACACATGATGCTCTGACTCCTGGAGTAGATCGCCAGACTGGGTGTTCTCCCAGGGGGCCTAGTAGCTCCAAGTATGGCGACTGCTAGATGGGAAAGCCATAAAAAAAAAAAAAAAAAAAAAAAAAGAGACAGAGAAGAAGAAGAAGAAGTAGAAGAAGAAAGAAAGAAAAAAAGAAAAGAAAAGAAGAGAGAAAAGAAATGTTAGAGAGAAGTTAGAGAGAATTGAGAGAAAAGAAAGTCAAAGAGGGAGTGAAAATGTAAAAAATGAGGAAAAGTGAAAAAGTGAGAAGTAGTTACCTCTTTATATAGGAGGTCCACTTGCATAGTAAACTCCCACTGCCAGATCACTTGGGACACAATTTTGAACTCATTTCAAGGCAGAATTCAGCACCATCAGTTCCAGTGCATTCGTAATATTTTTCTCTTTCTTGAGATACTCTGTTCTCCTAGATTAGACTTAGGATGCTTCTATTATGATAGAAATAATAGAAAATCAAAAATTCCTTAAAAATAGAAAATCATTCAAATCAGACCAAAAAAGTCTCAAAACTGACCAAGCATCAAGCTGGACCGTCCAAAACAGACCGAGACCCCTACTTCTACTAGATTTCATCTTCTCTGACATTAAGGCCTGACAGATAGTCTTGATTTAAATTCTCTGACATTAAGGCCGAATAGATAGTCTTAATTGAGATTTCACCATATCATTCTTGCATCCAACATTAAGGCTGAACAGATAGCCTGGATTAAGAGTTACCTAAAATTATTTGTTTTATTGCTTTGAATGAATGTTTATTTATTTGTTTATTCATGCATTATATAATTATTCATGCATTTTGTATGTTATTTATGAAATTCATTTTAAGTCATTTTGTATTAAATTTGCCAAACTAATCGTTTTTCTAAATAAACCAAAAATCTAGTCCCCAAATCCTCTTTGATTTTGAGGCTAGTGATCTTTTTTTCCTTTGGGATATTAATTGGAGTCAAATTGGGTTTTTCCCTTAATGTTTTCCTAAATAAAATAAAATTAAGGTAATGACTCTTTTCAAAAATCAACCAATCTAAACCTGAGGGTTTCATCATAAGTTCAAACCTAAATGAGCATTTCAATTCCACTTAATTAATGGATCGGACCGGTACTCGGGCGAGGCCTCACACATACCTCTCAGATTGCGTGAGCAAACCACCTATCCAAATCATTTTCTAGATACGATCATTAACAATAATGGTATGATCGATCATATGTATCACTCAATCACTAGAAGGCTCAGTTACTAAATTTTCCATATTCTTAATCATCCTTTTCACTATTCTTTGTTTACTTGTAGTCCTAATAACCTCAGGAGTCCTAACCATGATTGCCATAAATTTTTGTAACAAATACACAAAATGATCTCATTAAAATACAATCAAGAAAAACTAATTATTGTAATTAAAAACAAAATTTAATCAAATTATGTGTTTATTTGATTCATCGGACCATAAAACATTTTTAGAAAAAATTTCAGATTTTTCTGAGGTGCAAAAAATAATTTTCTTGAATTTTTAACATTTTATATTCAATTAAAATTACTTTTTACTATTAAAAATTAATTTTATTAAACCTAAAAAAAATTGGGATAATTAAAAATAAAAATTTAGAATTTTTGGGAAAAATATGGGGCCCAGGTCCCACACACACTCCCACGCATCATCTAATTGGCCAAAAATATTTTTTTTAATCAACAAGTAAAACGATACGTCATTTCTATGAAACGACACATCATTTTGATAAAACAACAGGTATGCCCACTGAGAGTCCGAACGATGTGTCTTTCGGTAACTGATGCAAGTGCTACTTCATTGCATCACATGCCGCCTTGGAGGCACTTTTGTATCCCAAAATTTTTTTAAGTGGAGTGTTTTTGGATTCTCTAAATTCATTGGTTCAATTATTTTCATTGAAAAAATTTATCTTAGAATTTGAAATAACAAACAAACTCACTAAGAGTGGGCTTCGCATCGTCACTATTCATCATCTTCCTCATACAACATAAATTTCTAGAATTTTCATTTCAAGTAGCTTACTTTGGAAGGCCATATATCAATCTCTACTTATCCAAAATTATGCAAATAATATACCGTTTTAAAGCTTGTATAACTAACTTTACAATGATGCTAGTATCATTCAAAAATACAATCTGTGTAAAGAGATATAAGTGTCTCAACATATGAACGTGATCCTGAATAAAAACCTAGAAAAAATTGTGGAAGAAATTCATAAAATTGAATTAATCATTTTCTAAGTTTATAATGATTATGTAGGCACATATATAACACAAAAAATATAAATTAATGAAAAAATTACACAAAAAATATAAATTAATGAAAAAATTATGTTTTTGTTGAAATTCAAAAGACTGGCTGAATTCTAATTTTCAATCTCTAATACTAATGATAAATTTTAATTAGAGCAATAATACTTATTTATTGTAATGCGAAAACATTACAGGATTAATTAACTAGAATTACTAGTCATTGGAGTAGTCACAGAAAAATGGAAAAACCCCTTAGAAACCATAGCCTAAAATCCTTACGAGTTGCAGAGCACTAACTAAAACGTTCTATTGTTGTTTTCTTGCAATTATACAGCCACTCCTTATCATCATGTCAATTTCTTTATCAACATCAAATAATGGAGTTGATATTAGAATTATTAATAAACTGCCAAAATAAGAGTTGTCAAATTCAATTAATCTCCTCTTATGGGCGGTCCCATATATATATATATATATATAGATAAAAGTATTGAAAGGGGGAGCAAAACACATTTACGTAAGTGCTCCTCTTTAAGTTTTTTTAAATTGTGCATATATGATGGGTACTATGATCATTTATTAATTAAATAATATAATTATCTAATTATATTTAATTTAAATAAAAAATGGTGAATTCAATTAGAGTAAGAAAATAATAAAATAAGTATTATTTAATATATAATTAATTATATTTTTTATCTAATTATATTTTATTTAAATAAGAAAAGATGAATTCAATTACAACAAGGAAATAATAAAATAATTATTATCTAATTATATTTAATATCTAATTATATTTAATTTAAATAAGGAAATAATGAATTTAATTAGAATAAGAAAAGAATAAAATAATTATTATTTAATATATGATTAATTATATTACAAATTTACAATTATATAATTATTTTAATTTAATAATTTAATTATCTACTTTAATTTAAATAAAAAAAGAACAAATTCAACTAGAATAAAAAAATAAAATAATTATTACTAATATTTAGTTAATTATATTTACTTTAAATAAAAAAGAATTCAACTAGAATAATTTATGTTTTTTAATGTTTTTTCGAATATTAAGAAATTAGATAAATTCTTTTGACTTTGATTGTTTGAATATTAACAAATTAGAGAAATTTTAATTTGGCTTTGAGAAAATTTTATTGTAATTTAAAAAAATTACTTTTAGTTCTATAAGAAAATGCAACAGAAAATGAATATGCACTATTTGAAAAGTCTTTTAACAATAATAAGTTGCAACAAAAAAATCAATTTACAGAAAAAGAGTATGTTCTTTTAAAAAAATCAATTTGTTTACTATTTTATAAATATTTAAATTTACTTAAAATTTTCATTATAAAAAAGATTTAAGTTGTATCAAAATTGCAAATTAATTGAAAATCATTTATAATATAATGAATATTTTCAGTTTTCAATTTAGTCAATCATATATATTATGCTTTTCAAGTTTTTATTAGAAAGTCATAATTAATTTTGAACAAAACAGAAAAATCATCTTTAAGCATATAAAAACTAAAAGATATGTATAATAAATTACGAAGCAAAAATCAAATGATAATTATATTAATACCTTGAAAATAAATTAATAAATTATTTATTTATTAATTATAAATAAATCAATATTATCAAAAATAGTTTCACTCAAAGCAAATAAAAAAACTATAGACCTACAACACATAAAAATATAAACCAACATATTAAAATGTGAAATAAGTATATTTAAAATTCGTGAAGTGTATTTAATCATTCTTAAAAATTAACAAAATTGGAAAATGAAAATTACAAAATTTTTAATTTAATGATTATATGTCGCTATTATTATTTATAATATCAAATTTAAAATATTCATAAGTATTCATGTAATATAACCGTTAAACTATAATATGTTAAAAAGATTAAGTTTATCAAAATTAATAAAAAATATATGAACTACATTAAAATTATAAGAAAACAATAGACGTACTAAATATTAACATAAAAATCAACCTATAATTAATAATTGGCAATATAACAATAATAAAATAAATTAGAAATTTATAATAAAACATATCTATTAATTTCTTTACTTTCTTTTCTCTAACATATTTTTTATTATAAGAATATTATTTAAAATTATAAGAAATAATTTATTTAGATATACTTGATTCATCTTGTTTCAATATTGTGTAGATATTGCTTTTTAAAGTATATTCATATATTTATATAAAATCTATAATTATTTTATATCATCATTCTAATTGTATTAAACATGCATAATTATACAACTTAAATAATATTTATTGTATATAATTATATTTTTGTTGAATTTGTAGGTTTTCACATGAAAATTTAACTTAAATTAGATTTAATAACTAAAGTGAATTTAATAATTAAGTTATATAAATATTTTTCTATGATAATCTTAAAAGTCGATTAATACAATTTTAATCTCATGGTGTTTATTTGAGAAATTTTATATCATTTTAATTGAAAATTTCATTTACATAAAAGTATATAATTTTATATTTAAATAATAAAAAACTGGTCATTAAATCTTTAATAAGAAAAAAATGAAAGTTTATAATAAGTATTTATATCTTTAATGAGTTCTAACGATTTGTAATGAAGATCAATGTGCGAAACTAGTGTGCATATATATATATATATATATATATATATATATATATATATATATATATATATATATAACTTAAATCATTATGATAATTAAATATACTGCAAATATAATTATGATATGCAGCCTAAATAAATTTGAAAAAATTTTATTTTACCATAATTGAAAAAAAATACATTACTTAAATCACCAATTTAAAATATAAATTTATGTTTTTTATATAAATTTATATTTTTATGATATTTTATTAATCACTTATAATCATATAGCTGTGTTATGAGTAATTATTATGTATATATTGACAATATATTATGATAATTTGAACAAATGATTATAATATTTTAATAAAGCATTAAGGATAATGTAATTTACCAAAAATTTTTAGTTGTTATCATTTGAAGAAATTTATAAAATAAATCAGACAATAATTTTAATGAACATTATGGTAATTAAATATATTACAAAACATATGTAATTATGAATGGTAACAGAACAAATTAAGTTCAAATTTTAAATTATTACAATTATTATTGATTAATAAGTTTTATAACCTAAATGATCTATTTGTAACATATATTTATGACTCATCTTTTATATGTGTGTATAATAGGAGGACTTATAAATAAATGTGTATAATTTCTATATTTTTTTTAAAAGATGTTCAACTTCATAATAGAAAAAGTTAGTCGATTTCAAAAAATAAAAACAAAAATAAAAAAGGTTAGTCTTTCTCCACAGATTTTTAAATATTTTTATCATTATTTTTATCCAATTTTTTTTTTTCTTTCACATATAACATAATATGTTTTTCCTTTAACATTTTTTTTTCATGATTTGATATTTTTATAAGTATTAAAATATAAAAAATAAAATTTATACTTATATTAAATAATTAAATTTAATTAAGAGAAAATTGAAATATTATTACAAAATATATCATTAAAAAGAGGATTCTTTATAAAAGTGTTATGTTTAATTATATTTATGTTTTTTCTTAACGTTTATTAACTTTTTAAATGTAATAATTAAATTATAATTAAAAAGAAGCTGTGGTTACAGAACTTCAAATTACAAGAAATATATCATAAGCTATTTATAATATGAAGCGTACTCCAATTAATCTCATGATCTTTATAATCATAATAATACAACAAGACTGCTTATTATAAAATAAGAGCTCCACCCAGCTAAATTAAATACACTATAATTATAACCAATGCGATTAAAACACACTCAGACAACATTATCATAATCTAATGATAATTGTATGTGGCTACAAATATCCAAATAAAGATTTGAATCCCACCCATCAATACTTAAAAAGATATGAGTAATCAGTGGTGGTGATGTGGTGGATGGTGGTGAGGACCAGGGGGTCCGGGTGGAGGTGGATGGGGACCTGGTGGGGGAGGAGGACCATGATGAGGAGGAGGAGGTGGCTCGTGGTGATGTGGCGGGCCATGCGGAGGAGAAGGTGGCCCGGGTGGAGGTGGATGGGGACCTGGTGGAGGAGGAGGACCATGATGATGAGGAGGAGGTGGCTCGTGGTGATGTGGCGGCCCATGTGGAGGTGGAGGTGGCCCTGGTGGAGGTGGATGGGGACCTAGTGGAGGAGGAGGACCGTGGTGGGGCGGCTCATGTGGAGGAGGAGGTGGCCCGTGGTGGTGTGGTGGAGGATTGTGCATCTTCCTCTGTTTTTCTTGAATAATTCTCAATAAGGCGAATGTGCAAGATATCCAATAGTGATTTTATATATTTGTGCTTCGAAAGACTATGCTAAGTAATTGTCATTTTCACAACAGCAAGTCAATCCGCGTTCACCTAATATTCAAAACAATATTTTTTCAATAAAAAATATAAGAAAAACTAAAATTGATTAATTCAAAGATAAAAGTAGTTCGTTGGGGGAGAAAAAAGATAAAAGCAATTCTCAAAGATTCCTTCCATCACCTGGTCAGAATTATTTTTTTATATATATAAAATAAATATTTTAATTTTTTATCTGCACTTTTTTTATAATATTCAATAAAATTTCTCCTTCTGATAAAAAAAATATTTTAATTTTAATATGAATAATTTCCTTTTCATTATTTAAAAATATAGCTTACTTAATCATTAATCCCCAATATGCATGTTATATGTGAGTTTAATATATTAAATTTTAGTTTGTCACATTCAAGTGAAATATTAAAATAATTATTGAGAAATACTTTTATAAATATATATTTGAATCAAAATTATGGAATTTTTTTCCCTTTATGTTTATATTACTTTTTAAATATAAAAAAAAATACTTAGAATTCTTTTAGAATATAAAAACCCTCAAGTTATAAAGAGATAAAATAAAATAAATATTTAAAATTAAAATATAAAATTATTATATAAATATTAAAATGTGGCCTAATATTAAGTTATCCCATAAAATTCAAATAATAATTAAATAGTTAATTGATTATAACCGTTCATTTAGTTATGTAATGAATTTACTATATTAAACTACAACAATTATAAATTGATCTTTTCTCTATTTATTAGTATTTACACTAACAATAAAAAATTAATTTATCAATCAAGCTACCGTAAATAAAAAAGTAAAAAAAGAGAAATCAATTTGTTCTTAAAGTTTGTATCATATTAATCGCATCAAATTTTTTAGATACATATTTTAATTTCAATTGTGAGAATTATATATTAAAAATCTTATGAATTAAGCACATAGGGTTAATATGATGATTAAGCATTAAAATTTTACATGTGATATTAGAGTATAATTTTTAAACACATAATTTCTCAATTCATGTTTATGATTTTTTTTTTTTTTCCCTCTTTGAGTCGTTTGGCCGAATTATTGTGAATTCTTTTTGAATTCAAATCGCAACTTGTCTGGCCACGAAAAATATTTTATGGATTCTCTGAACAATTAAATTATCAAAGATGAGACAAAATCTTAATAAATGAAGAAACATAAATGTATTAAAAGTTGTACCACATTCCGATACATAAATTCATTCTGTATTTGAGAATTATTAACAATCCTTAGGATCAGTTTATGCGTTTTTGATACATAAATTCATTATGTATTTGCAAATTATTAACAACATTGCGATCAGTGTATGTGTTTTTAATGCATATATATATATATATATATAAAGAATAATGAAATTTTCTTATTGCATTTATATATGTAGTTTTCACATTACTACTTTATATAAATGCATATTATTAAAATAAAGTTTTAGTTTATACATGAATTTTATAAACATTATTTTTTAGTCACCGAAGTGGCCAAACTATAATAATAACATGCATTAATTAATTAATTACTTATAATATTTAATAAAATGCCCATAGGTAAATAAAATTAATGATAAACTGGATTAGTATTTCATAGCTTTTTTAATTGACTCAAAAGTGAATTAAATTATTGTATGAAAGACTAAACATAATGAGAGTAAATTAATATTTTAATGATACATATTTATACATCCAAAGAGAACAAATATACGTTTGATTTGAAATATTTATTTACTTATAATTGATTATCATTGACATTTGAAATTATAATAGTGTATTGTAGTATCCACCCAAAGGGGAACTATAATATACTTGTACTGTTTATTTATTTTAAAACCATAATGAATTTGTTATAATATAAGCATTTTATATATAATTTTGTAGCTATTTCTCTTCATTTGCAAGTTTCATCTGTTATCATTTTCAATGGTTTGAATTTCTCTCAATGGAGTGAATAAGTCAATTTCCACTTAAGTGTTTTGGATCTTGATTTGGTACTATTAGAGGATCAACCTCCTGCTCTTACGGATGAAAACATTAAGGAAAAGAAATTATATCATAAGGCATGGGAACAGTCTAATAGATTAAGCCTTATGTTCATGCAAATGACTGTTGCCAATAACATTAAGACAACTATTCCACAAACTGACAGTGTAAGAAAATACTTGAAATTTGTGGAAGAACAATTTTGTTCTGCAGACAAGTCACTTGTCAATATCCTTATGGAAAAACTCACGACCATGAAGTATACTAGGTCGCGAAGTATGCAGGACCACATTAATGAAATGACTAATATTGTAGCAAGACTAGAGACATTAGGAATGGCAGTGGATGACTCATTTATGGTATAGTTCATTTTGAACTTCCTACCTCCTAAATATGGACCTTTTCAAATTAACTATAACATTATGAAGAAAAAGTAGAATATTAATGAATTGTCCAGTAAGCTTGCTTAAGAGGAAGTAAGATTGAAGAAATAAGAGAGTCACACTATCAACCTCATATATCAAGAAGCTGGTAAAGGACTGAAAATGAAAGCTAACAAGTTTAAGAAAATGAAGTCGCCTACTAATGCTTCACAGGCATATCAAAAGGAACAAAAGGCAGACAAATACAAGTTCTGTAAAAAAAGTTAGACATTGGCAGAAAGACTACTAAAAACGTAAAACTTGGTTCGAAAAGAAGGGTAAATATTACGTTTATGTATGTTTAGAATCAAATTATCTAAAGTTCATTTGAATTCTTGGTGGCTTGATACTAGTGCTACAACTTATGTTTCTAATATTATGCAGGGATTTTTTACAATATGAACCATAAACCCAAATAACAACTTTCTCTTTTTAGGGAACCATATGAAGGCTCCAATTGAAGGCATAGGGACTTATTGCTTAACTCTAAGTTCTGGTTATAACTAAATCTTGTGGAAACTCTCTAGATACCTTCAATTTCTAGGAACCTAGTTTCTGTTCCAAAACTTAGTGTTATTGCGTATAAAGGAGATTTTGGCCATGGTTGCTTCAATTTATTTAAGAATTTCTAGGAACCTAGTTTCTGTTCGAAAACTTAGTGTTATTGCGTATAAAGGAGATTTTGACATGGTTGCTTCAATTTATTTAAGAACACTTTATGTATTGGTTTTGCTATTCTTACTGATAGTTTATATAAATTGAAACTTGATGATAAATTTGTTGAATCCTTGCTTGTTGTTCATAGTAATATTGGAATTAAGTGTAGCGCTATGAATGAAAATTCTGCTTACTTGTGGCATAAATGTTTGGGTCATGTATCCAAAGAAAGGTTAAAAAGATTAGTAAAGAATGAGATTCTTCTGAATCTAGATTTTACTAATCTAAGTGTATGTGTGGATTGTATAAAAGGAAAGCAAACTAGACATAATAAGAAATGAGCCACAAGCACTCAGCTTCTTGAAATTATACACACTAATAGTTGTGGACTTTTTAATGCTCCATCTTTTGGTGGAGAAAAGTATTTCATCACATTTATTGATGATTTTTCACGTTATGGTTATGTTTATTTGCTTAAAGAAAAATCTCAAGCATTGGATGCCCTTAAGGTATATATAACTGAGGTTGAAAGGCAATTAGATAAAAAGGTGAAAATCATAACATTTGATAGAGGTGGTGAATATTATGAGAAATATGATGAGTCAGGACAATGTCCATGTCCATTTGAAAAATATGGCATATGCGCACAGTATAGTATGCCAAGCATACCTCAACAAAATAGTATAGCAGAAAGGCAAAATAAGACATTAATGGATATGGTTAGGAGTATGATGAGTAACTCCTCACTACCTAAATTATTGTGGATGTATGCCCTTAAAACTGCAATGTATTTGTTGAATAGGCTCCCTAATAAGGTAGTTCCAAAAACTTCTTTTAAACTGCGGACTAGAATTAGACCTAGTTTAAGACATTTGCATGTTTGGGATTACTTAGCAGAGGCAAGAATCTATAATCCACATGAAAAGAAATTAGATTCTCAAACGATTAGTGGTTACTTTATTGGTTACCTAGAGAAATCTAAAAGATTTAGGTTTTAATGTCCAGGCCATAGTCCTAAAATTGTGAAAACTGGAAATACTAGATTCATTGAAAATGGTGAAGTTAGTGGGAGTGATGAATAACAAAATATGGATATTAAGAAAGTAAGGTTAGATGTTCCTTTAACCATAAAGACTTCTTCATCCATAAATGTTCCAAATATTATTCTAGTAACTCATGAGAATCAAAATAATATTGAAAATGTTCCAACTATTGTTCTAGTAACTCATGAGAATCAAAATAATACTGAACAATATTTGAATGAAGGAACAAACAGTGATCCAAATATTGTTCCAGTAATTAATGAAAATATTGAACAACATTTGAATGAAGAAACTCACTCGCAAGAAACTAACTCATAACCGACTGTTGCATATAAATCACAAGAAATGCCTTTGAAGAGATCTCAAAGAGAAAGAAAGTCAGCCATTTTGGATGATTATGTGATTTATTTGGAAGAGTCAGATGTTGACATTGAAATCAATAAAGATCCAATTTCTTACTCACAAGCCATAAAATGTTTTGAGCTTGCAAAATGGATTGATGCCATAAAAGAAAAGTTGAAATCCATGGAAGACAATAAAGTTTGGGATCTTGTTGAATTGCCAGAAAGTTCTAAACGAGTTAGGTGTAAATGGGTTTTTAAAACCAAACATGACTTAAATGGCAATATCAAACGATATAAAGCCAGACTTGTTACCAAGGATCATACTAAAATAGGAGGCATTGATTATACAGAAACTTCTCAAAGAAAGACTCATTAAGAATTATAATGGCATTGGTGGCTCAATATGATTCAAAGTTACACCAAAGTGATGTGAAAACAACCTTTCTTAATGGAGATCTTAGAGAGGAAGTGTTTATGGACCAACCTTAAGGTTTCTCAACAAAAGGTCAATTGGTGTGTAAACTTAAGAAGTCAATATATAGGCTTAAACAAGCTTCTTGATAATGGTATCTTAAGTTTAATAACACCATAACATCTTTCAGTTTTGAAGAAAACATTATTGATCAGTGTATATACTAAAAGATTAGTGGGAGTAAGTTTATTTTCTTGGTTCTATATGTTAATGATATTTTACTTGCTACTAATGATTTGGGTGTACTGCATGAGACTAAAGATTTTCTTTATAAGAATCTTGAAATGAAAGAAATGAGAGAGACAACCTATGAGATAGGAATTGAAATTTTCCATGATAGATCACAAGGATTGATAGGACTATCTCAAAAAGCTTATATCAAAAAAATTTTAGAGAGATTTAATTTGAATAAATGTTCAGCAAGAATTATTCCTATCCAAAAAGGGGACAAATTTATTCTCATGGAATGTCCAAAGAATGATGTAAAATGAAAGAAGATAGAGTCAATTCCTTATGCTTCAGTTGTGGGCTGTACAATGTATCTATAAACTTGTATAAGACTGGATATTAGTTTCGCGGTTGGAATGTTGGGCAGATATCAAGGCAATATAGGAATTGCTCATTGGAAATTTTTAAAGAAAGTTTTGAGGTACCTACAAGGAACAAAAAATTATATGATCATGTATACAAGTTCTGATCATTTAGGAGTGATTAGATACTCGGATTCAGATTTTGTTGAATGTCTTAATAGAAGAAAATCCACATTTGGTTATCTATTTCTTTTAGTAAAATGGAGCAATATCATGAAAGAGTAAGCAGTCTGTCATTGCTTCATCCACTATGGAAGTAGAGTTTGTGGCATGTTTTGAAGCCACAATTCATGCTTTATGGTTGTGGAATTTTATTTTAGGACTTGGGATTGTCGATACCATTATCAACTCGCTAAAAATTTACTGTGATAATTCTGCTGCAGTATTTTTCTCCAAAAATGACAACTACTCAAAAGGTGCCAAACATATGGAATTAAAGTATTTTGCTATGAAGGAGGAAGTTCAAAAACAAATAGTATTTATTGAACATATTACTATTGATCTAATGATTGTAGATCCGTTAACTAAGTATTTACAGCCAAAGACATTGAAGGAACATGTACATAGAATGGGTCTTTGTTGTTGTCACGCCCCGAACCCGAGGGCACGTAACCGGCACTAGGATATGGAAAATGCACGTGGCTACCAGTGCCCATAGTAAGCCTGACCACACACTAGATGACAAAATACCACATAATAGGGCTATGGACCCAAATACTAAGCAGATCCAGTTAAAGTATCAGCACAAATCAAAATCAAAGCCACTCTGAGTTATTAACTCAATCATTGCAATATACAAAAATCATATTACTGGACTCTGCTTAACAAACAATTATTAACTTAGAATATACATAATAATTGATGATACATAAAATACAGATTCCAAACGTAACATTGCAAAGTTCTAAAGTACTAATATAATTATATACATATTAATTACAAAACTTAGCAGTTATACTACAAATTACTACCGAAAGAAAATTGGTAATTCTACTCAATTATAATCTCTTCACAAGCTCATTCCTCGACCTGAAAAACATAATTGAACAGGAATGAGCATTCAACTCGATGAATGATACTAGCTAATTTATTAAACTAGTGCCCTACATGTAGAACTCTAATGCTCGTGCTATGTACTATGACACAGAGATAGACAAATCACATGATCAAACAAGGATGAGATACGGTCCACAGTACCATACTAATAACCAATGCGGAGAGCTGATCCCCCTATTCTGGCTTACTGAATCTAATAATCTATCTCTTATGTCCAATGGGCCTGGCCGTTATTGGTCTATACTATGTAGCTCTGACCTGACTGATAGCGGCCCTGACGATGAGTAGGCCCGGTCAGTATCCACCAGTCATAGCTCATCTTCTCAATCACATCAGAACCATAATCATAATAATAACCATATCCATGTCGCTCTTAAAATCCTAAGTGGTACTATCTCCTCCAAATATCCATCCATCAACCACAATCATAATGTAACATAGAACACCAATTCATCAACCACAATCAAATGTTAACATGCATTTATGCAATAATAATGCATAATATACATATATATACACACAATAGATGCCAATGCATATAAAGATGGAGTAATATATTAGAGAGTATCACTCACCTAACTGACGATGGGTCTGACTGGCTTCCCTCGAAAGTGCAGCCTTTGAAATCAGGAAGACGCCAGAATACCGACACTAGACAACAAAGGATATCATTAGGATATGAATGACTCACATAATCAGACATAACTTAAAGAACATTAAGACTCTTATCGAGATCTCGACAGAACTTTATTAAACTCGAATACTACCCAAAACAACAGAAAATATAATACTTCTAAAATAACCTTAACAGACAACACAATCTTGGTGACCCCTCTTGGGTCCTTCTAACTCATATCCAACAACAAACTGAATAACCTCACAACAACTACAAACTAGAATCCATTATACATAATGTAACTCAATTAACAACTGAGATATAAGAGTTTTGGGTTAACCTTCACAAATTATGATCATACGGACATCGAGAGTTGCGCCAGAATGATGAAACAGAGCTGCTAGATTACCCCACATCGCTGCCGGTGGCAGATTTGGGCAATCTTCACCCCGGCAGGTTCACCTTGAAGCCAAGATCACAAAAATCACCTCCACTTGCCGTTAGTTGCCGCTGTCTGGCCGAAAAATGCCTCAGAAACTTCAGCCTCCATAGCTCCGATCTCCGCATCCAGTGGCCGATCAGAGGCATGGTAGGTACTAAAAGGAAGCTCTTGATACCAGGAGTTGAACAGGACCGGCCTTGCTTGATTTGGCCATCGAAATCGACCGAAAATTGGTGTTAAAGATTCAGTGCTGGTGGGACTACTCTCTTCACGTGCGTCGCCATCCGCCACCTGAAGGAGGTGCAACTGCTTCCTCTGAGATTGCCGGACAGTGGGCTAGCCACTGGTGGTGGCGGTGCAGCCTACCACCAGCTGGACGGTGGCTCTCCGGCTTCCAGCATGCCCGCGCTCTCTCTCTCTCTCTCTCTCTCTCCTCCTCTTCTTTTTCCCCATTTCTGCTCTTTCCAAATCCTAACCCATATTCTTCACAGCCAATCAAATTACTCCATTTCTTCCTCTTCTTTTAATTTACTTTAAACATACTTTTATATATATATATATACACACACACACTAAAACAATAATAATATTAATAATAATAATAATAATAATAATAATAATAATAATAATAATAATAATAATAATAATAATACTGACAATAATACTAATAATAATAATAATCATAATAATAATAATAACAAACCATAATTACATAATAATAATTCAATTTATAAAACTTATTCATAATAATAGTAATTATAATGAAATCCTGAATTTCCGATAATTTATATAATTAGTAATATAATTTAGATTAATCGAACATAATATTAATTTTCAATATCAAAATATAAATTATCCAAATAACCATTATAATATTTTCATAACTAAATATATATAATACTTCTTCAATTTTTATATACATATATAATATTTAAATAAAACTACCATTAATAATACATATTCAAATAGTATGAATATATATAATTTAATAAAATATAACTTTAATATTTGCTTAAATAAATAAAATAATAGAATAATACATTTCCGTACAAAAATAGGCTTTTAGAAAAATAATTAAAAATTCAGGGTATTTCAGTTATAATCTTGAATGACAGAAATAATGACATCAGCACTCTAAGCTCAATCATGGTGTACATATAATGGTGTACATATTTATGGTGTACATATTTATGATTTCTTGATATATAATGGTGTACATATTTATGTTTTAATGTTTTAACAGGAAAGTCTTTAAGACTTAATGATGGACTATGATAAAATTTATTTATATTATTATTTATGGACTTAGTATGGTGGGTAGTAAATATTGTAGTATATAGAAGGAAATATGTTGCATAAATAATATACAACTGCTATAACTCGCATTTATTATTTCATCATATTAAGTCACTTATGTTGAACTTATAGGATTAATTTTCGTACACTTAAAGTTATGCTATTTAATTTTATGATTAGGCCAAGTGGGTGAATGTTAAAATGTAGCCTAATATTAGGCTATCCCATAAAGCCCAAATAATAATTAAATAGCTAATTGATCATGACCGTTCATTTGGTTATATGATGGACGTACCATATTAAGTTGTAACAATTATAAATTAGTCCTCTCTCTACCCATTAGGGTTTACACCAACAACAAAAAGTTAATTCATCAATCAAGCTGCTGTAAACAAAAGAGTCAAAGCAGAGTTATTCTTAAGGTTTGCATTATATCAATCACATTAAATTCTTCAGGTATATATTTTAATTTCAATTGTGAGAATTATATATTCAAAATCCTATAAATTAAGCATATAGGGTTAATATGATGATTAACCATTAAGATTTTACAATAAACACCAAACTTTGTATAATATATCTCCTTATATTAAATTTTGTATCAAAATCTCTAATCAAAATAGTAAAATTTCTTTAAAGTTTTAAAAAATATTAAATTGAATGTCACGTAAGAATTTTGCAATAAAGAGTTTGAAGATTGCCATGGGATAGGCATACTCTAAAGAGCGCCCAAGGTGAAGATCGCCAAGGGATAAGCCTACCCAAAGGGGCGCCTAATATTCCTTATGTTTGAAGATCGCCATGGGATAGGCGTACCCTAAGAGGCGCCCAAGATTCCTTAAGTTTAAAAATTGCTATGGGATAGGCAAACCCTAATGCTTCCCCAAAAGTTCCTAAAAAGAAGAATCACCATGGAATAGGTGAAGCTATAAAGCTCGCCCAAAACTCTCTAAAGAGAAGATTCACCATGGGGTAGGTGAACTAAAGTTTGCTCAAAATCCCTAAAAAAAAATAAAATGAAAAAAAATTCACCATGGAATACGTGAACTATAAGTTCGCCCAAGATTTCCTAAAATAGTTAAAAGAGAATATCACCTAGGAAATAAGCGAGCTAAAAGTTCGCCCAAGATCCTTAAAATTAATAATTACTGAAGAGTTTGCCCAAGACCCATAAAGTTCAAGTTGAAGTTCTGGAAACTGACAAACCATGATGTAACGTCTCAGACCACCCGCTAGTGAATATTGTTCGCTTTGGCCTGGGCCTGGGGAGGCCTTGACCTTCCACCCAGGTTTTCCCCCAACCGGCCTCACGGTTTTAAAACGCGTCCACTAGGGAGAGGTATCCACACCCTTATAAGGCGTGCTTCGTTCTCCTCTCCAACCGATGTGGGATCTCACAATCCACCCTCTTTTAGGGCCCAGCGTCCTCGCTGGCACACCGATCCGAGAACCACTCTGATACCATTTGTAACGTTTCGGACTACCCGCTAGTGAATATTGTCCGCTTTGGCCTGGGCCTGGGGAGGCCTTGACCTTCCACCCAGGTTTTCCCCCAACCGGCCTCACGGTTTTAAAACGCGTCCACTAAGGAGAGGTATCCACACCCTTATAAGGCGTGCTTCATTCTCCTCTCCAACCGATGTGGGATCTCACACATGAATTCGCCCGAAACTCATACAATATCCTACAAAATATTTACAAAAATTCTTGGTCAAAATCATTAGATATGTCAAACTTGGAAAATAAAATATACATGAAATACAAAAATAAAGAGATTGAAAAATATAGGAAAATCTCTACATCATGGAGTTGTTTGCCAATAGAAAGATCGCCTTAAGATAGAACCTTTGAGAATGGAAATCGATTTCGAGCTTTTAACTCTGAATTAGTAAGGGTTACATATTTATTTAAACTAGTCATCCTACATGAGTTAAGAGCTCGCCTAAAGAATCCATATTCTACTAGACCACTAGCAGAAGGAGTCTTTCTCCAATTATAATATAGCTACAGGAAATCTATTTATAAGTAAAATATTATAACAGATAAGTCCTCTCCTAATAAAAATTTAGATATCACTATAAATAACTCTTAAATCTCCATAAGGAGGTAGCTCTAAATTCCTAAATCTAAATTTTATAATTCTCATACTCTCTATAAATTATAATTATACTAATTTAAGCATTGAAGTAGTCTTCCAGCCTTATCACCTAGATCTTCTAATTTTTTATCTTGTGTATATCGAAAATCATTTAACAATATGTTTGAAATCATAATTCATCTTAAGCGCATAAATTATCAAGTAAAAATAATTGAAAATTGGTTCATGATTAGACATGTTTAATTATATAATATTCAAGTTGATCATCTGCAGTTCAATTCCTAAGTTGTATTTTTTTTATTCAGTAAAATCCAATCCCTCTAATCTACCTTAAATATGAAAAGTATTTTTAACTCATTTAGAAAGCAGAATCAGGTAGATTTAGACTAACTTCAATTGAGAAAACACGTCACAAACCAGCGAAATATATCTGTAATATCACTTTGAAAACCTCATTCAGCATGTGCATGGAATAATTAGTATTCACATATATTATAATTCATAAATATTTCTCCACTCTTTGCAGATAAAAAAATGTCCACAAGCTGGTAACACGTGTTATGCAGGTGGTCTGGTCTTATCTAATTGTTTTGTTAAGTGTCGGTACCTTGGATGCCAACACGTCCCAATCACAATAGTCTGTTTGTGTTAATCCTTTGATATATGACTCCATGTCCCAATTCTATTGGTTCATACTTGATGTATGTTCCTGGAATCTGCTTCTTTGACGACCTAATTGCTATCGTAATCATCGAACTTCGTTAGGCGGTCTTAGATTTGCAAAAAACCGCCACAATACAGACACGCGTCGACTGGCCGAGTTTTTGTCTCTATTCAACTGTTGATGTCGACTGTAACGATGAGCATTTTACAGTCGCATCGGCCACCATATCTGATTACTTCAACAGTCTTTGTTATGGATAGGGTTTGAGGTTTTATCGTTTTTTATTCGATCCAATCAAATTTGAGTGGTGGAAGTGTCGGCAAATGAATATCGAATAATAACAAAAAAATTTATAAATACTAGATTTAATATAAGTCATTTAATTTTATATAAATAGATTTTAATATTTATTTATTTATAAACTCATTTATATATGGGTTCATAAATTTTAATATTATATCAAAATTTCATACTCAAACGAGCTGGATCCTAAGATTTATGTTCAAGCCCCCTGTTGTTTGACTGATAATACTAGTATTAACTGAAATTGAAAAAGATATGTCAACTGGTTTATTTATGAGCAAATGTCAATTAGCTGCTTCTTGATATTGACCACGGATCAAACCCAGTTACACTTGAATGAGTATGTTAGGAAATAAATTCTACATCGAATAATAACAAAATATAAAAAAGATTTATAAATGAGTGGGTATTAGATTTAGTACAAGTCAATTGATTTTGTATAATTAAATTTTAACACTTATTTACTTATAAGTCAATATATGCATGAACCCATAATCTTTAATATAAACAACATTTTTATTTTATATATATCTAATCAAATTATGTGCTGTTAGATGTGTAGATAAAGTAAAATAAGTAATACTGATGTGGTTGACAGAGTTTAATATAATATAATATAATATTTTTTTTTTTTAAAAAAAAAGGTAAATTTATGTTTTCAATAATAACAAAGGCATAAAGCCCAACGAACAAGATAAAGTGCAAAGAGAGCCTAGCAAACAAGAAACTGGATTTAAAATCTAAATACAAAAACCTACCCGGAAATGGGTTAATTAAACAAAGCTTCAAGCCCAACAAACCGGCTCAAAGGCGTATAATTAATAATCTTAGAAACCCTGAAATGTCTATGCCTGCCAACCTTAGCGGCAGCACCCTTCATTCTCAAGTTCATCGTCGCCACCGCAGAGAGCAAGACAAAGAGCACCAACATTGAAAGAGACAACAAATCGGCAACTGGACTAATTCTAAGGACCTTGTACCGAAGGACTTTGAAGAACTTTTACTTCTATGTAGATCTATGATCTCTATCAAGAACTATGTTTCTTCTCCAACAAAAGAGATCAGATCTAGAAAATCCAGATTGAAGAAGTCATAGTCAAAGCTAACACAACTTTTCCCTATCCACCTCCATCCTTTTACACGCAAAACTAACAATGAAAGAATAGAGAGATGAATAGGCTGGACTTTGCCATAGAATAAAATGGCACCGCCATTAGAGATCAACCAACCTAAAGCAAAAACTCCAATGAAAACGGAAATCCAATCTAGCACACAAAAAGACATTAACGGCTTATTTGAGAAAAAATAAACTAGATAATAAAGAAACACAATAACAAAAAAGGAAAAGTGGGTATACCCACTGGTGGCCAAAGCCACCAAGGATAACCCTGAGAATATCCTAAGCGCTGCTCGCAGGAGAAGAAGGAAAGAAATATTAGAGAGAGATTTAATATAATATTATTATATTATACTATAATGCAAAATCATTATCACATTAATGTAATATTATACTATAATGTAATAAATTATCACAACAAAAATGATTTGATATATTATATTATATTATATTATAGTTTATTAAACATATGCTAAGAAATTTCAGTAGTAAATTTTTTATTGTTGATTTTTCATTTCTATGTGGAGAAAATTAAACATTCATATTCTCCAAAATTTTCATATATATGTATATGAAGAGAATTCATTAATTTTTATTTCTCATTCATTGTGGCAAATATATGTGTTAAGTTAAAGATGATATCAAAGTTTAATATAATATTAAGCCCTCACTATCTAATAGTTTAAATTTTTTGAATTAGATTTGAGATTTCTCACATGATATCAGAATTGCTCTATACTCTAATTTGTATTCTTCCATCATAATTGCAGCATTGTGTCAATAAAGCCTGGCAGATGTATATTTTTTAATCTAAATTTGTTCGGCCATCAATTTATTATCACATGTTAGTTAAGAGTCTATCATGTGTTAAAATAAGGTGTTAGAGTTAAAAATCTTACATAAAAATTAATAAAAGATATTAAAATTTAATATAATATCAAACTCTCACTATCTAATAGTTTAAATTTTTAAATTGGATTTGAAGTTTATCACAATATGTATTCATATAAAGTGTTTGCAAGATTTACATTCAATGTTATATGTCAAATACAAGCAATGGTAATTAAATTGCCATTAACACTCACTGTTTCAATTTCTTGATTACCGTTCATGATATTTACATATAATTTAGATTTGTTTGGTGCATCTAAGAATTGAAATTTAGGTGGAATAAGTTTCAAAACTTTAGACATTCACAAGTTTATTTTTTAAATAATTAAATAAAATTATTAATTAAATTAATGATTATACTTAAAAATATATATCGTATAAATAAAAATTGGAGATATTAAAAATTAAAAAAAAAAAAAAAAGCCTAATTTATCATCATCATTTGCAGAATCACAAACTCTCATCGTCTCATAAATGATTCTCAAACCTATTTTTACTTCAACAAAATTCGAGAACTTGCTGAATATTTTTGAAAGAAATTTCTAGTTTTTACTGATATATAAGTGATGGACTTTTCATATCTTTGATAAAGGAGGAAAATTATTAACGAGTGTTCATAAATCTCTAAAACATGTCTCTTGATTTGCAATATTAAATAAGTTAATCACAATTAACATGTTATATAATAATTATTAGTCATTTTATTATTATTAACATAGTAATAATAATACAAACTCAGGACCTCGCATGGAAGCCAGCCCGAGTTATAGGAAAATAGTATAAATTACTAATGCAAATATGAAAAATAGTTACAACCATACTTATAATACAACCTCGCATACATAGAGCTACATAAATAGCTTCAACTCTCCTTTAGGATTAATTAAGGATGGTGGTGGCCGTGGTGAGGTGGTCCAGGCTTGTGTGGCTCCGGGGGGCCTGGTGGAGGAGCATGTCCAGGACCCGGTGGAGGAGGGTGGCCATGAGGAGGAGGAGGTTCATGATGTGGAGGACCAGCTGGAGGTGGTGGCTGATGTGGTGGTGGTGGGTCGTGGTGGTGGTGGTGGGGATCTGGGGGTGGAGGGTTGTGCATCTTTAATTTTCTCTCTTCAATAACAAATAAGATAATATTTATGGTTGTGTGTGTGTGTGTGGCTAATTTGGTTGAGATAGGCTCTTAATTTATACAAATAAAAAGTCACATTTTATGGAACGTACGTTTACTAACTGTCAGACAAACCCACGTTTATTAACGGTAGGTATTTACCTAAACTTCAAGGATGTCCTTATTAGCTAGCTATGGGATGGTTCTTTTCAATTCTGCAATTTATCATCACTTCGTGGATAAGAAATTAATTAATTAAAATTGATATATGTATATATAAATCAATGGCCCAATCTCTACCTAATTATGATTGATGACAATACGGTCAACAACTCAATTACCTATTAGCAATGAGACCTTACAATCCGTAAGATTGGGATCCTAAAACTTTTTTGTTTCAGAATTAAATTCCATTTATGTTGAGGGTGTCAATATTATTTAATAGTTTATTAGTGATTTGTATTTTGATTTGGTCCGTTTAAATTGGATAGTACTGTATGCTTAAGTTTGATATATTTGATGTAATACCAATGAATATTAAGTTATATCTTTGGGAAAAAAAGAAGTCAATTGCCTATTTTAAATTACAACAATTTGCCAGCTCATCTGACAAATACAATTACTTGTAAATGATGAAATAGTTTGATATTCGTTCAAAAAGTTTTATTTGAAGGGATTTTTTAAAGTAATTTTATTTTATTACTGGGATAGAGTATAAAAATCCCTCAAATTTGGCCTGACCAGCATATATTATGCCCTTCAGCTATTTTCTGGAACAAATATTTTGCAAATCATGTTATTTGTGTCATATAAGCACCTCTCTTAACATAAAACTTAACTATGTTAAGTTAATATTATTATGGGATCATTATAAATAAAAATAAAAAATTTGTGAGATCCATTATAAATAAAAATAAATAAAAAAAATAACAACCGATTTTATAACATTTCCTGAACCACTACCATCAATTACGACTATTTGAATAATGGATATAACACCAACTGTAGTTACGTGAAAAAGATCATCAATAGCAGCACTGGCTACTCCGACGGCAAAAGCAAATAGGCCTATTTTCATGTCTAAAACAGACTTGAGGGTATGAAAGAAGAGAAAGGCTCTCCAACTCATTGATACTATCTTTGCTCCACTGTGTTAGAGAAAAAGTGTTCATCTCATAAGTTTTTCTCTGTAAACAATAAACAGGTAAAATAGAACAAGAAAACTTTTAACAAACAAGTTATGAGTAGCACAAAAAATAAACTAAAAAAGACACTTTATTAAGTTTTTAAATAGTTTAAATATATAAAAGATGGAGAAAAAATAGGAACTGAATGCTTAAACACTAGGCACAATCACAACCATTTCAACTATTTTCCTAAAATCAAGCAACTAAACTAAAGACTAAGTTTCATAATAGAGTCACGATAACTTTCAATTCGCAAAGTAAAAAACAAGCTTACTAATTTCAGCATTATTTCTAACACTCTCCCATAATGTTGAAATTCATAACACTTAATATATTTCTCAAGTACTCAAACTTGGCCAAAGAAAATAGTTTTGTAAACAGGCCATCCATCATATTGTAATTTTGAGACAATGCCGGTATTTTGAAGAAGTTTTCATAGTTTTAAGACTTATTAGTTTTTCCAAAAAAGATTTTGTAGTTTTGAGACTTGCCAGTCTCATAACAAACACATTAATCAAAACAAATCTTCTTTTTATTGAAAATCTTCAACTTGTGCTTGTAAAACTTGTTCTTTGTTTTTATAGACTTTATTCATGTGACCCATTTATTCACATGAATTGTCATTTTAATGACCTAAACTTGATAATTATTGCCATCAAAAGGATGAGCTATATTTAAAAAAGTAATTTTAGTTTCCATGTTTATTTTATTTTATTTTATTTTTTGTAGAACTTTCTCTGTTTATAAGTCTCTTAGGATCATTGTGAATTCTAACACCAAAAGCATTTATCTCACAAGCTTTTCTATGTAAACAATAAAGAGGTAAAATAGAACAAGAAAATTTTTAACAAACAAGTTATGAGTAGCATAAAAAATAAACTAAAAGAGACAATTTATTAAACTTTCAACCATAGTTTAAATACATAAATGATACAGAAAAAATAGAAATTGAATGTCTAAATATTAGGCACAATTACAGCCATTTCGACTACATTCCTAAAATCAAGCAACTAAACTAAATCAAACAACTAAATTAAAAACTAGGATTCACAATAGAATCACGATAACTTTTAATTGACAAAGTAAAAGACAGCAAGCTTACTAATTTCTGCATTATTTCTAACACACTGGCATGAATAAAGCTAACAATTTACTTATTAGCTCTATAAATTAATAAATAATTTTTATTTCTTTTTTTGAACCGAATTTTTGTTTTTATCTTCTTCTCCTTTATTCTAATCCTCTCTCCCTCTGTTGGAAATAGCGGCATGTGAGACGGTTTGAGAGGGGTATCCAGATTAGTCTTCACTTATAGAAAGGATAGGAATCTCCTTTGCAGAGTATAAAGAAGCATTTAGAGATTCGTTGATGATCCATGATTACAAAGTTGATCAAACCGTCGTTGGGGCGTAACAAAGCTCCATCTTCAGTGCCGACTTCGGCAATCAGTTAAGAGGCGGAGATGGGTAAAGGAGGAACTGCTGCTGGTGGTAGAAGTAACAGAAAAGAAGAGAAAAAAAGCCAAACTCAAAGAAAACAAAGACTGGTAGTGGTTGTGTTTGCTGATTACTCTAAAAATTTCCGTGTTTATTCAAAATGGCATTTGTTTTTTTAAATAAGTTTTTTGCGTCTTGCAAAGAATTATTACCAGAACTAGGAATTTTTTTATTTGAGTACAAAGTAGCAAAAGTAAACTTGTTTTTGGCTCTTGGATAAGATAATCCATTTTTGGGAAAATTATAAATATGGAATCCAGTTTAAAGATAGAGTAACCCAAAAAATGGAATGCGATTGATCTTAATTCACCTGCGTTTAATTTCAGAAATACCATTTGCATGCAAAAAGACCAAGCCCAACAAGTCAGAATAACAACAATCCACAAGCACCTCAGTTTGTACTGAAACGAAGAGTGAGAGAGAGTAAAGTATGAGAGAGAGAGTGGTGGTGTGTGTGAGAGAGAAGAAAGGTAAAAGAATTTTTTTATTATTATTTTTATTTATAATGGGTTCCACACTAATATTAATTATATATATATATATATATATATATATATATATATATATATATATTTTTTTTTTTTTTTTGAGAGAGAGGGGCTTATATGATCTCAATAATAAGATTTGCAAATTATTTGTTTCAAAAATCAGTTAAGGGGCATATGTGTTCTCCGAACCACACGTAAGGGAGTTTTTTTTTTTGTGCCTTGTCCCCTTTCTTATTAGATTAAAATATTAATTTTGAATAAAAATTATGCCATGGCACAACTTGCACCTGAAATGGACTGGGCTTGGTGCTTAACTTTACTTAAGATTGAAAGTTTAAATTTCTGCTTAGGGCTTGACTAATTCAACTAGGTCGGGCTGAGTTGAAGTACTCAAGGTTTTAGATAATATAATAGGGCTTTTAATAACCCCAAATTTATAAGTTTTATAATCTATATTTCTACAAGAAAGTATATTTATTTGTTTTTATTTGATAGTTATAATCAAAATTATAATTGTATCGATATTTGTTTTTATTCTATTTTATATTTAGAAATGATGAATTATACTTATTTAATGTAACGAAATAATTTTATTTATGAAAAATAGTTAATTAAAATATGTATTTACTTTGTTATGAATTTTATTAAATAAAAAAAAGAATTATTTTAAAAATAAAACAATAATGAGGGTGATCTCATATTTTATGAATTTGAAGTGATGGTGATCTCACATATTATTAAATAAATATTTTCAGATGTGAAATAAATTGAATTTAACTGTTTTAAAATAATGATTTTATATGAAAATATG